>CM072818.1:73798839-74283184 GCA_036937905.1 Salvia rosmarinus
TTTATTCGTAACTTATGCATTTATTATTTGTGATTGATTAATCTTATAAAGTATTGTCTGTAATTACTCTATAAACTAAGCTAAGTCAATTAGCTAACATCAAGACTAAAGTTAGATATATTACATTTATAAATGATATCATATTGCACCATTCTTTTAAATGTTATGCCATGTGTTGATCCATCTTTTTTCTATCGGATTAACTCTTATAGAGTTGCTTTTGAAAATTAAAATATTTTGATAGTATATAAACGGTATAATAGTTAGTTGAGGCATTTTGTTTTCTGATTAGTCTAAATTCTAAATGAGTTTATTCCATTTTGTTATTGTAAAATGATTTGTGAGTAGGTTGAAAAATCTTTTCTTCACATTGATCAATTTATTGAAATTAGGATATGGCTTTTTGGTGGTCTATTATGTGGATGATTATGAAACTCTTATATGTTATCTATAGATTTGATTTATCATTTTCCCTAAATATTGCTCTATTTGATGTCGGGCCATATTTATAAAAATTTCTATCTCTTTATGTCATGTGAGTTATTGTTTTTATCTATTCTATTTTAGTGGAATATTAGAGAATGTCATCTTCTCAATCCTTACAAAATATGCACGAGTGACAAATAAAATTGAGTATATAACAACAATTTAGTTTTAACATTTATTGATAAGTCTACGTGAAATCTTTTGTTCCATTTTGTTATTGTAAAATGATTTGTGACTAGGTTGAAAAATCTTTTGTTCACATTGATCAATCCATTGAAATTAGGTTATGGCCTTTTGGTGGTCTATTATGTGGATGCTTATGAAACTCTTATATGTTATCCATTGATTTTATTTATTATTTTTCCTAAATATTGCTCTATTTGATGTCGGACCACATTTATAAAAAATATTTATCTCTTTATGTCATGTGATTTGTTGTTTTTATGTATTATATTTTAGTGGTATATTAGTAGAATGAATTCTTATCAATCCTTACAAAATATGCATGGGAGACGAATAAAATTGAGTAGATAACAACAGTTGAGTCTTAACATTTATTGATAAGCCTATGTGAAACCGTTTTTTAATAGAATTTGAAACATGTATCTTCTAAACGGGCTGAACATTTATTGACAAGTCTACGTGAAAATTTCTTCATTTTTAATAACCATATTAATGTTTGTTGGGAATTTAGGATCAAAACATGTTTTGATTAGATCTCAAAATCAACTGAAACAATATATAAAGTTATATCTTCCGGATGATAGTCATTCTATGTATTTAATTAGCATTATATATAATTATTATATTGATATTGACATATAGAAGGTAAATTTTAATCAATTTATACTACTATAACATATTGGAAGCACCAACTTAACATGTGCCTATGCGGCCTTTTTTGCATTCTCCATTCTTATTTATCTTAATTATTTCTCATTATGTTTTAAGTTTTAATCATTTAATATTCTTAGGTTTTCCTTTAAAAATAAATAGTACAGAATTTTCATAATTCTTTAAAAAAAAAATTGGAATACCTTATCAATGGTTCATGAGACTTCATCAATATTAAAAACATAAATAAAAGGATACTTGTGTGTTTAATAATTAACGAGTATACGAGTATTAATATACGAGTTTGGACAAGAATCAGCATACAAATTATTTTTTAATTAGAATTGGGACAAGTATATGTACATATATTCTAAAGGGAGTGGTTATTCTAAAAATCATACTTAACTTATAAAATACGAACTCTTGAAACTGTCTGAATTCACCGTGAAAACATCTGAATTCGTCATGTAAGTATCTGAATTCAGAAAAATAATAATTCGCCCCTCATGGGATTCTAACCCAAGCGTTTGAATTCATCAAGTAAGGTGATGAATCACCGTAGATCTTCACGAATCAAGGTATGAAAATGGTTCTTATTTTATACTTTAAGATTGGTTTGTATTTGATCTCACTTCAATTCTAAATGGGTCATGCCTTAGTAGAATTTACTTTATTTTCTAATCTTTTGTGTAATTATTATTAGGTAAAACATTGTAATGTTCATATTTAAATATTATCTAAATAAAATGATATTTTCATGTTTGGGTAGTTAGTGAGTATTAATATATGAGCTTTGGATGAGAACGGATAGTAAAATCAATTTCTAATTGAGTTTAGGAGATGTACGGATATATAAATCCTAGACGAGTTATAACATTAATCAATATGCCTAAGTGTAATTTTCTCATTTTTAATCTAATATTATTTATACTATTCATCATTAATGTTTACTTTGTGATGTTCATATTTTTATTGAGACGGATAATCAATTATACAACAACCTATATTTTAAATTTTAAGTGAGTTTGGTTAATTAGCGGATATTAGTATACAGATTTGATACGAGAACATGTATGAAAATCACTTTTTTATTTGGTTTGAGACATGTACGAATATACACATTCTATATAATATTTACATATTGGAAACACCATCTTAATTCGTGTCTATGTGACATCTCTTATATTCTTTATTCTTATTTATATTGGATACTATAACATACATTCTTAATTATTATATTCTCATTTTTATTTATTTTATATATATCGAGATTTCCTTAATTAAAGAGTATGAAATTTCCTTAATTATTCTTCATTATGTTTTTTATTTGGAATCACACATCATTTTTTGTTGAGAACTCATCAACTGAAAACCTAAATAAAATGATATTTATGTATTTGGGTAATTAGTTGGTATTAATATACGAGTTTGAGACGGAAGCCAACAGTAAATTAGTTTTTAATTGTATTTGAGATAGATACGAGTATATAGATATAAACAAGCTTGAATATTAATCAAAATGTACAAGTGGATTTTTCTCCATTTTTAATTTTTTTATTCTTTATACTATTTATTATTAATATTTACTTAATGTTCAAAGTTTTTTATCAAGACGGATAACCATGAATATAATAACAAATTGTATGGATTTAAGATGAGAACCATAGTAAAATTATTTTTTGATTGAATTTTTTGTAAGTACGCGCATATATATTATTTTTTAAACATATAAGTGGAAAAAAGTCGAAGAAAAACCTCCTTAGCCTATTTCTATATAATTTATTCGATTTTGGAAACTTCTTTTGGTGAATTGTATAAATACTATCACTTTGATATAAAATATCAACTTACTTTTTAAATGTATACTTGTAACTTATAACGTAAAGTGAATTCCCGTCGAAACTCGATGGGTTACACACTAGTATAGTTTAAATGAGAATAGTTTCTTCCTTTGTTGAGATTATCCTAAAAAATCTAATTTTGGAGTATCGATTTACATAATTATATTTATTGCATAAATATGGGTCGAAAATGAAATTAGAGACCATGGGAAAATTAGAAAAATAAATAATAATTCGAGAAATTGAAATATGCAATTAATGCCTGAATGTGCCAATGTTTGGCTCAAACAATAAAATTTATTCGAAGAATATATTCCATGTATAACTCACGCATTCCATCAAATACGATATCTATATTTATTGACAATAATAGTCTAATACAACATTGCACTCAATGTCTTTTAAGTGCAGCAAACCAATTTTAAGTGCAGCAAACCAAGTATAATTCCCTTGCTCGTGGAGAATCGGGTTGAAATGCTCGCTTCTTCCACATGTATATAAATATTCCATCTGTCCCATTATTGTTGGCATGTTTTTCTTTTTGTATTGTCCCATTAAATTTGTCCTTTTTTCAAAAAAGAAAACACTTTTACACTAAAAAGTGCCTAGAATTTCATGTCACTCACTACTTTACATATAAAACACAACTCTCCTTAATCTACGTAAAAAAAGAAAGGAGTCATCATTATTGGGACGGATGAAATATTATAGTGGCCATGACTCATTTATTTTAATTTAGAATAAAAATTAATAAATAGAAAACTATTGAGGACTCAATCTGCCTCCCACCTTTCCACATATGAGAGAGAGAGAGAGAGAGAATTTAAGAGGGAGGTTATTTGAAGAGAAAAATTGAGAAGGATACATGCCAACAAATGGAAGTGTGATTGTGGCCACTAATTAGCTCAACATTATTTATTGGTGTAGGAGAGTTTGATGCAATTCTACCTCAGCTGACGTGAACCCACCGCATCCACCTCAATTTTTATTAACGAATATTCTTCTTCGCACCCGCATTTGTTAGATTCTTTCACAGTTTTTTTTTTTTTTATACTAGGCATTTTTATATTTTTATTTTTTTGTCTGGTGTGCAGATATTTATGTATATATCCATTGGCATCTTTTACAGGATTAGGACACTTGGGCACGTTGCATTTAAATTCGAGCATTTCGTACAAATTATCGAAAAAAGGCCTAAATTCGTTGATATTGGAGCCAGAATTTAGGTATACATAAAGTTGGGATAAGGCATCCTAATGGAAGTCAAGAGTTTCTCAATTCTATCCATTACCACTAGTTTCTAGATCGATAGAACAAGTTTCCAATTGTTTGGCAACTTAGTTTCTACAAGTATTTAGCAACTTCATATGCAAAAAAGGTGGAATCATAAACATTCCCACAATTTAAGAAGGATCATTATTGAGGTCTATCAACGCGAATTATATATCGATAAGGGGTGTTTGGTAAAACATTTTAGAGAACTTAAAAACCAAGAGTTTATAAAATATTTGAGAACTTATAAAATATAATGCCTCAAGTCTTTATAAGTTGATAAAGTGTTTGGATAATTGATCTTATAAGTTAGAAAAAGAATCGTGAGTTAGAGAAAGAAAATAATAGTTAGAGATATAAAATTGACGAGATGTGAAGTTGATAGTGTATGTGTAGGAAATAACGAACTATAATAAGGTTATTTTGATAAATTCATGATTGCTTATAAGTTTATAAAAAAATAAGTTAGGGTTAACTAACTTATTTTTAGGGGAGCTTATAAGCGGTTGAAGCTTATTTTCACAGTTTATAAGCTGTTTTAAAGAGTTTATAAGCTCAACCAAACACCCTCTTATTAATCTACCCAATGTGGAGAACAATCATTTAAGGACCATGAACGTAAATTAGTTACCCATAATCTACATCTTTGACTTTGAGGGTAAGCTAAACTATTATATGCAAGCATAGGACCTTCATTTGGTAGATTAAAACTCTAACCACTACGTCACAAAAATCTTATGACTATCTAGTCAAATATAATATATAATATTATAGAAATAATTATTCCAAGTATTTAGATAGGTATGTGGAACCGAGCCAATTTTTATCAACTCTAATCGCAAAGATAAAAGAATACCACTACATATTATTGGATGATCAGTTAAATAATACTATTTTTGTAAGAAAAAATGATATTGATTTTCTCTTACTAAGTAGTTCGAATCCAATATTCAGATTATTTTAAAGCTAATAACTCGAGCAACAAAGCCGGTGGAATTGGGTATCACATTCTCCAATAATTGGAACTTTAGTATTTAATTTTGTGATGTATTGAACTCGATGTTTGTCTTCCCAGCTATTGCCTGCTTTAGTTTAACTTTTGGGATGCGGCCCCAGTTTTACATTCGTCACTTATTTTTCTTTTCAAGGTGCAAGTAAAAAAGTCTCTAGCTTTAAATTAATGTGACGAGATTACTTTAATCATTGAGTTATCCGTGCGGATAAAAGAAGAAATTGGATCTATATAGATCGAAGGTTAATTCCATGGTGGAGGGTGCGGCATCCCTCTCACTATTCATCGTGTGACGATAATATTAATATTTAAATGAATAGTGAGAGGATGCACCGCACCCTCCACCATGGAATTAACCATAGATCGAACATCATATAACATGAACCCACTTGGATTAAGTCCATAGAATAATAAACGATTACAAATTTGTATATTATGATAGCTGGGTAGATTATCAAATAGAAATTTCTACCCATTGTAGTATATAAAATTCAATTTGAATTCAAGACCATTGTAATTTATGGTTGTCATGAAAATATGTATTATTGTATATATAAAAATGTATTATATCTTTATTAATACAATTATATATATAATAAAATATCTTTTGATCATAATTATGGATCTTACAATGGTTAATGGTTTAGGTTGAGTTTATTTTATATAATACGAAAGAAAAGGTTTCTGGCCGATTCACTAATCCTATCCCATGATAGCTTATTCAATTGACACAACTGATTCCATAGTATTGGTGATCTTATGATTATACATGTATGATTTCATTTTGAGGCGAGCAATGGATGCCGTAGTACTGACATGTTCTTCCCAAAAACTTTGTGACTATTTTAATAATAATAACAAAATTCTTGTAAAAGATATATGTGTTGGAAAAAAGGTGTGCGAGCGATGCAGACTTGTCGGACGTGTTATAACTCGAAATGCAATGTAAAGTAGAAGATCAAAACTAACAATGAATTTGAAAAGAAGAAAACTGAATAGAAAATTACGATAATCGTAATCTAATGCCGAGTCGAGAGTCCTCTTTACGCAAGACGAGATACG
Organism: Salvia rosmarinus; assembly: GCA_036937905.1. Taxonomy (NCBI): domain Eukaryota; kingdom Viridiplantae; phylum Streptophyta; class Magnoliopsida; order Lamiales; family Lamiaceae; genus Salvia; species Salvia rosmarinus. The sequence goes on from CM072818.1 coordinate 73,805,347, forward strand.
CCCCGGTAGTGCTCTCGGTTCTGGCGTATCGTCTCCAAAGATAAAACGACAAACGTCTCGAAGGTGGCAGCACCGCAGACCAACGAGCTCCGTGAACTGGACGGAGGCGAGGACAAAGCTTGGACACGAGCTAAGTATGCAGAGAGTTTGGAATGCTGGAATGCAATTGACAGTAGGGTGCTAATGCTGGGGAGACATGTCCTATTTATAGGCGTCGTCCCTTCATGGGAAAGCATCTTGGAGTCAACACCGCATTGATGTCGGGTGTTACGGAGTTATGTCCCCTATTGAGTGCGCGCGGTTTCGGAGACAACGTGAGCACGTTTCCGCAGAGCCATCATGTCGGGCGTTACGGCGATTCTGACGAATCACGGACAACGCGACGTCCGGGTTCATTGGGCGTATCCGGACGTCTCTTCAAGTGCACAGAGCCCAACGGATTGGGCCACACGAGTTGGGCCTCGGACCAACTCCATCTTTGGGCTCGATCAAACGTTGATCCAAAATGTAAGGCGATGGGCCACGGACCGGCCCACGAACAGCCCAAAGAACGCCCAAAGACCACCCAAAGACCAAGATCCAAGATCCACGGGCGGGCGGGCGGGCGGGCGGGCGGGGCTCTGGCGCTGGCGCCGGCGCACGCGGCGCGGCGGCGGCGGCGGCGGCAGCAGTGGGCTTTCCACCCATCACTTGTGCACATAATTATACTAAGTGTTCAATGAACCACTTATATAGACAATTAATGAAGGTACATTAATCAATGTGGGATAAGGATTAATTAATCCATGCTTATCTCCTTAAGCACAAAACTCCATGTTTTAAGTGACCAACTTTGATCCACTATTTCTCACTCGGTGAAATCGGTTTGATAATGTGAATACACCACGATCATCTACTCAAACGTAGATCGATCCTATGCCATTTAATTTCACAAAATTAAATGTTATCACTCAAAATCTTGGTCAAAGTAAACTTCATCAACTCACTACATATATAATATTATATATATATACGCTTGATTTCCAACAATATGTACTTTTACATTTTTAAATGTTTCTGCATATATTGAGATTAGAAATAAAATTTTAATTCCACTACTCTTACCTGAAAAGACTGATCATATTGCATTCCTGTCGCTAAACTTTAGAACAAATCTACAAATAGGCCGAAATTGACCGAATTGTTAAAATTACGGCTAAACTGACAAACTCTCAGGAATTGACCAAAATAATAAATTTATATGAGCGAAGTTCTTAGGTTTTGGTTGTTATTTATTTTTGGTTATCAATCGTTATATATATTTATAATAAATAAATAATTAACTCCTACTAAGAACCGTAAGTATCCGAATCAATTATTCTGTAATCATTATTGTAGGAAATTATGAACACATCATGAATTCAAATGTTTTGAGTCCAATCGACATATAATTAGCTATAAACAAATAAAATCGTGCACCAACATCTGGTGAAAAGCTACTGGCACGTATTTAATAAGAAATAGAACATAATTGAGTGGTGTAATTTAAAGAAAATTCATGGTGGAATGCATGCCCACCTAATTGACCCATAAGCGTCCTATTCAACCATATAAATGTGACACATATGCTGATTTACATTCTATATTATGTTTTGATAAACAAAGCATATGCAAATCCTTTCGGCGAGAAATTTCGACAAATTATATTGACGTCAAATATTTCGTAATTGCTAAAGTTTTGGATGCCGAAATTTTACTACTGGCTGCTGATGAAAATTGAAAATAGCACTATGCACTATTTAACATTTTTGTCTCTAGTTTTAGGACGTAGGATTATCACCAGAGATCAATGCACTATTTAACATTTTTTAAAGAGAACTAGAGGCCTCGGGAATATAGAGAAAAATTATAAAATTAATTTGACGTCTTAGTATATCACTGAAAAGATAAACTTCTAATCGATAACTCGGTTGCTTTAACATAAATTATTTTGACAAAAACTTTAGTGAGCTCCGTCTCACCGTGAGTTCACTCTTATTTTTTGTTAAAATAATTATGTATTAATTATGGTGAATAAGGATAATTAGATTTTGTTAATTTATAATTAAATTTATTAATTTTTAATTATAATTTTTAATTCAAAATTATGGTATTAATTCACAATTAGGGTTTATTATTCAAAATTAGGGTTTATTAATTCCAAATAGGATTTATTAATTCAAAATTAGGGTTTATTAATTCATAATTAGGTTTATTAATTCAAAATTATGGTTTATTAATTCAAAATTAAGGTTTATTAATTCACAATTATAGTTTATTAATTCAAAATTAAGATATATTAATTCAACAATATTATTTATTAATTTACAACTAAATTTTATTAAACTAATTAATTAATTAATTATAATTAATTAATTAATTAGGGGTGAGTCTCACTGTGCGCTGTGGGCACACGAGACCACCCCAATTATTTTTGGAGCTCCAAAAATTATTAAATTTATACAAATTCATTGAATCTGTAAATCAGGTTGATAAGCAATTTAGGCTTTTTATCCGATTTAAGGTTAATTTAATTTGTCTTTGCTTATCGGCTTTGGGCTCAGGTAAGCAATTTAGGCCCTGAGACTTTTTAAAAATGTTTTCTTATTGGGCTGCGGGCTCAAATTAACTGGGCTCCGAGTCGCACCTATAATCAGATTTGTTTGTTCTATTATCCAAAAAAGGAGATTGCTTCACCTAAGTAGCTATATCGGGTTATTGTAGGAAAGTTCTTTAAGGGAGTGTTTGGTACGCAAGATAAACCCAAGATAGCTATGGTATCTTGGCTATCCACGTTGTTTGGTATCCTACTTTGCAATCTTGGGAGCCCGCTTCGTATTGGTGGCCCGTGGGAATTTCACTGTTTCTCCAAGCATACCCATCTCTTACCCGAGTCAAGATTGGGTATCTTGCTCCAACCTCAGATCCAGATATAATACTTTAATTACTATTGTACCCATGTCTCTCATTTTGTGAACGGGAAAGTAGGACAGATATTCAAACCTATCCCTCCCCAACGAACAGAGGTTCAAATGCCCTAGCTCAATCTTGAACCTCTCTGCACTCCAGTTTTCTGTGTGCGTCGCCGCTTTGCGTATTTTCACCACCGCCAATATTTTATTCTCTGATTTAGTGTTGTTTGGTTGTAAGGTGCTTGGGAATTATCAATCGAAGAAGCATCCAAGAAAGTTCTCTTCAAAAGCCTTGAAGCTGAATTTAGAAGCCGTTAGGCGGTGGAGCGTCGTGGGGCTCAGCTACGGCAGCTTCGTGGCCTACAGCATGACGGCGAAGTTCCCGGAGGCGGTGGAGCGGGTGGTGATCGGCTGCGCTGGGGTTTGCTTGGAGGAGAGGGATATGGAGGAAGGGATGTTTAAAGTGAGGAGCGTGGATGAGGCGATTGAGATTTTGCTGGCTCAGACGCCGGAGAAGTTGAGGGAGTTGATGCGGCTTTCGTTTTATAACTTATAAGCCGGCTAAGAATGTTCAAAATTCCCAATTCAAAGCCATGAGAGAGAGAATGATGTAGTTGTTGATAACTATATTAAGGAAGAGATGACTTAGCGTAATTATAGGGATTTGATTTCCATTAGTTTGTATAATTGATTGTATTAATCTCTTCCATATATATCTTGCTGTACCACAGCTCTTATTCTATATGGTATCAGAGCTTTATCGGTCCATTATTCACACGCTTCCTCTGTAAACTTAATCTACACTATCACCGTCCTCCTAATGGCCACAGATACTCCCACCAACACCGTTACACCATCTCCCGTCACTGTCATTACCGCCCCTTTCCCATCGTCCCACAAACTCACCCGGGCAAACTTTCCACAATGGCTAACATTGGTTACTGCCATACTAAACGGCCATGATCTGTTGGGCTATGTCGACGGTTCTCTCCCCCCACCATCGACGACCAACGCGTCCTACCGGGCGTGGTTCCGCCAGGATCAGTTGGTTTATGCCTTTGTACAAGGCTCATTAACGGATGAAGTGGCTCCCTATATCACTTCATACACCTCATCAGCCGCTGCGTGGAGCAGCCTCCATTCCATTTTCGCTAGCAAGTAGAGGGCTCGAGTAATGCAGTTAAAGGCTGACTGCAAGTCAGCCAAGATGGGAAATCGCACCATTGCTGAATTCATGCACTCGCTCAAAACCAAAGTTGACGAATTATCTCTAATTGATGCCCCGGTATCTGACGATGATTTCACCCTATACGTTTTGGGGGGACTCGGCCCGAAATTTCGCGATATCGCTGCTTCGATTCGTGCCCAATCGTCTTCGATTTCGTTCCCTCAACTTATGGATCTCTTGATGGCCCAAGAAAAATTTGTGGAAGGGCTTGAAGACTCCAAATCTTATCTGGTCGTATCTATGAATGCGGCTCAGTCCAAACCGTCTCATAATCAACGTAATTACACATTTACTCCTTATCGCGGAAGAAATGGTGGTGGTCGCGGAGGTGGTCGCGATTACGGTACCTCCCATGGTACAGTTCATCAAACCGAAATCGGCGCATTATTTGCCAATTATGCGAGACGCAGCCACACTGCCAAAACATGCCGGAAATTCTCATTGCTCGGAATGCTGTTGCAAATGTGGCTCGGTCCCCAAATGATTCCACTAACAATTCTTGGTTGATGGATTCTGTGCATCCCATCATTTAACACATGATCTTGAAACCTCTCCATCCACTCGAATATGACTGTGCGGAGGAGGTTCACCTCATGAGCAGCTCTACTATGCCGATTACTCATACCGTACCACATCTCTTTGTCTCCTTCACGTACTTTCCGGTTATCGGCGTTTGTGTGTGCCACAAGCGGATCATAACTTGATATCGATGACATCGCTTCACTAAAAATAACAATGTTTCCGTGGAATTCTTTTCAAATTTGTTTCTTGTGAAGGACCGAACTATGGGGCGCCTGCTCGAGGCAAATGTGAGAAAGGTGTCTACAAGTTGCAGCATTCCCCATTATTTTCTGCTCATTTCAATAGTCTTGGTCTGCGTACCAGTTTACAAACTTGGCACTCGCGTTTGGGTCATCCCTCTCGCCGTATCAGTTCTCTTATTGTTTCAGAAAATAAGTTGCCAATTATTAAATCCAGTATGTCAGATATACCTTGTGACTCTTGTTTATCTTGCAAGACTCATAAATTGCCTTTTACCGATTCTTCTCTGCTTGCTGAGAAACCTCTACATTACATATATGCTGATGTGTGGGGACCTACTCATATATCTGTTGATGGCTATCGATTCTATTTGCTTTTGGTGGATTCTTATACAAAATATTGTTGGTTCTTTCCTATGGTGCATAAGTCTGATGTCAAAAGTATTGTTGAAAAGTTCCATCCCTTGGCTGAACGCCAATTTGGATTGCCTATTCGGAACTTTACGGTGACAATGGCGGTGAATTTGTGGCACTAAAATCTTATTTCGCCACACATGGTATTCAATAGCTCACCATGGCCCTCATACTCTGAGCGAAATGGCATAGTTGAGCAGCGACATCGGCACATTGTTGAAACCGAAGCTCTCTGCATCATGCTAAATTACCACCAACTTTTGGTCATTTGCTTTTCAAACAAGTGTTTATCGATTAATCGTTTATCAACCCAGTTCTACATTTTTTGTCCATTTGAGGCTTTATTCATTGTCGCCCGAATTACAAAGAAGCTACGCACCTTTGGATGTATTTGCTATCCATGGTTGCGTCCATACACCGTGAGTAAATTAGAGCCATCGAGGCCATGTATATTTGTGGGATACTCTTACTCAAAGTGCATATAAATGTTTTGATCCTACAACCGGAAGGTTTTAATTTCTCGACATGTTCGGTTTCTTGAGCAGTGATTGCAGATTTTAGTCCTTCTTTACCATCATCTTCATCGGAAGCCACACCGTCCTCTCTGCCGCTATCTATGATTCAGTATCTCTCACGGTGCAACAACCGAACCACATGATGCTCCAAACAGCCCGCCACGCTACGAACAACATTCTCTTGGAAGTGATATGTTGTCGGCTCGTGACGTCGCTCCGAAAATGTACCACGACGCAGTCGCGTCAACGTACTCTTCTCGCCAACTCGAGGGTTTCAAACCGAGTTACTACCGTCGCTCCATCATCAAGCTACACTAATGTCTCCACCAAACATCATCTACTGCTGAAACTATTCCATCATCCGTCTCACAGGCTTTAAAAATTTCGCATTGGCGTCAAGCTATGGCGGAAGAGGTTACTGCTTTAGCCTCCCATGGCACGTGGGATCTTGTTCCTCCACCAGAGAATTGCAACCTTGTAGGTTGTAAGTGGGTATTCTTTGTTAAACGAAAACCGGATGGTCAGTAGAGATCTGAGGCTCGCTTAGTAGCCAAAGGATTTCATCGGTGACCGAGTCGATTTTCATGAGACGTTCGATCCGATTATTAAACCGTAACCATCGAGCAGTTTTATCCTTTGCGTTATTCTACAAGTGGGAGCTTCGTCGGTTAGATGTAAGTAATGCCTTCTTGCTTGGTACTTTAACAAAATCGGTTTTATGCGGCAACCACTGGTTTCGTTGATCCGAATCATCCAAACCATGTATGTCGTCTCAAGAAATCATTGTATGGTCTCCGCCAGCACCACGGGCCTGGTATCAAACTCGAGTTACGCACTACTCCGATTTGGCTTTCTTCAATCACAAGCGGATCACGACCTTTTTATTTATCGTCGGCAGGGCCTTCTCTTGGTTCTTGTTTATGTCGATGATATTATTCGACGAGTTCTCCTGAGGCTCTACTTGAATCTTTAGTGCAGCATCTCAAATCAACATTTGTCTTAAAGGATCTTGGTGCACTCACCTATTTTTTGGGGATTGAGGTATCTCGATGCCGAGAAGGGCTGCTTTTCTCACAACATAAATACATGGTTGATCTACTTCGCCACCACAACATGGATGGTTCGAAGCCTGTCACTACACCTATGGCTACTTCCTCTAATCTTTCTGTCTCTGGGGATGTTGATCCGAAAGAATATCGAAGTGCAATTGGCGGGTTACAATACCTTACCATGACTAGGCGATATATTTCATGCGGTAAATAAATTGGCTCGATCGATGTCTCGCCCACCGCCAATGATTGGCTTGGTATTAAACGTATTATGCGGTACTGAAAGGCTCGATCCATCATGGACTCCTCTCGCTGCCCTCAATCACCGCAATTAACGGCTACATCGATTGATTTTGGAGGAAATATCCGGATGGTAAATCCACATCCGCCTATATCATCTTTCTCGATTCACCCGCTATCTTGGCGGTCGAGGAAACAAACGGGAGTTGCTCGTTCGTGTCTTGAGTCTGAATACCGTGCTTTAACTTCTCTACTCATGGAGGTTTGTTGGTCATATCGCCTTTTCCGGAACTTGGTATCTCGTTACCATCCCCACCAAAGTTGTTATGTGACAATTTGGGTGCTACTATGCTTGCTTAACCCCGTCATGCATTCTCGTATGAAACATATCGCTCGGATCTTCACTTTGTGCGTGACTTATCTAAGAAGGGCTTCTTTCGAGTTGCATATGTTACCACCATCGATCACTCATTGACTTACTTACTAAACCACTCTCTCGAACTCGGTTTAGCTTGCTTGTTCCAAAATTTCCGTGGTGACGCACGTCCATTTCTTGGGCGTGATAAGGAAGAGATGACTTAGCGTAATTATAGGGATTTGATTTCCATTAGTTTGTATAATTGATTGTATTAATCTCTTCCATATATATCTTGATGTACTATATATTGGGGCTTTCCTCGAGATAATCTGATGAATTCTTCCATGACTCTTATTCTATAAACTAGAGAAATAAATGATGTAGATTCATATATGGAATAATGGTGTTATTTTTCGGATTTGGCGTGCTGTCAATATGAATTGTGTTAACGTTTCATAAGGTTAAGTAATTTTGTTACTTAATCTAGATTTTTAACTAATATACCAAACAAATATGAATGCTATCTATATTTTATATCATATCTACCAAACAGCAAGATACAATACCAATCTCACATTATCTACGATACATATCTTACTTTTATCTATCTTGATATATCTAAACATATCTACCAAACGAGCCCTAAATATAAGTGGGCAAAATCTAGAAATAACCAGAAATAGAAACTTATGTAAATTGGTAGTGATGACTAAGACATTCCACTTAATCATAGACATATTAAATTAATTGGAATAATATTTGGCTAAAGTTCAATAGAAAAATTGGTCGAACTTGGACTGTGATCAAAATTAAAAATATCATACAATTGGAGTATGTAGATTACGAGCATTTTTAAGAGGTTGTTTGATTGAGCTTATAAACTCATCAAAATAGTTTATAAACTGTTTAGAAATTTATAAGTTTTTGAGAAGTGTTTGATAAAATAAATTACTAAACAACTTGTAAATTGTGAAAATAAGTTCTAACAACTTATAAACTGTCCAAATAATAAGTTCTTTAACCCCAATTTATTTTTCATAAACTTATAAAGTAACAATGAATTTTCCAAAATAACCTTACTATAGTTCGTCATTTGCAACATATATTTTATCAACTTCACATATCTTCGATTTTCACTATCTAACTCACGATTCTTTCTCTAGCTTATTAACATGTTAATTCATAAATTATACATTTATTTAGAATAAATGATATATTTATTAAGAATAACTGATAAATTTATTAACAACAAGTGATACAATGATATATTTCTTTACAGCAAATATTACATTTATTCAGAGAAAGTGATACATTTATTTACAACAAAGTGATATATAACACATTTATTCATAATAAATGATACATTTACTCAGAACAAATGATATGTTTATTCACAGTAGATGATACAATGACATATATATTTATGGATTGGACGGATCTAAATTAGATTGACCCACGAAATGACCCGACGTTACCCTACTCAAATATTTGTGATATGGGATTCGGAAAGCGCTCATGGGAGTGAAATTGTCAACGCCCTAGGTTATATAGGACCGAAGTTTCCAATTTATATATATTTTTTATTTTTTTGAAAAAGGTCTTAACATCTGTTCATAGGAAAATTCCAATTGGTCAAAGTATAAAGATTTAACTAAAAAGAGTCGTAAGGGTCGCAATAATTTGTCATATAGATATATTCCCACTTTTTGGCATTTGAAAATTGAGATAATCAATTCTACTTTTGGTGTTCCATATGTTCCATATGTGATATGTGTACTATAATTTTATTATTTTTAAAAATTTAACTTCTTATGTTTTAGCTTGAAATATTAACTAAGATTGGTTATACCTAATAAAGAGTATATCATAAGTACCAATTACTCTTTATTGTCTGACAAACATGCTGCAATATTGCATAGCATAATATTAAACCTTAGGTGAAGCTTAACTCATTAGACTAAGTTTATCAACAATCACATACCCAACCCAACCTTCTCACCTTTATATTATTATATTCATTTCTCTCTCTTCTATAAATTTATTATTCCTCCCACCCACCCACCCACCCACCCACCTTCATTTTATAGGTTTATCAATGACCTCATTCTCAACCCAACCTTCACACCTTTATATTATTAAATTAATTTTCTATATATTATAATTTAATTAACTTTTTTTATTAACCCAACATTCTCAAGTCAAAGCTGGGTTTCCAACCAAAGTCGCTTTCGATAAAACGGGTTTCAATTGTTTACCAAAGTGAGTTTCAACCAAAGCTGGGTTTCCATCTGTAATGGAAAGAAAATTTTGAGAGTTTGAGCATTTGTTTGATTTTGGAGTTGGAGTATGTATGATATAATCCAACTTGACACATTTATACAAGGGAAAACTAGAAAATGAAAGATCCGTTAGTTTGAGCAAAACTGAAAAAAAAAATGAAAGAGCCGTTGAAATGAATATAAAAAATAGATATGAGATGTTAATGAAAGGAGAATAAGAAATGATTTCTAAATTGTGAATAATTATGTCAAAATTGGTCTCTATTTATAGAGAAAAAAATAATAAGAATTTTGATATAATTTATTTATTTTTTAAATATATTATACAAAAGTTAAATTGATTTTATGATAATATTATGATAAATATATATTAAACAAAAATAGTAAATGGGTGGGTGGGTGAAGGTCTGTGGACTCCTTCAATCCCACCCACCATTTACATCAAATCTTATTTCATCTTTTTTTTAATTGTTTGGTGGACTGCATGACACCCAACACGGCCGTCGATAAATGCAGTCTTAGATCCGCATGCGCTTTCTTGATCCGTCTCATATTTTGTGTCTGGTATCACATTTTAAAAATATAATAATATTATTATAAAAAATTAAAACAGAATGAAATAGAAATTAATTAAGTTAATTACTAACTACGGACCAGGGAATCTTATCATAAGGCAGCAGCATACACCGCTGCTTTTAGAAACTGCAACATGTAAGTTCTCACGGTAAACGTTTTCAAATATTAATAAATAAATTTACAGGTCAAGATATTACAACATTTGACTTGGTCAATCTTAAATAACTCCGCGTAGCAGTAACATTTCAAAGAATTGCCTCTCAAGGCTGACCCCCTCTCTCTACTATATATGCATTCGTAAATGTAAAATGTAGCTACAATTAATAGGGATACAAATGATGAAAAAACGTCTATCCCAGCGCAGACCAATAGCTCCCATCGACTCTCCCACCATGGATGCGTAAGTGTCTCTTTCTCTCTCTCCCTGAGTTGTTGTAAAACTGCTCGTTCTATTTGAATTTAACTGAAATAGAATGTAGATATGGAATTCATATTTTTTTTGAGGCAGGTTGGAGCTGCAACCAAATACATCCGCCGCCAAGACACCGAAAACCCCTGCCGTCGCAGTCAAGCCGCCCACCAGCACCACCGGCGTGCTGAAGACGAGCGTGCACGTGACAGCCCTAGACGGCATAGTGAACGTGAACTCCCTCTTCACGATGGCCATCTTCATCGGCTTCTCCCTCACAATCCCGGCAAACGCGTCGGCCGGGTCCGACCCGGCCTGCACCACCAGCGGTGAAACCGTGCGGCGGCTCATCGTCTTCGAAGTGACGTCGTTTAGCTTCTTCCTCTTCTCGTCGCTGATAGCACAGAGCCTCAAGCTGGCCATCAACCTGATCAACAACATGGATGTGAACGATCCGCACAAGGCGGATATCGACCCGGATTACCTCAGATACGGACTGTTCGGGTCCGCGATCGGATCCGTTTTGGGGTGCACGTTCCTGATGCTGTCGATCGTGGACTTTATTCGGGTCAAGTTGGGGGAGTATTCGTGTGGGGGGAAACCGGTTTACGCGATGGTGACGCTCGTCGTTTTTGTGGGGAGTGGACTTCTGGTTTACATTGCTACTGCTGTGTATGCCGCCTTCTTCGTCGAGATTAGCAGCAGGAATAGTGAGAAACTGCAGAATTAGAGCTGATTTTTCTAGCACCCATCAATTATTTATTATTTAGGATATGTTATTAATTATATCTAGCTACTTCACTACTACTTTAGTCAATGACGACAGTGAAATGCACGTTATCTCCACAATTTCTTTTGTTTTGGGTACGTAGATATATAGGTGGTCCTTAAAATATAGTCTCTATTTGTGGAAATTTAATTAACATGGTTGTTGGGTATCTACGCCTAGCCAAGGGTTCACTACTTAGTTCCCGACCTTTCTGCCAACTTCACAAAGTGCTCAAGCACTACAGAACATAAATGGCTCTTCACAGCCTTCACAAGAACAGATCTCAGAGAATGGGAAAAGGTGTCCTTCGGACACTGTGGCTCAGATTTTCCCACTCTACGCGCAACACTCCGTGACAACCAGATCTAGGGTTTTTAGAAGGTGGAAGGGTAAGGAAGAAGGATGTAACCACTCGAGCTTTACAAGCTACCAAACAGGAGACCTTGACAAAGGAATCCGGCAGCCTCACTCTCTCACTAGACACAAGATAGCTTCTCAGAGTCAACAACAGGATATACACACAAGGTATCCGGTGACTACTACATCACGAAGGGTAAGGGAGGTTTATATATGGAGGACGCAGGAGGAAGCACGGGTAGCCATTAATGGTGGTGAAGAGCTCAAGAATGGTGGTGGGAGGAACGGAGGAAACGAGGAGACGGGGGAGAGAAAAGAGGCGCAGCCTCAATTAGGTTTTGGTAAAGTGAGGGATCGCGGGAGAGGGGGAGGCAGAAGTAGGTTTAGGTAGTGGGCTGGTGGGCTAATGGGCTGATGGGCTGATGGGCCGATGGGCTGATGGGCCGAGTGAGAGAGGGATAACAAAATGAAAGATATATGGGCCAACATCCAACATTTCCACCTTTGGCCCGTAGATCTTTATGTCACCAAAGAAGTGTGCACCGCCATATCAACAAGTTTTATCATCATAGCCAATTTTTCCATCATCCTATCACAAAGACAAGATAATAGAGGTGAGAAAATATTAAACATATTTAACTCAATCTCAAATACAGGCGACCAACCCAAAAGAAAACTCACTATTTCTCAAACCTACAAGTAGGTTATCATAGAAGAAAGCAGATGATAAGAACAAACATACCAAATGCACACACAAGAGAAAGAAAAGCAGAGAGAACAAAACAAAAGGAAAGAAAGCAGAACAAGAAAACAACAAGAAAAAGAAAGAGAACAAGCAGTGCATTTTAACCAAAGTTAAGGATTCTTTTACAAGATTCTAATTTAGCAACAGGAAGACATTTTGTGCCCATATCACCGGATTAAATTCGGAGGAATTTTATCAAGAATAATTTCTCCTTTTCAACCACATCCCTAATAAATGGTACCTAACATCGATGTGCTTTGTTCTATCATGAAAAAGGGTTTTTGCAGTTGAATGCAGATTGACTATCGGTACAAAATAGGTTTATCATCAATGTAGTTTATTTCGCACAACACACCTTTAACCAAATAGCTTCTTTAATGTACTCATGAGTCTGCTATGTACTCAGATTACAGAGCGGATAAAGCCACTATGCTTTGAAGTTGAGATTTCAACTAATACTAGAACCACATAAGGTGAACACATAGGATGTAGTAGATTTTCTTTGGTCTTTGTCATTAGCATAGTTGGAATCCACATAACCAATACACTTAACACCATTATCGATTTAGAAAAAGCGCACCATTGTTCATAGTAGACTTTAAGTATCTAAACAACCATTTTACAGCTTCCCAATGAGGAAGTCCAGATTTGCCATATATCTACTTAAGCGAAACAAAGATATGCAATGTCGGGCCTAGTGCTAATCATTATATACATGATGCGGACCAATGGCATTTGCATAAGGAACATCTTTCATTTCATCCATTTCAGAATTAGATTGAGGAGCTTGTGTCTTGCTTAGCACAAAGTGAGAAGCCAGAGGTATATTAACAGATTTGCAATTAGACATGTTGAACTTAAGCAAAATCTGATTCACATAATCACTTTGATGCGGAAGTAAGGTGGACTTTTCCTATTTCTTTCTATGTTCATGCCAAGATTTTCTTTGCATCTCCAAGATCTTTCATGTGAAATTTTCACATAAACATTTTGAACATCTTGAATAGTTTTCAAACAAGGGCCAAGGATTAGCATATCATCTACATACGAAGCGTAAACAGAGGCCCGAGTTCATGTAATAAAGGCAATGGTCAAACCGACTTCTAGAAAATTTAAACTTTGCATGCATTGGTCAAATTTAATATTCCATTGTCTGGGAGACTGTTTGAGACCATACAAAGATTTTTTAAGCAAACAAACATGATCAGGAAAATCTTTACTCACAAAACCTTCAGGTTGTTTCATGTAAATATTATTTTCAAGTTCACCATGCAAGAAGCGTGGTAACATCCATTTGTTTCAGTTCCCGTTAAAGTGAGCAACCAAGGCAAGATTATTCGAACAAAGGTGAATTTAACAACGAGGCAAAGATTTCATTATAATCAATTCCTTCCTTTTCGGTAAACCCTTTAGCTACAAGCCTAGCTTTATACCTAACATTTTCGTGTTCATTTTAATCTTGAATAGCCATTTACATTCAACCACGAGCAATCATCGTTTTTCCACGGGACCCATGTTTCATTATCATGCAGATTTCATTTCGTAATTCATGGTCGCAAACCATTTATCGATTCAAGAGACTCAACCGCCTCGAGAGGAGTTAGTTCGAATAATCAACATTAGTGAACACATTAAAAGCATATAAGGAGAGATTATAGTCATCAAACCTAGCGACGGTCCTCACATGTCTTCTTTCCCTATCTCTAGCAAGGTGATAATTATTTAGGTTTTCGGGGTTGATTGATTGATTGATTCGAGATATGGGGTTAGAATCGGTTTAGTGCGAGAGATTTCGTGTAGGTTCATTTAGTTCAAGGGTTTGGGGATCCACCTCATTTGGAACATCGAGGGTAAAACATGAAGTCATATTTGTCATGCACATTATCTTTCTCCACCTCACTTGGAGCAGCGAGAGGTGAGGATTCATGCAAACAAGGAAAACTCGGTTCATTAAAAGCAACATCCCTACTTATGCATGTTTTGAAACCAGTACACTTATCCCATAATCTGTATCCTTTTACACCATCGATAACCCAAAACACACATTTCTTAGCTCTAGGTTCAAGTTTTCCTATACTTTGATGCACATAAGCGACACCCAAACACCTTTAAATGTTTCAGACAAACATGTTTATTCCAGAAAACAGATTCAGGCAGCTTTCCCTTTAAGGGAACAGAGGGAGACCTATTTATCAAATAGGTTGCAGTAATGAGAGCTTCTCCCCAAAAATGTTTTGAGAGACCAGAGGCAACAAGAAGACTTCTTACTCTCTCAAGGAGAGTCCTATTCATTCTTTCTACAACTCCATTTTGTTGTGGAGTGTAGAGACGAGACTTGTGTCTAGTTATACCGTAATCAAGACACCAATTATCCATGGCTTGATTACAAAATTCTAGACCATTATCAGACCTTAAGAATTTAATCCTCTTTCCAGTTTGATTTTGGATTTTATTAGCCCAATCGATGACTTTTCAAAACATCGATTTATGTTTCATTAGAAATACCTGTGTTTTCTTGAGAAATCATCAATGATGGATGAAAATATGAATTTCCACCATGTGTGGATACCTTTGCGAGTCCCCATACATCGGTGTGAATGTATTCAAGAATCTCGATGCTTATATGATTTCTAGGATAAGGTTTTGACACGGGAAAGCAGACTTATGGTGTTTACCCATAACACATGGTTCACAAATGTCACACCACTACTTTATCATTTCAAAGCTCCGCTTTATTCAAAATTTCAATCCTTTATTACTCATATGCCCTAGTCTAGCATGCCATATTATGGATTTGTCTTCATGCACCATGTTTGCAACAAGTAAAGGAACAGACTCAGCATGCACAGTGTATAGGTTTCCCTTTCTAGGGGCTGAAAAATATATTTTGGAGTCTTTTTCAAATTGAAACCTTAAATAATTCACAGATCCACTTATCATGCTATCAGCAATTTTAGATACAGACAAAAGGCTGAATTTCAGATTAGGCACATATCTCACTTCCTTTAAAGTAAGCAAACTCTCATTTTCAAATTTTAAGCATATATCTCCTTTTCCCAGAATTTCACAGTTTTGGCCATCAGCCAAGGCAACATGTCCAGATTTAACAGGTTGTAGGTTATGAAACATGTGTTTAAAAGGGGTAACATGGAAGGTACAGCCTGAGTCAATTAACCATTCATCAGAATTCACAGATTTTGAAATGGCATTTGAGTAACTTATAATCTGAAAATCATAGTCATGCATCATATACACACCTTCCTCTTCATACACATTATTAGCATTTTGTTTTGGCTCATTAGGAACAAAATTTTTCTTCTTTAGCGATCTGTTTATAAAATGCCCAGGTTTTCCACAGTTCCAACAAACCTTCCTAGGTTTTTGTTCAAAATTTTGACTTTGATTTTGAAAATGAGGTTGATTATGTTGTCGATTAAAATTTCGCCTATTACCAAAATCATTTCGGGTTTTCGAATTTTCGATTGATGGTGAGGCCTTTTGGGATCGGTTTTATTAGCATACATAATATCACCATGAGAGAGCTTGGATTTTAGTAATTTCACCATTTTCCTTGGCTTTAAGGCCATTGACAATCATTTCACAATTCACTTTAGACCCACCATATTTTAGAGCGATTTTACTTGAAAATGATTCGAGAATGGATCCTAACAAAATTTGAGCGTAATATTTTCAATAGAGTCATCTCCAAAGAAGTTTTAGGTCATGCAGCAGTTTGTTAAAATCATCCATATTTGCATCAATGTCTTTTGAAATATCCATTTGAAATGACATAAACCGATTTTGTGGGACCAAGCATTTTCTTCATTGAAGTAGAGTATAAAGAATTCAAATTATCCCACAAATCTTTTGCACATTGATGTTGGGAAACCTTTCTGACCACGTAATCGCTTAGGTTAAGCAAGATAGTAGCCCTAGCACTATCATTCATATCTATTAACCTTTCATCGAGAGTTGTGCTATCAATTTTGTAATAATAGCCCTTTAACTTTTCTTTGACTGAATACACTCAATTTTAGTTTTCCATCCCGAAATCATCCCTTCCATTAAAAGGCACCAAATTCATTGTTCATGATAACACACAGGAGGTAGCACAAACACAATCCGGAAGATGCAGGAGATCACAACAGAGAGCATGATAAAGACACCACACCCAAGAAAAATAGGAAAAACTCCTTATCTTGTGGTTGACAAACCGAGGGCTTAAAGTGTTGAGGATTTCTCAGTTCTCAGCACAGATGAGTCTGTGGAGCAGAGGTTCACTCAAGACAACCCAAGGTTAGTTTTCCAAACAAGAACTGACTTTACAAGTCAGAAACTCACACAACTTAGTGAGTTTTTCAGAGGAACAACAAATAAAACACACTGAACAGAAACAAAACCAATGGGAATCACAAGAAACCACTGTAACCTTTGTATTAACCCTGCTATCCAGGCTACTCGCACGAGGAGACACTTTAAAGTGAATCGATTTAACCGGACCGTAGCAAGGTTAACCTTTAAGCTTTGAATGCTTGTGTTACAAGGAATACAAAGATAACAACAAACCAAAGCGGGCGATAAGAAACATGATCGCAAGATACTCAAACACGAACACGGTCAAACCACAAAACACCAAACCACGAACCACACTCGGGACACAAACCACAGGACTCAGGAGAAGGGTTTCACCGCTTGTGAGCCGACTCTCCCGGTGGGGAGGCCGGTCTTACTGTTTTCCTTGCTCGTCGGGAGCGAATTTGCGAGGCCGATGGGCGGCGGGGTGAAGGAGGTGAGGTCGGAGGGTGCCGGGCTAGGTCACCGTGGCTCGATACCAATGTTGGGTATCTACGCTGGCGAGGTTCACTACTTAGTTCCCGACCTTTACGCCAACTTCACAAAGTGCTCAAGCACTCTGTAACATAAATGGCTCTTCACGGCCTTCACGAGCAGATCTCGGAGAATGGGAAAAGGTGTCCTTGGACACCGTGGCTCGATTTTCCCACTCGGCGCAACACTCGGCAACAACCGGATCTAGGGTTTTAGAAGGTGGAAGGGTAAGGAAGAAGGATGTAACCACTCGAGCTTTACAAGCTACCAAACAGGAGACCTTGACAAAGGAATCCGGCAGCCTCACTCTCTCACTAGACACAAGATAGCTTCTCAGAGTCAACAACAGGATATACACACAAAGGTATCCGATGACTACTACATCACAGAAGGGTAAGGGGAGGTTTATATATGGAGGACGCAGGAGGAAGCACGGGGTAGCCATTAATGGTGGTGAAGAGCTCAGTAATGGTGGTGGGAGGAACGGAGGAAACGAGGAGACGGGGGAGAGAAAAGAGGCGCAGCCTCAATTAGGTTTTGGTAAAGTGAGGGATCGCGGGAGAGGGGGAGGCAGAAGTAGGTTTAGGTAGTGGGCTGGTGGGCTAATGGGCTGATGGGCTGATCGGCCGAGTGAGAGATGGATAACAAAATGAAAGATATATGGGCCAACATCCAACAATGGTTCATCATGGTCATAAATAATTGCATTATAAGTGTTTTGAGGTTTCTTTAATTATGGGACTTTTGGCAAATTAATGGGCATTGAACTGTATCTCCACACACATTGGAGAAATGATGATATTAATTTGCGAGAGGTTATTGAAAATCTAACTATCAGAGTTGGATTTCAAATCCAAGTGCTCAAGATGAGTCACGTAGTGAAGGTACGACGTTAGACGTTCAAGAAAATACTTATTCGGAAATGATTAAAAGGGCTCAAATGCACGCAAATTAAAGAGCTGGCCATTTTCTGCTCGCTTTTTAATAGTACTCCAATATAAAAAGACAAATTTTTTGCTTACTTTTTAATAGTACTCCAATATAAAAAGACAAATTTAAATTTATTTTATTTCTGGCTCCCAATATTCCTCCTTTTTAATATAATAAAGATAGGAAATTGTTATAAATTGTTCTCAAATTTTCCTCTTCTCAGCATCTCTCTAATGTCATTTTTGAGATCATCAAATTGTTCCCTCAATGTGCAATACAATTAAAAATCGATGTTATATATGTATATATAGGGGTGATTCATGTAAAAATACAAATATTGATAAGAAATAAGAATACAGTATTGAACTTATAAAATTGTTGCATTAAATATATAAATTTGTAACACCAATATATATATCGTTATGAACAAAATGAATTCGTTATGAAAGTTGATGCATCTGCTGGGAAAGTTACTGAATCCAAAAATTCAATATTTTCCGAGTTCGAATCTCATGAGGGACGAAAAATTTATTTTTTTAGATATTTTGATATTCAGTAACTTTCCCGACGGAATCATCAACTTTCACTGCGAATTCATCACTTTTTGTAGCCGGATCGAGCTCTCTTCTCTTCAGTACTAAATACTAAGTTCTCTACTTGGTATCATAGTATGTGTCTACAAAGATGTAATGTACATCCTCTTCTCTTGTAACTGCCATATAATATGATGAAAGATATGTGTATGATTTGTTTTTTGTTTTTTTTTTGTTTTTTGTGTTTTCACTTCTTTTTTTTTCAGAAATGGTTCTGCTGTTTTCAGGAACATATAGTGAATGTTTAATTTACATAACAGAGAGAATATCACGGAGGTAAATATACAATATTCTGCAATGGGTGATTTTAGTTACAAAACTATTAGTAATTTACTAGGACTTTTATTAGGTTGGGGTAATAGTAAGTTTGAATGCAAGTGTCATTATTCTATTCTATATTTCTACAGTTGATGACATAATTCAGTTGAAATTGTGTATTAAAAATGTATGTTGAAAAGACTGTAGACTTGCAACATCATTTGTAACAAATTGCAGCTCCTGACCATCCTACAAGCGAGACGGCGAGAGTCAGAGAATTAAAAAGAAAGGATGAAATAACTATAATGCTAGTTATAATTAAAAATAATCTCACCAACACCTTATAATTTAATTTGAGTTTATTACACCAAATTTTACGATTTACAAACTACATGTGGTCAGATTTTTACCTTGGGCACTTATAATTCTTCAGGTCACCATTAAATAAATAAATAAAAATAGTTGGTAGTAAGTGATAACTTGATTATAATCCGGTGAAAACTAGTTCCAACATTATTCATGAATTGGGTTAGGTAAAAAGAGGGACGCATCTCACCAGCTTCCGTGCTGGTTTATGCTTACTCAATAATAATAATTCAATTTCCCGCAGCCATGTACCCGACGTCAGATCTGGCTGCACCTTTATAATTTCATTAACAAAGAAATATTCCTTCGAATTAATTATTTCAACGATGTGATCATCATTAGATCATTTAACCATATTAAGGCACAGTGCAAACATCAATTATCGAAAAATTAACTACGAGTGGGTCCACCATTTTGTGCGACCATAGCAATATCGACAATTTAACCAACCACTCTTAACATATATGTGTTTTCATTAATTCAATTGAGGTTCAAATAAAAATCATTTTAACGTGAGAATGAAGCACCACAAGAATTTGCTATGATCAAATAATTTTACTAAGAAATTTGATGCATCCCTCAGGAAAATTACTACATCCAAAACTTCTGAATTTTCATTCGGATTTGAATCCCATGAGGAATGAAAATTCTATTTTTATAGAAATTTGACTCTTAATTTTCACGTTAAAAATAATTTTATATTAACCCCATATATATATATATATATATATATATCGAAGGTTAAAGACACGCCTCCTGAAGCACACAATTAATACAGAAAAATTAGCAGAAAGTAGATAAGAAAATGATGGACGGAAAGCCTCCGCCGCCGGTAGCTCCGATCAACCCCACGGCCCTGCATGGGTTATGTCTCTCTTTAATTTGTTCATACGTACCCAACAATTCAATCCCATGTCTTTATGTCTAATTAATTTGGAAGTTCTATGCTAGTGTAATTAATGAACTTAATTATTATATATAATTAGGTCAAAACGTTTATATATTTTGATAACTAATCATTCCTCTAATCCATCTAATCCATGGCTGCAGGTTAGAGTTGCAATCGGAAACCCCCTCGGCCAACACACAGAACACAATCGCCGCGGCCGCCGCCGTAGCAAGGCGTTTGAAGACGAGCATCCACGTGACAGCCCTAGATGGCATAGTTAACGTAAACTCCCTCTTCACAATGGCCATCTTCATCGGCATATCTCTGACAGCCCCGGAAACGGCGACGGCAGCGGCCAAGGCAGAGTGCACCACCAGCCGTGAAACGGTGCGGCGGCTGATCGTTTTGGAAGTGGCTTGACACGCTGTCGTTTAGCGTTCAAAATAAATTTATAACCTATTGCCCATCACAGGCGTAGCCAGCGATAAGTATAGGGTCGATCCCACGAGGAGTTGGTGTAGCAATCTCTGATGTCACGATGTCACTTAAAAGGGATGAGAGTGGTGTAATTATCTTGATCACTATAGGTATGGCTAAAGTAATCTGAAACGAACTCAAAGGGAATATCAAATAATAAGACGAGTCTGGCTTGGGCAACAACTTCGTGAAGACGATTAACACTCGGTCCTAGGTGCAAAGATTTTCTCTACATGACATGCATCAACCGGTTATAAGAGACATACGTCGTGACCCCGTTGTCACGCGTCACGTCCACGACGCACCCCTCCAAATCTATCCTTTCTGTGTAAAGAAGGCAAAGGACACCCTATGCAAACTATCTAACCCGTAATGCCCACGCACGAGACACCTCGAGACATGCAAGCTACGAGCGTTATGATCTAGATGGACCCGGTATTGACAAAGGCATTGCTATGACTACTCCAACTCGCCCACACCGTCAGATTATTTGGGGTGCGGGACACCGACACCTTAATCCAATTATTACTTGCAACATTCCCTTACCCACTATGTTATTTGCAACTAACACACCGAGTTTGGTTAAGTTATATAATGCCGGGACCTAGTGCTTGGGAACACACGCATGCGATCGTAATGCCCTACTTAGACCTCTCGAGTTATATTAATCATGCTCCACTTAGTCACGCCCAAACCGAATAAAGACTTAGCTAGACATAAAATAAACAATCATGCAACAGTTAATTGAAACCATAATTAAACGGAACCAACTTACTATTGATTGAACGAAATAGAAACGGCGAGCCCAAAGTGCCGCCGGCAAAACATACGAATAGCAAATAAAAGTGTTTGCCCCGAAAGGACTTAATGTACGTGGTGGTGGGGTGTGATTATAATTATGATGCTAAGAAAACAGGAACAAGAGTGTGGAAGAGACTGAACGCGGAAGAGACTATGATACGCACAAGTCGCGTATTCATCCTATATATATAGGCCGAGAGAGGGATCCGCGATTGTCACGACCCGATTACCTAATCAGGTAATTAGGCCGTGACTCGGGGTTAAGAAGAAAATATAGAGTTCAGTAAAGAATTATTCTTGGTCCTCAAATCGCAATAAAGAATCAAAAGAGGAAAAACAACAGTTGATGATGAATAATCACAAGGAATATTCAATAATAAGGATGAACTTAATCAAGATAACCAAATTGGAAATTTGGAAATCACTAATTATTAAGCAACAACCTGAAGAATCATGAAAATTTTTCTATAATGAACATGTGAAATCCTTGTGAAGAGTACCATCAATTCAACTCAACAAAACTTAAAGGCAAGTAGAGGTCAAAGTTCGAAGCGGAAAGTGTAGGCGAGAATTATGTATGAAGACATAACTCTCGGGCAACAAAACAAGACAATATCACATAACCAACCTCAACAAATAAACCATCCATCATGAATTAATTTTCTTAGAGAAGTCTTTGCACAAAGATTCGATTCCAAAGATCCTCTCTCACCAACACGCATATTTAGAAATATATACGGCGTGAGTACAAAATGCACTCGGTGGGTATCATGAAAACATTTAAAACTTTTCCTTAGGGCTATAGACTTGACTTTCCATAAAATATATACCTTAATAAATAAATACTTACTTGCTCATACATGCTCATATCATCATATCATATGCATATGCATGTTTCATGTATGTATGCATCTTTCTTCTCTCCTTCCCATATCCACGGATTCTTTATACGTGTTGAGAAGTAGGCCTCCTCTCAAACACTTTAATATCACATACCCGAGTTGGACCAAGGTTCTCAACTACTGTCATACCCGACGTCGGTAAATTCTTTCTTTCTTTCTTTCTTTCTTTCTTTCTTTCCCGTGGATAGGTAGTGCATCATGCTTATGCTCATGCTCAAAACATTGGCAAGTCAATCAACTTTTCAAATCAATGCATATCATGAAATCTCATGTCATCTTTCATGCATAATCATATCATATCATTTGAAAACATTTAAAAGCATAAGTATACTTTTATAGAAAATACTTATACCACTGGATGTTCCTTAGAGCTAAGGAACTAATTCTAAATTCAATTCTTTATTTATCCCATTTGGTCCATCAATCCATATAAAACGGCATCTGAGCTATCAAGATCGAACAAGAACATTAATCGTCTTAGTCGTCGACACGATCATATCTTCCGATATCAAATCTAAGACGCTAATGTCTATCAAAACTTGGATCATTGCATCCTCTAACATTTTATTAACAAACAAATTCTATCGAAATTTCGGCAGCGTAACGTTTATAAAACGCATCGCCAAATCAACACCAAACCATCCAAACCTAGCCCAAACTCCACCAATTCATCACCATATGTCTCAATATGCATAGGAAACTCAACAACAAGCTTCAATCATCTCATCTTAGCCAATAACCGATAATCCCCTTAAGACGTCACTTAAGGTCTAACGTCGAAAATTCACGTGAGGCGTCATCTAACACAAACGAACCTATATACATGCTCAACTATCATTAAATATCATGATTTTATCAATAAAACATAAAGATCAAAGCTTTGGCTTTGAAAACAAATTTTCGCCGACAAACTAAAATTTTACCGTTTTTGAATACGTCGTCGGAAAAATCCGAATAAATTATTTTAAGCTTTATTCATATCATAGAATTCAAATATGAAGTCAAAATAATCAAATAAAATCAAAATCCAACAATATATGGACTTAGGGTTTCGGTCCTTTTGGGAAAAATTGTATAGTTTCGATTTCAAACGTTTTCTTGTTCCAAACACGTTTATATCAATCCAATAACACATATATGAAGTAAATTCAATCATAACAACATTATAAATTCAAGATCCAACAGCCCCCTATTTTCAAAAATTATAAGAATTTACAAACAATAAACATATGCTTTCCAATTTCAACGTTAAACAATACGTAAACGTCGAATCTATCATAATATCCATAAATAATCAACAAAACATAATCAATCATAATTCTTGAAATATGACCGAAAAACTGAAATGAACATAAGAGCATGTTTTTAAAAATTTAAAACCCTAGATGTGTTCTCAGATGCGAGATTATACCTCTATTCAAGACCGATCGAAAATTCAACTACGGATCTTCCTATTTTTGAAGCATAAATTTCGAAATTAAGTGTGTGTGCAAGTGTGTGAGGCGTGAGGTTGAGGGAGAAGAATGATGATGATAATGGTTCCAAAGTATATTTTATGAAATAAATTAGTAAGGGTAAAATAGTAATTTCACATTATAAATTAATTTTCTTTTATTTTCCCCCAAACAAAATGGTGCCAACACACCATATTCTAGAGAAATCTATAAAATAATTTTCCATATTTTTATCCATGATTTTCGGAATTAATAAAAATAATAATAATATTAATGTATTTTCATGAAATTCTCTAAAATATGCTAGAAAATTCCATAATTAATTCCCAAAAATTCCAAAATTGAATCTTATTTTCTTAACACTTTCAACTCATCATTTTCATCAATATAAAGTTCCAAAATTATAAAATATATAATAGGAACTCACTATATAAAAATAGAGATTTAATTCATTTTATGCAAATAATGGAATTAAATATTCCATTTATTCCTAAATCCTTCAAAATCACTTTCTAAATTTTTCCATCATCAAATATCATTAAAATATAATAATTAAAAATATTTTTGGCCTTAAAACCATTTTAAATATTTTGCTCTTAATTGAGCTTAATCGTAACGCCGACGCCACAAAACGTAGATTTTGAAATTCTCAATTTTCTGAAATCAAAACTTATTGAGCATGTATCTATCATCTTAAGACCCTTGAATCTAGGTCTTCTTATCCTAAATAAGATCCGAGAATCTTATCTCGATTCTCGCCTCGATTCTATCGTCTCAACTCGAAGCATAAGCGCAAAAGCTTCTAACTTAACCAAGTCTTTCTTAAGGATGCAATGCCCTTCTTATTAAGCTCTTAATCACGAGCTAATCTTTGCTACAGAAATACGGGGTATTACATTCTCACCCCCTTACAAAAATTTCGTCCTCGAAATTTTGTACATCAGCAAAAGCTCAGAATACTTCTTTCTCATCTGATCTTTAACTTCCATGTCATTTCTTCAAAATCATCATGCTTCCATATCGATCTAATATGCATTCTGACTTTTCTTCGTTGCTTAAATCTTGTTCATGAACATTTGCTCTCTTGATGTATCATGTGTTTTAGATTAAACACATAGCTTTGTATCAGTAGTATATAGAACACATCACGAATATTTTCGAACTCGGAGAAAATGCTTATCCAGAGGCGACTAGCCAATCTTTCTTGAATCTCATACGCTCGATACATCTCGATAACTTCTTGGATTCTTGTCTTTACTTGTCGATGATTACGACCATCTCTTTAATCGCTCGGTCCAAGCACTTTCTTCTTCAAATCGTTTTAAAATAAAACGACGATCTACACTTGCTATCGTAAAAGACTTCATAAGACGTCATATAAATCTTGGTTCTGATCTTGTCTTCTAACGTCTGGATGGTCCGTTTAAATTGACCATCTATTGCGGATAAAAGCTGTATTGAAATTCAATCTTGTATTCATCTTTATAATAAATTTGTCCAACACAAGATGTAAACTTGGAGTCTCTGTTCGAGATGATTGAGACGAGCACTTCATGTAAATGTACTATCTTTCGACGCACACTTGAACTAACTTGTCGACCGTGACGTGATAGAGATCGAATAACATAAGCGTTCTTCGTGAGTCGATCGATTGTCACTCATGCTTGATTTGGGTAATCAACACGTGTGTCTTCTCATCTTTTCAACTTTAATAAAAGCCTCACTAATTAATCTGCGAATTCACGATCATATCTGCGACAATCTTCTTTCTTTGCTTCATGCTCGTAACGAAATTTCTTTACTTTCGAAATTTCGAGTAGATACTTTTTGTACAATTCTCCTTTGAACTACTTCCGCATAACATTCTTTAATTGCTCGGGAGAAAGAACTTTCTGACGTAATCTTAATCAGAAACTGTTGACCTTCCACCTAAACGATATGCATAGGAAATATTCTTAACCGGAGTTCTCCAATCTTGAAAACTAACTCATTGATGCAAACTCATTCTTTAATAACAGCTGGGTTATACATTTCATTAAGGATAAAGAGTTTGAGACAGAAAATTATGCCATTCTACAATTGGTTTAAGGGGAAGAAAGTATAAGTAAATCTTGAAAAAAAATTGTACTTTCTTATTCTTTCAGACTGAGGATTTCTTCTTTTGGGTGACATACTACATTGCAAATGAATACCAAACTGCAGTATATCTTGCTTTTCAATAACAAGGTATAGGTTTTCAATCAACTAGCAAATTCAGATCTCAAAGGTCTTCAAAATTGCTTATCACAAAGTTATGATGTGAAATGAAACAGTTGGATAGCAAAATGATCGTATAAATATCAAGGAAAGGAATTTGTATCTCTAAGGACTTTTGCAAAAAGAAGAAAAACTTTATCATCCGGGACTTCTAGGTATATAAATGCTTTAAATATTTCAGCAAAACACACCTGATACGATCAATGACTATCAACTTTCACTCTGTCCGCGAAAGATGGCCACAAAAAGGCAGACGGGCCAATATTTGGAATTGTAGTTGTGCTGTGCCAACAAATGATACAACTTAAGTTCATATAAAAAATTTTCGAGGCATTTGGATTTCGATAAACTAGCTTGAGTCTTTTCTCAAATCTCCAAATGAGAAGTCTTGGGAACACAAAAGAATAGAACAAACTAAACTGATGGAGAAATCTCAAGAGATGCAAAAGATTGGTTACGTTAATCTAGATCAATAAGGGACATCTTAATATCGATTTAAGAATAATCAAATTGTACAAGATCTATATCAGATTCAAGCAATACTAGCCGAGCATTTGATAAGGAAGACACTATTTTAGAATAAGGTGCTAGTATCATGCTCAGGCGTAAAAGAGTCAACATCTATGGTTTTAAGATTTTTACCATCATCATTCTCAAATGGAGAAGGAAAAATTTTCAATCAACCGAAGCTAATGAACACTTGAGATAAATTTAGGAATAGGGAAAAATGAATCAAAAGAGGCGTCTCGCGTGTACGAAATATTGAAATTTGATGGTAACTAGGAGTCTGGAGAATTAATTTGCTCAAAACAATAAAGCCAGACTCAACATAATCAATGGCAACAGCAACAACCCAATCTTGTCACTCTTTAGACAATAAAGGAATCGACTGGAATTTTCCATTTAATCTCGATACGTCTTGATCAAACGTCTCTTTCCACGACGATAGGTTCGAGCGAGAAATTCGTTCAAGGCAAGCTACTTGTCGATATGTATATAAACGCTCTTAATCTTTGTTACTGACGATAAATGAGTCGTACTCTTCTAAACTTTCTATACGATCTTCGTCATTCTAATGAAGAATACTCGAACTCGTGCAGAAAATTTATTCATATTGTTCTACCATCTCTTCATTCTCCTAATTTCTTTTCAACTTTAGCTCATAGAGCAATAGCTCATTTCAATCACACATTCTCATATAGCAATTCATTCATTATGGCGTATACATAAACATTATCTGAGATAACCATAATCATCATACTCATAAACATAATCATAAGCATAAACTTTTACCTGGTGAGCTAGAGATGACAGAATCGAATGCTGAGCTTCTCTCAAGAAGATTATCTCATTAACTTATTTTCTCAATTCAGAATCAAACAACTGATTCTACAACTCAGATTCTCAAATAGAATCATTTCAAAAGAATTCATTAGCTCAAGGTGCACAAACTGCACAAGACTTTCAAAGATTCATATATAAGGGTTCACAAGGATTCATAACTCAGAATTGCAAAACTGTGCACAAATTACACAAATTTGCAAAGAATTCATAGGTTCAGAATTCAAAACCGCTCTGATACCATTCTGTCACGACCCGATTACCTAATCAGGTAATTAGGCCGTGACTCGGGGTTAAGAAGAAAATATAGAGTTCAATGAAAGAATGATTCTTGGTCCTCAAATCGCAATAAAGAATCAAAAGAGGAAAACAACGATTGATGATGAATAATCACAAGGAATATTCATAATAAGGATGAACTTAATCAAGATAACCAAATTGGAAATTTGAAATCACTAATTATTAAGCAACAACCTGAAGAATCATGAAAATTTTTCTATAATGAACATGTGAAATCCTTGTGAAGAGTACCATCAATTCAACTCAACAAAACTTAAAGGCAAGTAGAGGTCAAAGTTCGGCAACGGAAAGTGTAGCTGAGAATTATGTATGAAGACATAACTCTCGGGCAACAAAACAAAACAATATCACATAACCAACCTCAACAAATAAACCATCCATCATGAATTAATTTTCTTAGAAAGCTCCTTCGCACAAACATTCGATTCCAAAGATCCTCTCCATTTCAACCTGCATATTTAGAAATATATGCGGTATGTGAGTCTAAAATGCACTCGGTGGTATCACGCTAAAACATTTAAAACTTTTCCTTGGGCTATAGACTTGACTTTCCATAAAATATATACCTTAATAAATAAATACTTACTTGCTCATACATGCTCATATCATCATATCATATGCATATGCATGTTTCATGTCTCAGATGCATCTTTCTTCTCTCTTCCCATATCCACGGATTCTTTATACGTGTTGAGAAGTAGGCCTCATTCTCAAACACTTTAATATCACATACCCGAGTTGGACCCAAGGTTCTCAACTACGGTCATACCCGACGTCGGTAAATTCTTTCTTTCTTTTCTTTCTTTCTTTCTTTCTTTCCGTGGATAGGTAGTGCATCATGCTTATGCTCATGCTCAAAACATTGGCAAGTCAATCAACTTTTCAAATCAATGCATATCATGAAATCTCATGTCATCTTTCATGCATAATCATATCATATCATTTGAAAACATTTAAAAGCATAAGTATACTTTTATAGAAAATACTTATACCCTGGATGTTCCTTAGAGCTAAGGAACTAATTCTAAATTCAATTCTTTATTTATCCCATTTGGTCCATCAATCCATATAAAACGCGGCATCTGCTATCAAGATCGAACAAGAACATTAATCGTCTTAGTCGTCGACACGATCATATCTTCCGATATCAAATCTAAGACGCTAATGTCTATCAAAACTTGGATCATTGCATCCTCTAACATTTTATTAACAAACAAATTCTATCGAAATTTCGGCAGCGTAACGTTTATAAAACGCATCGCCAAATCAACACCAAACCATCCAAACCTAGCCCAAACTCCACCAATTCATCACCATATGTCTCAATATGCATAGGAAACTCAACAACAAGCTTCAATCATCTCATCTTAGCCAATAACCGATAATCCCCTTAAGACGTCACTTAAGGTCTAACGTCGAAAATTCACGTGAGGCGTCATCTAACACAAACGAACCTATATACATGCTCAACTATCATTAAATATCATGATTTTATCAATAAAACATAAAGATCAAAGCTTTGGCTTTGAAAACAAATTTTCGCCGACAAACTAAAATTTTACCGTTTTTGAATACGTCGGCGGAAAAATCCGAATAAATTATTTTAAGCTTTATTCATATCATAGAATTCAAATATGAAGTCAAAATAATCAAATAAAATCAAAAATCCAACAATATATGGACTTAGGGTTTCGGTCCTTTTGGGAAAAATTGTATAGTTTCGATTTCAAACGTTTTTCTTGTTCCAAACACGTTTATATCAATCCAATAACACATATATGAAGTAAATTCAATCATAACAACATCATAAATTCAAGATCCAACAGCCCCCTATTTTCAAAAATTATAAGAATTTACAAACAATAAACATATGCTTTCCAATTTCAACGTTAAACAATACGTAAACGTCGAATCTATCATAATATCCATAAATAATCAACAAAACATAATCAATCATAATTCTTGAAATATGACCGAAAAACTGAAATGAACATAAGAGCATGTTTTTAAAAATTTAAAACCCTAGATGTGTTCTCGGTACGAGATTATACCTCTATTCGAAGACCGATCGAAAATTCAACGGCCGGATCTTCCTATTTTTGAAGCATAAATTTCGAAATTAAGTGTGTGTGCAAGTGTGTGAGGCGTGAGGTTGAGGGAGAAGAATGATGATGATAATGGTTCCAAAGTATATTTTATGAAATAAATTAGTAAGGGTAAAATAGTAATTTCACATTATAAATTAATTTTCTTTTATTTTCCCCCAAACAAAATGGTGCCAACACACCATATTCTAGAGAAATCTATAAAATAATTTTCCATATTTTTATCCATGATTTTCGGAATTAATAAAAATAATAATAATATTAATGTATTTTCATGAAATTCTCTAAAATATGCTAGAAAATTCCATAATTAATTCCCAAAAATTCCAAAATTGAATCTTATTTTCTTAACACTTTCAACTCATCATTTTCATCAATATAAAGTTCCAAAATTATAAAATATATAATAGGAACTCACTATATAAAAATAGAGATTTAATTCCATTTTATGCAAATAATGGAATTAAATATTCCATTTATTCCTAAATCCTTCAAAATCACTTTCTAAATTTTTCCATCATCAAATATCATTAAAATATAATAATTAAAAAATATTTTTGGCCTTAAAAACCATTTTAAATATTTTGCTCTTAATTGAGCTTAATCGTAAAACCCGACGTCACAAAACGTAGATTTTGAAATTCTCAATTTTCGAAATCAAAACTTATTGAGCATGTATCTATCATCTTAAGACCCTTCGAATCTAGGTCTTCTTATCCTAAATAAGATCTGAGAATCTTATCTCAGATTCTGCCTCGATTCTATCGTCTCAACTCGAAGCATAGCGCAAAAGCTTCTAACTTAACCAAGTCTTTCTTAAGGATGCAATGCCCTTCTTATTAAGCTCTTAATCACGAGCTAATCTTTGCTACAGAAATACGGGTATTACAGCGATGGTGATGGCCATTTGGCTGGAAGACCTTAGGGTTTCCTTGCCGATCGGTGCTCTTTCCTTGCCCAGATGGATCTGGGATGATCTCCTCCGGATTTCGGGATTTGGGCTGAGCGCATCCTTTCGGTTTAGCGAGATTCGCCCAAATCTCGCTTATCTTGCCCATTAGCTCTCCTCTCGCCTCTCTCGCCTCCTTCTTTCTTGGTCTCGCCGCCTTCTTCACTTTCGCTTGCCCGTTAGCTTACCCTTCCGGAGATTGAACTCATGCGGTCTCGTAAGGAGGTCACGCCGTGAAACGGAACAACTCTTGGGGTTTGAAGCCCGGTGTGAGCTAAGCTCCTTGTGCCCTCGAGGTGCATCGTATCTCTATTCATCCGCCATGCAAGTTCCACTCTTCGCCCATTTCGCACCGCCTTGTCCCTGCAGACCAATGTGTCCTCCCGACACAAAACACAACAAGAAAGATACAAAAGACTCGATCTAGACCTAGACAAGACACGTAAAAGAGCACAAAACTTGGGCTCACACACACACACTTTAAACATGCTTGTCCTCAAGCATGCACGCGTAATTTGCCCAAGACAAAAGAAAGAGAGAAAAGACTCAAAACAGAAAAGGTTAGCACATTTCCACCAGCAGGATATCTCGGCCAATATAAGCTTCATCAGAATCAAACTAGCAATTCAAGTAGACTCCATTCAAGCAACGACCATCAAACAAGTCAAAATACGAATTTGAGCATATTGGGCATTTTCCTTACCAACACTCTGCACTCTTGTGTATAGGCTAGTGTATACGCTCAGGACATCTTTCATTTCGACTATGCCATAGGCTTATGTGCCATCTACCATCTCCACCGCTTAGACAAAGTTTTAAACATTCATCCTTAGGTCTTTTATTTGGTTGTAATGGGCTTAAGACATAGGTGGAAATTTTTGCACGAGGCTAAGGTCATCACGGACTCGAGTTCGAGGAATTTATTTTGTCCTCCATGGATTTCCTTTCGCTTTCTCTTACGGACCTCAAGACAACCATCTTAGGACTTCATCAATATTCTTTTATTTCAAGTCCTTCGTTTTTCTTTCAATTGGTACCTTCTTTATATTGGGCATTTTGCCCATTTCTTTGAAATTCTGGTAAACCCTTTTTTTTCTTGTCCATTACGAGGCTACTGTTCTTCCTTTTGTTTGCCCTTCTCTTCTATTAGCTCCGAGTCTAATTGACCGGGTGAGCTTCTTTTTCGTGCTAATTTAAGTGAGTGAAAGAAATTATTAAGCTCGAGGGGGTGAACGAGGATTAACATTAGGTATGACATTTTTGGCTCGGTGGGCTTTTGAAAGAAAATTGCCTAAGTCATCTAAATGTTTTAGCTAAGTCAATAAGGCCTCGACATAAGAGCGCACGCAAGTTCTAGCATAAGCCTAATGAAGATGTCAATAATCACACAAGAAAGGAAACTGTGTTGATCAAGATCAACAGTTTAAGCTCAAATCTCACCATGTGCTCAAATTCAATTAGTCCCTTATTTACATACGGTCATGCTCAAACGAATTCCTAAAACTACTAGCATTATTCACAACAAAGTAAAATACAGGACAATCAATCCCACCAATTTAAACATGCCAACCGACACACAAAAACGAAAACCCCTCCCCACTCACACACTTTGCGTTGAGCAAAGTGGGTGAACAAGGAGGGAACACAAACAACAAACAATGAAACGAGGCGAGCAGGTGGCGGTCCCCTACTCACACACTTTGCCTTGGGCAAAGTGGGTCGAGTGAGGACCGACTCTTTAACTCAAACAAACGAACAGACGAAGCCCTTCACTCACACACTTTGCCTGGGGCAAAGTGGGTGAGGAAAGGTTGACCACCAACAACAACAAAACAAAACAAAAACAAACAACAAAACAAAACAAAACACAACAAAAAAAAAACAAAAACAAAAGGGAGGACAAAGGTCGAGGAAGCGGATACAATCCGGTGGGCAAAGAAGGCTAGCAGGGCATCATGGGTCGCTTTCTGTTGTTCCTCCATCCTGGTCAAGCGGGCTTTAATGTCCTCATTTTCTTCCTTGCTATCCGGAGGGTTCCTGTAATTATACCAACACAACACCACACGCAAAACAGGGGCAAAGCCAAATAAAAACAAAAAGAAAACAACAAAGAAAGCAAATAAAATACCAGGTTGCCTCCTGGTCAGCGCCTTGGTTATCGTCGTGGCTCGACCAGACCTCTTCATTACCCTTCCCGTCGGGGCTTGCAGACTCGCAGTCCCCGGATCTATCTCGTGATGCCCATAGTAAGCCTTCAGACGCTGTCCATTGACCTTGAAGGTCTTTCTTGTCTTCAGGTCTGCGACCTCGACAGCTCCATTCGGAAATTGAGTTTTGACTTCATATGGTCCGCACCACTTTCTTGTTAACTTGCCTGGCATTAATTTAAATCGAGACTGGCATAAAAGCACCAATTGACCTTGCTCGAATGCCTTGGCTTTGATATCATTCGGATGCTCCATGGCCTTGAAGATGTTAAAGGTCACCGTCTCGCCGTCGAATTCACAGGTTAACTTGCCCGTGTCGCAATCAATCCTGGTTCTGGCCGTCTTCATGAATGGTCGGCCCAATAACATAACTGAGGATTTGTTACCCATCGTGCCCATATCCAGAACGTAGAAGTCCGCTGGAAATATGAGTTCTTCCACTTTGACCAATACGTCTTCGATGATTCCTTCTGGATAGACGTTGGACCTGTCTGCTAATTCGATAACCACTCGTGTTGGCTTCAGGGTTCCTACTTTTAATTCGTTGAACATTGACAAGGGCATGACGTTTATAGATGCTCCCAAATCCAGCATGGCACTTTCGATCCTCGTCTTGCCTATTACGCAGGGAATGAAAAATATCCCTGGATCTCCACACTTCTCGGGCAATTTCCGCTGTAGGACCGCGGATACATTTTCTCCTATTTGAAATTTTGCATCATCTTTGTATTTCACCTTTCTTGTGCACAATTCTTTCATGAACTTTGCCCATTTTGGCATCGTGCCCAGAGCAGTGATGAGCGGTATATTAATTTCCACCTTCTGAAACACGCGATACATCTCGCTCATTTCTTCCTCTCTCCTGTTCTTGGCCAATCTGCCTGGAAATGGAGGTAAAACCTTAGGATTAGGTTTGACATAGGTTGGCTCAATGATTGCCTCTTCTTTTTCTGTCTTTTCCTTGGGCAGTTCCTCTTGATCATTGTCATCTTGACCATTGTGTTCGATGAGATCTTCCACTTGTGCATGTCTGCGTCGTCCTTAGGCATGAAAACTTTCTCTCGCGGTTCTTCCCACTTCTTGGGGCTACTGACATTCATTGGGCTAACTCGTTTACCTCTACTGAGGAGGTAAATTTCCTTCTTCTTCTCAAGACGCGTTACGGCGACGTCAATTGGGAAACTTGGTTCCCAAGCTCCTGAGGCTCCCTTGTCTCGACCTCAATTTCTCGTTCTCTTGTTAAGCCTTCACATTTTCTCGTGCCATAGTGTGCACAAGTTCAGCCAACGATGGCCCACCGCTTTGGTCACGCTGATTATTTCGTATGGTCGTTGTTGTCCCGCCTCCGCATCGCTTGTTGTTGTCACCGCCTCTTCGGTTGTTAGACCACCTAAAGTTTTCGTGGTTCCTCCATCACGGGTTGTAGGTCCGAGAGTTTGGATCATATCTCCTCTCGTCAGATTGCCCATTACCATTCGACCCACCGCATTGACTTCTTCTTCTTCAAACAGTGGGGCATTGATCCGTGTGATGTGTCACGGCGGCCGCCTATTTGGCAAACTTTAGCTTTCTTTTGCCCTTGCCCTGGTCCTGGTCCTGTGTTGGTTATGAACTTGTCGAACAGGTTACAGAGTTTATCCAGCTTGGTCTCCACGGTTGAAGAAGTAGCGGCAGCTTGCCTAGGAACTTCTCCTCCTTCGTCTCTGTTTTCTTGACCATCTCGCCCAATGCCTAAAGGCCTCACCGGAACTTTATTCAGTATTGATCCTCCACAAGCTGCATTCACCCAAATTTTCTCTGTTGCCCTCAACCCGGCCATGAAATATTGGATCAGATCATGATCTGGAATTTGATGTTGAGGGCATTTCGCCTGCAGCTGTTTAAACCTTCCCAAGAATCATAAAGGTCTCTCCGTGCCCATTTTGATGTCCGCTTATCCTTTCCTCATGTTCGAATACGGACGGCGGAAAGTACTTCTCAGAGCCTGAAGCTGGCCATCAACCTGCTCAACAATATGGATCCGGACGACCCGCACAAAGCCGATATCGACCCGGACTATCTCAGATACGGGCTGTTCGGATCCGCAATTGGATCCGTATCGGGGTGCTTGTTCTTGATGCTGTCGATCGTGGACTTTATTCGGGTCAAATTGGGGGCGTATTCGTGCGGGGGCAAACCCGTTTACGCGGTGGTGACGTTGCTGGTTCTCGTCGGGTCGGGTCTTTTGGTTTATGTGAGCACTGCTGTTTATGCTTCTTTTTTCGTGGAAATGAACAGTAAGGTCGATGCTGTACAGATAAAGAATGAAACCTAGCTAGCTACATCCCTTTCCACGCCAACAATAACATAATGTATGTTTTCCTAAATAAAATAATATACATATATATATGTTATTATTTCATAATAATTTTTGGTAGATTGGAATGTAATTATTACTCTATTTCTTTTGTAAGCTAACTAGCTAAGTATAGTACTGTCGCCGTTTTCAGGGGTTTTATTAGTAATCGTGCAATGATATTTGATTGTCCGAAATTTTTACTAATTTGCTACAACATTTTAATTGAAAAATCGCTCCAATTGGAGTAAGCTCGTTGCTAGAAATCGTAGTGAATTCAAAATTGACTTCCATTAAATTGTTTCCAAAACACACAGGAAAAATATTGATCATCATGTATATGACATAATACTTAATTCATCCATCAAATACGTCAATTTAATTTCGTTTTGGTCCATCCATAAAAAATATTCACTTTTCTTTTTTGGAAACATCAATTCTATAATCTTTACCATAAATTTACTCATTTATTTACAAAAAAAAATACATATGACCACCTTTTTACTCTCATTATCTATTAATATATTAATTTATTATCTCTATGACTCACTTTTTAATCGCACTATCCATTAATCTATTTATTTATTATCTTTACTCACTTTACAATTATTATAATTTATTAAAACTTGTGTCATCAAAATCAAAGAACGAATATAATAGATAAAGGGAGTAGGAAATTTTTTTCCATAAAAATTACTATACATGTATTATGTTCTATACTTCTATTGGTGTTAACATATTTAGAATGTCTGAAAATTTATATCATGGGATAATATATCATACATGTATATGATGCATTTTGCATTATTTATATACTGTATAACTTCTTATGTATCTTTACGTTGTCGACACAAAACTCGAAGCATTCCATGGAAACTTGATTGACTTTTCATAAATAATTCTTTACTAGTGCCCCTAAAAGAATTGAAAATTCTTCACTACAGCTATTTTTCTATTCAATTAACAATTAAACGTTACAAAACTCATAGCATCTGGGCCAATGTTTTGGATGGTGGAGATCGGATTTTGAGGTCCGGAGGTCGGTTTCACGGTCGAACAGAGGAGGTTTTTCGGTGATATTTTCTCGATCTTTGCTGCGTTTTGATTCCATACATCTTGATGTGCTTTTCCGAGTGTATGATGCTTTGTATGCCTCTAGTATAATCTAGAGAAGATTGTGTATTGCTCAATTGTTGATGATAGTGAATTTAAGCTACTCTAGTAGTCCGTGGTTTTTCCTCTCTTTGTTTTGAGAGGTTTCACGCTAAAATTTGTGTCTCCTTATTATTGCATCTAGAATACCCTATTTGTCTCCTTATTATTGCATCTAGAATACCCTATTTGTTTACCGTTTGTGGCTATGTTTTTATTTTCCCATCAAAAACATCAACAAATTTATTAATTCCACTCTGATAAAATAGCTAGCATATGTCAAATCATACGGATAATTACATTATGGACACATAATAGAGAAAATGAAAATAGTAATACATACATCCAATAGACAAATACTAATTAATTAGGATGCCAAAAGAAAAGAGAGCTCGTATTTATCCTCCTCTATACTTCAATGTCACATGCACGGATCAATTCCATTCATATCAGAGCAAAACAACAATTAAAAATCAAAGAAAATAGTAGTAAAAAAATAGAAATTCCTTTCTTTTTGTATGTTGATGAAGGAGGAGGTGCAATATAATTAAGTTAACCAGTCAAGGCCGCAAAGCCTCCACCCTTCATCATCTGCCGGAACTCGTCGAAGTTGACCCTTCCGTCGCCATCGACGTCGACCTTCATGATCATCTGCTTGCAGTCCTCGATGGTCCGGCCCTGCTTGAGTCCGAGCGAGGAGAGCACCGCGCGCAGCTCGTCGACGGTGATGAAGCCGTCGCCGTTCTGGTCGAAGACGTTGAAGGCATCCCGCATGTCCTCCTCCTCGTTTCCTCGCTCCTCGTCCGCCATGATCGCCGCGTACAGCTCCCCGAACTCGTCGACGTCGAGGCAGCCGTCGCCGTTGGCATCGATCTTCTCGATCATCTGCGACAGCTCCTTCTCCGGGATGTGGATCCCCAGCTTCTCCATCGACTCGCTCAGCTCCTTCCGGCTTATTTTCCCGTCGCCGTTGCGGTCGAACATGCCGAACACCCGCCGCAACTCCGCCGGATCCATACGGAGATTGATTGATTCGATTATTGTGTGTGTTTATGTTTGATTTTGTTGTTGTCGTGGTAATTATAAAATAAAAGGGATGGATTTTTTAGTTTTCTTTTTCTTTTTCTTTTTGTGATAAAGATGAGATGATGTTTTTAGGTGCATCCGCAGAAATGATGGAGATGGTAGAATGATAAAATCTTTTGAAGCGCAAATTGCGTTGGAATTTATTGTCTGAAATTTGTTTTCGGGTTCGCGGAAAGTTGAGCATCAAAATATACATGGTGAGCACAAAAAGTAGAGGAATTTGTGGCGAATTGAACCCGCTAAAATTGTGCCTCGTCTTTTATTTTTCTTGTTCCAAAAGAGAAATCGAGTAAATCACGATCATCCATTAAAGTTATGAGAACTTTAGTCGTTAGTCACAAGGAGCCAATTTAAAGATGGTAAAATTCTCATAATGCAGCTGCTAGGATTCGATATTTGATCATTATTCCAAAAATGTTAGCTCTTAACCAACTTAGCTAAGACGTGGGTGCATACTTTATTTTTCTAGTTATACAGTGAAATCATATACATAATGAATAGAGAGATCTAGAGTTCAATCTTACCACTCTCACTTCTCCAAGTCAAAAAAATGTTATATAGTGAAATCATATATGCAAGTAAAATAAAGCCAAGGTTCAAAGATATATGTAGCTATAATAAAAATAAGTATTATAAAATTGACTGTACTTGTATATCGTGCATACAACTAAATATTTGATAATTATTAATGTTCTTTACAATTGAAATAATTTTCTTCATAAGTTTTGTGGTACTATAATTTTTCCAAATACTAATATCAAGCGACGATTTATTAATATTTGTTGTGTTGAAAGTAAGTTCTCAAGCATATATGCAGATTTGGTTTATAGGAGTTGAATGCATGATAGTTTCATTTCCTTTTGAGTAGATTAGTTTATAGGAGTTGAATGCATGCAGATTTAGGTTTAGTAAAAATAGAATTATCTTTCCTTGAAGATAACACGCCAAGCTTTTCTTTCTTTCTTTCTTTTTTCTTCCTTTTTTATTGGGGAATTGCATCTAGTAACACAACTTTTACACATTTTCTGACTTAAAACCCGACTGCTATATAATTGCATCTAATACGCCAAATCTCTTTTTATGCGACAAAACTTTGTCATATGTACTTTTCTATTATTTGAGATGATATTATCATCAAATATGTGTAAATATATTATTAATAGCTTTGAGTCAACATTATTATCACATATAAAAATAATTAACCGTTTGTGAGACTTATATTTGAATTGATAGAGAAAAGATGGCAGTAAAGGTACTCTTGTATTACATAATCACAAATGTGATGATGACATACACGTAACAATAGCAAAGAGAAATGAACTAGTACAACAGAAAAATGGAGTACCAAGTCCTTACAATAATCAGTAACCACATGCATCAGATAAATTCATCAGCTATTTCATTACTTCCATTAGTTCTGTACTTTTCCAGAATTCACAAGTGTGCTTGTATATCCTTCTGCATGCTTGCTTCCATGAGAGAGAGAGATCAACTCAGAGAGAGAAGGGTGCAGGATTGACGTTGTGAGGATTCTCCAACACCATGTTTAAAATCATTTCAGCAGTTCCCAGAGCCTGTCAAAACCAGAGTCGACTAGTTCATTACGGACCATAGTGGTAAACAAAAGATACAACAAAATGAGTGGTCCCAAAATAGATAATATATGAATGTTGCAATTAAAACCAATGGACATTGAGGGGTGGCAGGAGAAATTACCAGTGAGAGGCCTTCTCCTTCATGTCCAGCAGCAAGAAAAGTCTTTGACAGTCCAGGCACGGGTCCGATCACTGGTTTTCCTCCGGGCACTGCAAAAAAGGGTGTCGACATAGATAAAATATCACAAGACAACAACAAGTAGAAGCCTATTATTTGGGCAACTTACTGTAAGGTCTCAGGCCTACTCTAACTTCTCTGCTTTCACTCAAGTCTCTCAGTGACACTTCTTTAAGTAGAGGAAAGAACTCACTCGCCCTATCCCATATCCGATTGATGATGGACTCATCAATCTCAGTGTCGAACCCAACAAGCTGCCGGCTGCTTCCTGCAAGAAAACAAAGCATAAGATATGACCTCAGTCTTCTTCTTCACACAGATCAAGTATAAAACAAATGAGTGTAACCAAAACTACACGGTTTATTCACAAAAAAAACCCCATAATATTCGAATAAAAGAGATCAAATCATATCATTTAAAAAACCATAGGCACTGGATCATGGGAGGGTGTGAATTACCCACACCAAACTGTAATTTAAATACATAGAGAATTGTGTTCTTAAAGAGTTGGTCTTGCAAATCTACATAGCTCAAGAATTTGCAGACAGATTAGGCACAAGTGATTTCCCTCTCTATTGCCTCTTAAATACCCTGCAATCTAGGAATCGTTCTGTAACAAAAGGAAACACAACTATAGCAAGTTCTAGAAGAATTTGAAGGCATGACTTAATTATTAGAGTTTCAATCTTGTTTGAGCAATGAATGGCAATGGGATATAGTGGATGAAGGTGATCCAGTGAATTTTGTAAAAACATTGAAGTCACCAATTTAATGCCATCGTCTGATAAACATTTATATATAGCTAGTTAGGAGCAAGATTCACATAAGACATGCCATCCATCAACCTTTGTTAGAATTTACTCAATATAAAATGACAGCCCATCTCGTAACTACAGTAACTACAGTAACTCGAGTCGTGTATTCAGCTGATTTTTTTTTTTTGGAATCGCATCACTCATTAAATGTCACAATTTATAACCCGGTTTTTTACCATGTGAGTAATTACTATGATGGGTGTAAGGATGTACAGCTATTTTCATGTATTATAAGTTCACAGATAACATGGTGAGTTGAGCAAGTAACAAGAATCTCTAGGTTACCAAGAACAAGCCTCCTGACATGTCCATGGTAGCTGTCATCGATATAGATGCAGTATTTGCATTAGATTTGGTCCCCTGATCTGTAGTAGAGCTCAAGGTTGCAGATTCGTGATTGACATATCCGGCCTCCATAAGCCCATGCTTAAGTTGAAAAGATCTGAAATTCTCAAGAACAAGCAGATGACCCTGCCACATATCCAATGTCAAAACTTGACTAATGTCTTCAGAAATTTGAACTCCTATACTGCCATGCTTAAGATAGAGAGACATGATACTACTCTGAAAGTGGAAATGAGCATAATTTCAACTATAAAGTCCACTACATGGACAACAACCTCCAAACAAGACTCACTTTCGTATTATATGGCAACAGTGGAAATGAGCATAATTTCAACTATAAAGTCCACTACATGGACAACAACCTCCAAACAAGACTCACTTTCGTATTATATGGCAACAGCACATACAAAGGCATTTCAAAAATATCGCACAAGCAAGGGAGACATAAAAACACTTTTTTTTGTTTCAATAGCATCAGACAGTCCATTCGACTCTATTTGCCATACACGTAAGGAATCTACAAACACTTATAGTAGCCTAAGAAAATTCAACTTAAAATAGTAACTTTAAAGCTGGCTAAAGTAAGGTATCAAAAGAAAGTGATTGTGGTAAATAGATAGTGCTACAGATTTTTTTCACATTTCTATCCCAGTATCTTGTTCATCCCACAATACTTTTAAAGTTATTTAAACCCACACCTTAGTATCTCACCTTATTGGTTGGATTAAAATTAATGAAGAATAATTCAAAGGAGGTTTTACTGGGAAATCAAGCTTGGTTTCAGAATCCTTTAAAATGTCATGCATCAAAGAACCACTCCAGGAGCCTGCTGCAATGATAACAGCTTTCTTGCTACGCAATGTAGTTTTAGAAGTTTGAACTGCCTCAACCTCTCCACTACTCTCAGATCTGGTCATAACCAGAAAAGAAGGATTAGATTCGTATCGCTAAATTGCCACATGGATATAAGACATAACTAAAAAAACACAGCCTGGTAAAGTTAAGTACTCATCCTAACAAGATCCGAAATCAAAAGAATCACACCATAATACACAAAGATAAATTGGCTATCCTTAATACACCAGTTACTGGCTCGTAAAAGAACTAAATTGGCTAACCTTAATACACCAGTTACTGGCTCGTAAAAGAACTCAGCATATCTCCCTTCTGCTGCAAATGACCTATTAGCCTAATAGAAAGTATACCCAGTAACTACAAAGACAACAAAGTTTTAATTGAAGACATTCAACGATTACTTTCGGAGTACGTAAGAGTGATCACTAGGAACCTTCTCGATAAATGCAACAGCATGGCGAGCATCTAATTGACAGTCATCAGGCATAAAAGCTGCACCACATTCCTTTCCGAGCTTAAGAGTGGGTTCCTCCGCCAACAATTCATCATGAGATAAAAACTTGGCTCCGAGACCAGCATCAACAAGCTTCTCTACCTTCTTCCTCAACGCCAAACAGTCTTCTCCAGTTTGTCCAACTAGCATGCTTCCTGTTAGAAACAGCAGCAATTAGCTTTAAGATACTAGCATATTTTATAAATTAATTATACACGAACAAGCTAGACAGTACAGTAGATATAAAGCAAACTCTAGCATTTTCATGAAAATGAAGTCTTACAATTGTATAGTGATACAAGTCACCAACAACTATAAGCAAAAGAATTACCAGTTATTCTTAGCAGCAAACAGTCAAGCACGAGATTCTGATCAGGCATATCTATGAAACCCAAAACCTGATGAAGATTTTCTGAAAGAGAATACTCTTCACATACATTATCTCATCTTAGTCAAACAGAAGTAACTTGTCCAACTCCGACTCACTACTAATATCGTTTAGCCATGTAGGATACTCATGCATTCACAAGAAACGAGATCAGGAAGACAGTTTCACAGATTGGAATCTGAAAAACTGCATCCAACTACAAGTTGCAGCTATATATTGTCTAATTTATCAAAAATCATGCTAATAAAATAGTGAAGTCCCTGCTCCTCTCTATCCATGTTTCCGACTTTGAGATGCATTTCGATATTATTAAACACAAAACCAATCCATCAATGAGAAGACACCAACAATTTCTTAATTGAGAACTAAGATCAACCAATAGAACTTGAATCACACTAAGAGGCAGTACATCCGGATGCATCCGCCTTATTTAAATCATAATTGTGATTAATAAATTCTAACTGGAGATTAATAAATCATAATTAAGGATTGATGAGCCCTAATTGAATCTAATTAGGGTGGATGCGATGCACACAAGTTTTTGCCTTACAAAACTGAACCAAAGACTAAATAAAGAGCATAACTACATTAACGGTAGAATTTCGTGAAACAGTTGCGACAAACAACGAAAGAACTCTCCGAGATAAGAAAAATCCAAAATTATGAACCTGTCTTCTTCCAGCCAAGCTCCAGTAAAGGATCCATGCCTTGATTTCTGATGCTCTCCGCCATCTCCTCCCACAATTGATGGCTTCTCATTGCCAACTCCCATTTCTCACTCCCCGGGATTTTGTGAACCCTCCATATGTAACCCTGCCCTGAACTTACGAAAATAGCTCAAATTCCATACACAAAATGAAGTTAGTAGCATATATTTATTTCAAGTAAGCAACTCAGTTGGTACCTGCACCGGTGGCGCCGGCGCAGGGAACGGCCGCGTCGACTACGGCGACGGACAAGTTCGACCCGAGCAGAAACTGACGGGCTATGGTCAACCCAATAATGCCCGCTCCGACGATTACTACGTCGAATGCGGGATCATCCGATCCGGATACTCGACTCGACCTGGACGCTCGAACGACTCTGAATCTAGTCGCATGAGTTGTTTCGTAGTTGGTTGAAGATGGAGGGAGGAAAGAGGATTGGTTTTAGCGGTATTAGACAGCGCTGAGATTCTGGTGGTTTCGGCATAGTATGCACGGCGACGAGGCGGAACGACTGCGTTTGAGGTGGAG
This sequence comes from Salvia rosmarinus, assembly GCA_036937905.1. Lineage (NCBI taxonomy): Eukaryota > Viridiplantae > Streptophyta > Magnoliopsida > Lamiales > Lamiaceae > Salvia > Salvia rosmarinus. The sequence goes on from CM072818.1 coordinate 73,849,109, forward strand.
TTGTTAAGAGCAATTTTGAGAGCGGAGGCTGCCATTTTTGTGCTGCGGAGTGATTCAGCGTCAGTCGAAGATTCCTATGGAATCTTTTTGTCTCGATACTGGAGGGATGAAAGTTATTATATTCATGGCCAACTCGAAATCTTGAATTGTAGGATAGTTTTTCATTTTCATTTTCTTTTCGGGGGCAACAAATTTTCTGTAAATGGATAGTTTTATTATCGTGTAACTTAATCAATGAAATTGACTTGGAATTAAGTGCTTATAACTGAATAAACATGTATGTGCGTTTTTCATCCATTCACATATATGGTTCATTTAGTTGGTTGGAAAGTGAAGTTAACTGAAATGTGATTTATAGAAAAATGATTCCAAAAAAATGAATGGTAATAGATTCTTTATCTCATTTTTTAAAAAATCAAAAAATTGTTAAAATTTTGAATAATAATAATAATAATAATAATATTATTATTATTGTTATAGACTACAAAATATGATTCATAATTTTTAAAATTAACTAATGCTTCTTGATATAAGTTATTAATTGAATAATAATAATAATAATAATAATAATAATAATAATAATAATAATAATAATAAAAATAATAATAATAATAATAATAATAAATATAAAGTATGGTTTTTATTTTGATAAAAATTAATATATAAATAGTATAAGAATCTTAAGATTACGAAAAAAGAATATATGAGATATGATGGGAATAAGAACCTAAAATATTGCATTACTTTCCTTATTTTTAGAATTATTTTTACTTTCATTATCTTGTAAAAATACAATCAAACCATAAATTTAAAATTTTGGAATCAAATTATTTTCCCATGACAGACCTAGCTAAAACAAACGGGCCCATAATGTATTATCAAAATCGTATACTTTTGTGTGAGTATGTTGATCTAATGGTAAGATGATTAATATTTGAAATAAAAGATTTTAGATTCTAGTCTACCGTGACACAACCTTTAAAATTATGTATTAATTTACACAAAATAAAAATTACATACTCTTTTTCAAAAATGACGACAAAAATCGTAATTATTATCAAATTTTGAGTACTAGATAAATAGTACTCATGTTTAGTTAGCCACGGTTTAAGATGGACTATGAATCTATATGTCAATTAAACGGATCGATAAATTGATAGTTGGAACTTGGAAGGACCATTAGAAGCTTAATTGTTTTTTGGCGACAACAAATATAGTCAATCTGCTAGTTTGTTTCTCCCTTGTTTATTAGTTAACAAGTGTGTATCATGCTTTTTTCCTTTCATAATTCATATTTGAATTTCAAATTTTGGAGTAAAGATGTTTATTTTTTGTGTATGAATTATATATTTTAATTCTAAACATTCTTTAATTCATTAAATAAAGATCTCAGAACTTCTTTGCTACATCTACCTATTTTAGAAATTTAAATGGAAGTCGAATTGGATAAATCACTACTTTTTTTCCTCAAATTAAGCAACATAAAAAACAAAAGTAAAACTTAACTAATATCGAAACTACGGTTAAACCACTTATTCAAAGAGTTAAGACCACAACTTACATTCCAAAAATCGGTTTAAATTAATGATAAACAGTTAACCGACGATTCTCTGAAGCGTGACGCGAAGGCGGCGGCGATTGCAGCTCCTACGTAGTTGTAGATGAACAAAGTAAATGTTTTGTACATCAATTAATTAAATATTTCTCCAATTCGGTGAATTATATTTGTACCAATTTTTTATTTTTTCTTAAAATATGCAACCATGAAGTTTAAATAATTAGAAGTAATAGAACAAGAATTATGTACTAGTGAACTGAAAAATAACAATTAAAAAAAATATAACGAAGTACATATAGATTTTGAACATTGGACATGGTTGTTGTAAGTTTTAACTAGTACATAATCCTTGTATTAAACACACAGGTTGTAATTTTTCTATCATTTGGAACACTAAAGTTTTATTCAAAAGGTCAACTATCCATTTCTTTCTTTTTCTTTTTCTTCTGTGTTAGAGAGAACATCTATGTTATTTTTAGTGTACACTGGACAAACTTACATTTTTATACAATAATCTTCAAATATGTGCAAAGTTTTTCTTTCTAATTCAATTTTGCACCAACCTTCAGAATATTTACATTGTTTATAAAAATTAAATTAATGATTAAAAAAACTTACCGGCAAAAATTAAATTTTAGCTAGAAAATCCCAATTTACACATTTTTGGCTGGGGAATTTTGGACTCCAACGGGATTTGTGCCCACTAGAAATTATAACGGGACATTCCAACGACCACTTTTCATCAGAAAATTCCGCCGGAATTCTCTTTTAAAAGTTTTAATTCCGATTGCCAGCAAAACCCGTAGGAATTTTCTTTCTTTTAATTTATTTCTTTTTTTAGTCCTATTTTTTTGCAAGATGAACAGCTTTTGATGTAAAGTTGTAAACTGCGAAAAATGAAATTAAGCTTTCATGTTACCAAATATAAATTTCTCGTAGTTTATAAAGACTAATTAAAGGTTTAATCACTAAAGTTTATAAAGGTTCCTGGTAGTGATTATTGCTTGAACTCAAATTCACAAGTCACTTTCTGTACGACCTTTTTTCTCTTTTTCTTTTACATGTCAAAATCGGAAGAAAATTGGTATCAAAATCTCGTCCAACTCATTCTAAAAAAATAATAACATACTTTATCACTCTTTAAATAAATTGAAATACAATGCAATCACTACTTATAGAAACTTATCATAAATATTGGACATCCAACACTATAAGAGTGATCAAAACCCAATAATTAGACATTTAACATTTGAAGTAGAAGCAAAAGTGGTCTAGAATTTTTCAGTGTACTCTCAAAAATAGCATAACTGGAGAAGGTAGAATACAGCAGAGGGAAAATATTGTACCTCCACAAAAGCCCAGAGATATGCAAATATTCTGTCGCACAATGTCCTACACTGCTACCACGCCTTTCAAATATCCAAATATATATAAACCAAAAAGTGAATTAAAATCACACTAGGAGAAGTTATTCTACTATTTAAGGCATGATCAGATTTTCTTCTACTAAAAAGCGAATCCCCCTTCCCAAAGTTGGCCACCTTCAGTTATCAACTGAAGCTTTTGAACAACTCTTGGGCCAATTACTTTTTTACCATATTTCTTGTTTTCGTCTGTACAATTTTAGCTTTCTGTACATTATATCAGCATTCGCCTGCACTTGATACAACGTGGCTTGGTACATGTTACATTTAGAGAGAGAGAGAGAGAGATGGGGGAGGGGGAGGGAGGTATAATCAAATCGAGCTTAGCCGAATATTGACGTATTCAAGTTTGGTTCGTTTATTTTGAGCCGAGCTTCATTTACCGAATACTTCAATATTTACGAGTTTATTTTTGATCTAGTCCAAACAAGCTTTTAAATTTAGATATATGTTTAATATTAATTATTTTATCTACAACTACATAATGTATTAATTAGTTTATTCCAATAAATACAATTACTAATGATTATAGTATAGAATTATCTAGTAAATAATTTTGTATTTTCAAATTAAATTACTTAACGAGATTGTTCATAAGTTAATAAGACGAATATCACTGTGATCAAACTTGATTTATTTAGCAAATAAACTTCACTAAACAAGTTCAAACAAGCATTTCTTTTATTGTGTCGAGATCCAAATAGCTTAAATCATTAGGAGCCGAGAGAGAGAAAATCAGATTCGTCTGACATATTTTCAACTGATGAAGGAGAGAGTACACTAGCGGTTTATAAAAGTCGATTAGGCCCGTCATCCAAAGCTATAGTAGCACAACAATGATTGGATGTATGCATAGCCAAATGAGATGATAGAGAGAGAGATCTAAAACACACTGATTCTTGAAGAGTGACAAGCTTCTTCAACAAGAAATATATGTGGGAGCCCATAAAAATACAAAGAAACCTTCAAATGGCAGCAGCTTTAGACAAAGGAATTGAGTGGCTGAGGCCCCTTGTCAACGGCCAGCCATGGGACTACTGTGTCATTTGGAAGCTAGGCGATGACCCTTCAAGGTTGTACTTGCTATTAATTATGTTGTACCTTTAGTTTCTTCCCATTTGTCAATTCTCACCACTTAAATTGGTTTCTTCAGATTTATTGAGTGGGGGGCATGCTGCTGCAGTAGTGGACAAAGGGTGTTGGGTTCAAAATACAAGGTGAAAATTTGGTTGATGCATGCAAGGATAGTTTGATTAAGCATCCCATTACAAGTATTGCTTGCAGGAAGCTTGCTCAGTTGCCCTCTGCCATTCCTTTGTATTCAGGGTGACTCATCTTCCTTTTTATTTTGCTGGTGAATGTGTTTTTTGTGTGTGTTTCTGAAATGTGGAATTGATTTGATTGGCTAGGATTCATGGAGATGTTGTAATATCGACACGGCCGAGGTGGACAACCTATGATGTACGTTCCAAGTATTGATATCTAAAATTCTAAACTTATAATTCAATCATCTAATTCTGCAATGCATTGGTCTATACCTGTTTATTGTGTTTCCTGTTGAAATAGGCTTTGAGTTTGCTGCATCAATGCAGTTTTCTACAATAATATGTGGCTTGTGTAATCTGCTGATGCAAATTACTATACTTATCTTGATTAGTATCATTTGGATACAAACATGAAGACTTGAGACCTGTGTTTCATTGTGGCTTCATCAATTTCTAGCCTTGATTGAGAGGTCCCTTTGTGTTATTTTGTTGATCTTGCAGGAACCAAATGGAACACTAGTCCTCATTCCTGTAACGTGGGGTTTAATCGAACTATTCACCACGAAGCATGTAAGATCGCTTCCTTGGTGAAATCCTCGGTTCCTAGATGGTGTACGTTGATCAAACATTGTCATGAGATCTTGTTCTGTTTTCAGGTACCGAGAGATCAGAAGATCATCAACTACATCTCTGCTCGTTTTGGAGTCCCTCTTAAACAAGAAAGCATGATGGAGAATGCAGAGAGTGAATATCAAGAACAATGCCCGGGCCCTTCATCTCACCATCTAAATCTTGGTCAACAAATACCCCACCGACCAACTATTCTAGCTTTGAGGGATCATCCACTTGTTCCAGCCTCTCGAACGAGCATCAGTTAGTCCAACTAGGCCCCGGTCATCATGTCTTGAGTGGAATGTCACTGGAGAAATCGAGCAAGGATTATGTCGATTCACCAAGCAGAAATAATCCAAGATTGAGAAGGAAAAAGCGTGCAGATAATTTTGTGTTCACTAATGACAATGAGAAAGTAGGCACGAAAACTAGGCAGAATATGGAAAAGGGGCCTTTCAAGTCGAAGAATCTTATGACAGAGAGAAACCGGAGGAAGAGGATCAAAGATCGGGAGCTGACTCTTCGCGCATTAGTTCCAAACATCTCTAAGGTTTAAATGACAAAATCACATATTTGCAATTTTGAGACCATGTTTAGATAACCTTACTTAACCATGCAAAACTGTTCTCTTTGATCTCAGATGGATAAAGTAGGTACACTGGTGGATGCAGCTGATTACATAAAGGAGCTGCTGGGGAGTATCAGAAACTATCACGAAGAACTCAAGGCATTAGAAGAGGAAGGCTGCGATGAGGTTAATACTAAAGCAGAGAGTCCTGTATTGGTGAGAGATTGTGCAGATGAGAAGGCAGGAAGGAAAAGACCGCGATACTGGTGAGGAGAAACACGTCAAGTCTCCAAAATCTGGTTAGATTTCTTTTTTCATAGTGTCGTTTGATGTTGGTTTTGTTGCAAAACACGTAGGTGGGAGTTGAAGTGATCCAACTCGGGACGAAAGATTTCTTGGTGAAGATTATAAGCAAGCAAAGGCGAGGAGCATTTTCACGGTTGATGGAAGCTTTGATTGCTTAGGGCTTGAAGTTGCAGATGCCAATGTCACCACACTCCATGGCTTGGTGTCCAATGTTCTCAAAGTGGAGGTATTTTCCTTCTCTCTCTCTCTCTCTCTCTCTCTCTAATGTCGGACATCTGTTTTGTTGTTGAAGGCTATGAGAGCAGACTTAGATCCAAATGCTTTGAAGCATTCATTGGTGGAGCTGGTAAACTAGAAAAGCAACAACTAAAGATTTGCAGACAAAGTGAAAGATGATTTTTTCTGCCAATTTTACATGAGTGGATGATTCTTCCTTTAACTACACAGAAATCTACTTATTATGCTAGAAAAAGGTGTAACAGACTTTAGTTATTCATGAACACCACCACTTAAATATGTTTATGATTCAGTTTGATGCTTCATGAAATCTCTTTCTTCAAGTTCAATCTGGGCATGCTTTTTATTTTATTTATGGTAGGAACTCTGTCACATCCAAAACAAATTCCAACTTGATTAATGATTAAGACACGGTTCCTTGAAATGTACAATTCATTTCCTAGAATAAATACACATAAATACACAAAAATTTGAGTTATAATCATCATAAAAAGCTGCTAACAGTTACTCTTACATATTTAGGAACATACAATTGTATAGCCTCCATCTCAACTCGCTACCAAACTTCAAGTCTCGAATTTACTCTATCATCTCCTCGAGTTATATAAAGCCGGTTAATCCAAATAAGGCGACAGCTATTGAAATTATCACAATCTCGGCCATCTTCTCCAGAGATGAAGCCACAGAGAAGTTCACTCTATGAGCCTGGTCCCTGCGACGAGAGACATTCATCTAATTTAGCCTTTGATGGATGAAATATTGATAAAGATGTCTAAACAATATCACATCATGTGGGTAGGAGGAAAGTGATTTCCCAATAACATTGTGTTTCATCTCAAGAACACGTCTCACGGTAAAAATTTGGTCGATGCATTAAGTTTTCCTAACAAGAATATTTGTGGGAATGCATCAAACATAGTTTACTTACTTCTGCAAGACAGAAAGTGCACCGCAGTAGATGGTATTCTCAGGCAGCTGAACCTCGTCTTTGTCACTCTCCGGATTTACGACACTGACATAAACTTCTTGACCAAGATACCATGAGTCAAGGTTCTGTGTCCGGAGATTCCACATCCCGGCATTATCAAGTGATACTAATATAGCAGTCCAAGCACCAGGAAACACCTGTTATCAGGTAAAAGTTTTCGAGACATCAGCTAAATTTATTGATCGATCTTAATTTCGCAAGGAAATAAATGCGCAAGAACACTAAAGATTTACGTGGTTCGATCTATGAATAAGATCTACGTCCACGGGCAGAGAGAGAATATGTGTATTGAGAGTGTAAGAAGCAATTACAAAGAGAGTGAATGAATCAATGTCGTCTAATCTAGCCTCTATTTATACACAATGTATTGACCTAGATCTCGAATCCAAGTCTTCTAACTAGGATTCGAGATCCTATCCTCTCGAATTAGGATTCTTTTAGATATGGTGAGCTTCTGCGTTCCCACCGGCTTCGAGTCTTCATGGGCGAACTTGTCCAGGCCGAGCTTGATGTCAGGTTTACTTGTATTGGGCCTGATGCTTGGGCCTGGTAGTTGGGCCGTATCCTATCACAACCCCCCCCAAAAAGACGCAGAAAACGAGGTCATGCTGGATTGGGGGTTGTTGTGACTAAGCGGGGTTGGACGATCTTACACATTCTTTTCATTGTCTGACTTTGTGTGTGTCAATGCTTTTGACGTCGTATATCGAATGCTGTGCGCGCAGATGCGTCTGCCGAGGTCTTTTGGCTGGCTTCACCTGACGAGGCGTTAGGCCGAGGTCTTCTTCCGCTTCACCGACGGCGTTAGTCGAGGTCTTCTTCGCTTCACCGACGGGCGTTAGGCGGAGGTCTTCTTATCGCTTCACCGACGGCGTTAGGCGAGGTCTTCATCTTGGCTTCACCCGACGGCGTTAGGCGAGGTCTTCATACCGCTTCACCCGACGGGCGTTAGGCGAGGTCTTCATCACCGCTTCACCGACGGGCGTTAGGCCGAGGTCTTCATACTGGCTTCACCCGACGAGGCGTTAAACCGAGGTCTTGTGAATGGCTTCGCCTGTCGAGGTGTTAGGCCGAGGACGAAGACGGGATTTTCTGCCGTTGCTGAGTACTGGACGCGGGATACGCATTTAATGCGCATTAAATGGCAACGGTTGGATTCCCGATAAAGTGCATATTAGGGGAATGTCTTCCTTGATACGCAATATCTCTTATCACTTGCCTTCTTCATTTCTCTGATTTTCAAAAAACCCTCTGCCTTCTGCGAGAAACATTTTATTCCGCGCCATTGACGATTTGAAGCTTCTGCCTTGTTCATCGATAAACAATAGTAAGTAATGGCTTCCTCTTCTCCTAATGAGTCGTCTGAGCGTCAAATCGTGTCTGTTTCCCCGTCTGATTTAGTGTCTTTGCCTGTTTTTACCCGTGTCCATATGCCTCTTGCTGAGTGTAGTCTGCGTTTCCCCTCCGTGGGGGATTGCGGCAAAGTGTCTTCTTTTTCTTCAATTCTAAGTATTTCTGACATTAGGGATATATGTTTTCAATATAGTATTCCCTCTAGTATTGAGCTAGTTGCCCGTCCGGAGGACAGGGCTTGTGCCCCCGGACGGTTTTATTCTCGCTGTCGAGGGCGACCTTAAAGCCGGTCTTCGCCTTCCTTACCCTTATGTATATGTTGAGTTCCAAGAGATGTTCGGCCTATCTCGCCCAACTCTCGCCGAACTCATTCCGGCATATGATCGCCTAGGTGTCTATGCTATAGGCATAATTTTCCTTTACCTTGGGGCTCGTCCTTCGCTTTTGCAATTGAAGGCGGTTCGGGTGGTATTATCTATCACCCCGTAGGAACTTCAAGGCCAAGATTAAATCAAAGATCTCCAACCGGCGTAAGAAGTTCTTTTACGTCGGTTTGAGGACATATGGAGTTCCATGGCGATCGATAAGATCGCCGATGTATGTCGACAAGGGCTTGGTGACTTGGAGGAGGCTACTGACAAAATTGGCCTTGTTGACGAGGTCTTCTCCGAGGCCGAGCTTGCGGGCGGGGCTTAGCCCTTATGATCCTACCTCCAGGGTGGAGTCGGTGAAGGGTGAGGCCTCTTCTCCTCTTTTCTTTCTTTATTTCATGAGTTACGTATTGATGCTGACCCATGTGTTTCCTTGAAGTGAACCTGCTGAAGGAAAGGAAGAAGAAAAGGAAGGAGCCGATCTCCGTGGCCGAACCGATCTCGGTGGCCGAGCCGAGGTCTCCGACCTTGAAGGATTTCGAGGCCATGCCCGAAATGACTATGGGGCCTTCGAGATCCCCTTCGCCGCAGCCACTGAAGCGCTTGAAGAGGCGGAAGGATGAAGTCCCTGAGTCCTCGGTTGCTGCCGAGGCTGAGTGCGAGATCGTCGGTTCCAAGCCAGCGCCTCGTCTCTTTCCTGAGGTTTGTACCTGTCCTTATACTTTGTGCAGTAGTAATCAAATTGTGTTCTTCTGACCTGATGTATATTTTGTATAGAAATTCGCGGACGTGGCGGCCGAGGTGTCAAGAGTATCCGATCTTATATCGGATTACTTGAAGGCGCCGTGTCGCGGTTTAACGGGTGGCCGGTATGCTCGGGAGGTGGAGGTCGAATACCTCCTTGCTCAAGAAATGTCCGAGGTCAAGCTAAGATCCGGACCTCGTCAAACGAGCGGCGGACGCGCGAATTGAGGCGGGGCTAGGCCGTCGGCGGAGGCACTGTGTGGGCGAGGCGGCAAGAGCCGAGGCGGCGGGGCCGAGGTTGCCTCGATGAAGGCCGAGTGGAGCAGTTCGCCGTCGGGAGGCGGACATGGCGAGCTCTCGTGAGAACGCTTGCGCCATGGAGAGGCGTTCGTCGGCGGGCTTCTCGGGGATGGTCTCGGGCGCGGTGATGTGCTTAACAAGCGCGCGTCTCGGGCAATCGAAGAGGTCGCCGAGGACTACCCAGATCGACAAAGCCAGTATGGGTGCGAGGAGACCGAGGATCTTTGTCCGAGACAGACTACTTTGATGTGCTCGTCCGCGGCTGAAGGAGCTTCCGTCTTTGCAGAGCGCTCCTCTCCTCCGTTCTTTTGTCCGCGGAGTGCATGGCGCGCTTGTCCGTGGATCGGGATCCCCGACCAGGGCTTTATTGGTGGTCATGCAAAGGGTGGGACTACGGTGATGCTTCGAAGGCGCCGAGACTCGGTAGTTCCCAAGAGGCCGAGGTGAGGCCGCCCAGCCGGAGGCGACGTTGACATGGCCGAAGCTTCCGGAGGGTCGGTTGATCCTGCGTCTTTTTCACCCTTTTTTTTTTTTTTTTTTTTTTTTTTTTTTGAATGTAAATGTGTCGATTTTTGCTAAGGGCATGTTAATAAAATACAAGTTTATGTTAAGAAACTTATCTTTTTATTCGATTGTCTCACGAAATGCTTGATGCTTCTCCTCGGTTGAACCGATCGAAGACCTATCGCGGCTCTTGAGTTGAAAGAGGTCGAACTCCTCCATATAAAGGCGGCTTGGCCACGTCGGTAGTCCGATGTCACATAGAGCCGCCGAGAGCCGTGACGAGCTCCGTGCTCGCCTTTTGGAATGGAGGAGGCGTTCGAGGTCGCGAGGAGAAGGCGAGTGATAGCCGGGAGCATGCCGAGTACGAGGAGGTTATCCACCGAAATGGTGGGATGACGATCCCAAGTAGAAGCGAGGTTGTCGAGGCTTGCCCGTTGTTCGAGTATAGGCGCGAATATGGCGGACCTCTTGCACCACGGAGCAAGATCTTTGAATTGAAAAGGCTCGGGAGCATATACAAAATGTTATCGCCGACAACCACAACTCGACGATATACTTGACGGGATCGCAGAGGCCTCTTCTTCTCACGGAGCTTCTCGCCTAGAATAAATGAACCACATTATGACGATCCGGAGTGGCGCGCAAGAGGCGTGCTATTGCTCTTGAACGTCGTGGACCTCCATGCGTCGAGACCGGGTGTCATCAAGTGGCCGAGGCCGAGCTCGCAGAGCGCATCGTCAAGTGACCGAGGTCGCTCGGGCGGCCCGTAATATAGACCGAGGACGAGGTAGAGGTAGGATTAGCATAGATGAGTGCAATTCCGATTTTCTAGGGATTGGCTCGACTTTTCCCGATCCGCTCCGTCCCTCGTGAAATGTAAATGTAACTGTATATCTTCTATTTAATAAGAATGGTTTTGTTGACTTTGAACAAGAGTAATATGCCAGTAGTTCGTCTCGTAGAAATTCCGCTTTGAAAGAAATCGTTCGCACGTAGGAATGGTTCCTGCTTTTGCGAGGTCGTCGGGAGGGTGGTCCCTTCGCTCACATAGAGAGAACGCTCGAAAATACACGTGGTAGTCGATCTCGTATGTAGGAATGGTTCTGTTTTTTTGCCGAGGTCGTCGGGAGGGTGGTCCCCTCGCTCACATAGAGAGAACGCTCAAAATAAACGAAGGTAGTCGATCTCGTATGTAGGAATGGTTCTGTTTTTTTGCCGAGGTCGTCGGGAGGGTGGTCCCTTCGCCTACATAGAGAACGCTCAAAATAAACGAAGGTAGTCTCGATCTCGTATGTAGGAATGGTTCTGTTTTTGCCGAGGTCATCGGAGGGTGGTCCCTTCGCTCACATAGAGAACGCTCAAATAAACGAAGGTAGTCTCGATCTCGTATGTAGGCATGCGCGCTTAGATTTACATGTGTATTAAACGAATGTAATCGTCCTCCGTCGAGGAATTTGTCCTCCGTAGAGGGTAAATAATGCCAAGATTAATTATGCATTAGTGACAAGTAGAACTCGTAAAATAAAGATTTTATTGATAAAAGATGACGCGACCACCAAATAAGATGACTCTAAACAGACTTTTAAAAATATGACCGAACAAGACCCAACCTCGACACTTATGCATAATATTTCTTCGATGGATGATGTGCCATGCGTTGGGTAATTGCTCACCGCACAATTGAGCGAGCTTATAGGCCCTTTGCCGAGGACTTCGTCGACCGGTAAGGTCCTTCCCATGTGGCTTCCAACTTGCCGAGTGCAAGCGGCTTTGTCGACTTCATTATGTCGAGTACGAGGTCGCCCACTTGAATTGTCGGTTTTAACGCTACCGGTTGTAATACCGAGCTACTTGTTGCTTGTACCGAGCTTCCTCGATGTAGGCGAGGTCTCTTTTCTTCGAGTAGTCAGATCACCGTAGATTTTCCCCATTTGCTTGACGCAGAAGTCAATGGTACGAGGACTCGATCTCCGATCTGCGCAGGATCATCGCTTGGTTCCATACACCAAACTGTATGGTGTTTCTCCGCTCGAGGTCCGAGGCGTTGTTCGATGCGACCATAGGACTGCGGTAAATTTTCCACCCGAGGCCTTTAGCTCGGTCGAGGCGAGTTTTTGACCACTTTACGATGGTCCTGTTGGTAACTTTGGTCCGACCATTTGCTTGAGGATGGCTACCGACGTGAACTTTTGTTGATCCAAGCTCTTGACACCAATCTTTGAATGCCTTATCCGTGAATTGTGTTCCGTTATCCGAAAGGAGGATATGGGGGATCTTAGAAGCGACACACTATGTTCTTCCATACGAAGTTGAGGCGTTCTTGCTTGTGATTTTCGCCAGGGCTCGCCTTCTACCCACTTCGTGAAGTAGTCGATCGCAACAATTAAAAATCGGAGCTCGTCACGGTGCTTTACAAAGGGGCCCACAATGTCAATCCCCATTGCATAAACGGCCAAGGATGCATGCGGAGGTGAGGTCGGTGCAGGGTAGCCTTGGCACGTTCCATGGATTTGACACTTGGACACTTTTTACGAGGTCCATCGAGTCTTGGAACATTGTTGCCAATAGTATCCCCATCGCATGACTTTCTTTGACAAGGCTCGGGGTCCGATGTGGCTTCCGCACGAACCTTCGTGTATTTCTCGTAAACGTAATTAGCTCGGTTCGCCCCAAGCACCTTAAGAGAGGTGGAGATATGACTTTAGATAGGACTCGCTCAATTGTATCGCAGAGATTTGTTCAGATCCTCCTAGCCTCCAGCTTGTCGTGAGGCGCCGCCCTTCTCAAGTACTCTCGAATGGGAGTCATCCAATTGGGTTCTTCATCCGAGACTATGTTGACCTCGGCCCGTCTTTGCATCGCTTATGCTCCCGCTGACTTCTCTCTTGGCGGGTTCGTTGATGACGAGGCCAATTTACTTAAGATGTCACCGGCTATTTTGCTCCTTGGGATGCGAACTATCTGGAAGTGTGAGAAAGTCCGTTGCGGGCTTTTGCTTTTCAAGATACTTCTTCATTCTCGCCGCTTTTTGCCTCGTATTTTCCCAACATTTGGCTCACGACGACTTGAGAATCATTGTGAACTTGCACGGCTCGTGTTTGGAGACTTTGAGCAAGGCGAAGTCCGCGATCGGTGCCTCGTACTCCACTTCGTTGTTCGTATTTTGAATGTGAACCGGTGAGTAAGCGATTCTTAGTTGTCCGGGCCTGGGAGTAAGATACCGCTCCATTGCTGTTTTCCCGAAGCCCGTCAGCGTAGAGTTGCCGGACTTTCCTCGGTGTTTCAACCACGGGTTCGGCTTTGGCATCGTCGTCTGGATTCGGTGGGCTTCGGTTTTCGACGGTTAGCCTCGGCAGAAATCGCTGAGGCTTGACCTTTGATGGCTGGCGGGCGAAGGATATATCGTGCTCGCCCGATTCGATTGCCCATTTCGCGATTCTCCCCGATAGCTTGGCTCATCAATACTTGCCAAGTGGGTAGTCGGTGAGGACTTGTATGCGATGTGCATGGAAGACGGACGTAGTCTCCTCGCGGCATTTACCAATGCTAAGGCAAGCTTCTCCGGTCGATACCTCGCTTCCGGCCTTTTAGTGCTCGGTGATGAAATACACCGAGTCGACGTCCTTCTTCCTCGCACCAGATCGCACTTATGGATTCGTCCGAGGGCGAGGTAGAGGAAAGGACCTCTCCTCTTCGGGACCTGATAGAGTGGGAAGCTCGGCGAGGTAGCTCTTGAGGTCTTGGCGGACACTGCACCTCATCCCATGAGAATTTCGGGCTTTTTGAGTACCTTGAAGAAGGGTAGCCGCTTATCCGCTTTTGAAAGGAAGCTTTAGTCTTGGCTATCACTGTCGACTTGTGTACGTCATGGATAGTCTTGGCATCTTCATTTCCAAAATGGTTTGGACCTTGGTCGGGTTTGCTTTAGCCTTCTTGTGAAACCCAACACCCTAAGAACTTTCCGGACCGGATCGCAAACGTGCATTTACGGGATTGACTTTAGGTTGATTTTCCGAAGAAGCCGAGGACGATCCGAGGTCGGCCACACATGCGCTTCTTCCTTGCTTTTGACGACGATGTCGCTCACGATACCTCCACATTCCGACCTATGTAGGGTGAAATATTTTGTCCACCATCCTTTGATAGGTAGCCCCTGCATTTTAAGGCGAATGGCATCTTTTATATGCGAAGACCGAAGTCGGTAATGAAGGTTTGTCTTGGCAGCGTCTTCGTCGTCCATCGTGACTTGGTGATACCCTTTGTATAAGTCCAAGAAATCAAGACTTCGTGCCGACCAACGCGTCGACCTTCTTGTCGATGTTGGGAAGGGATAGCAATCCTTTAAGCGATGCTTGTTGAGGTCGGTGTAGTCAATACACATTCGCCATCTCCTCCTCCTTTCTTCACCATCACCGGGTTGGCTATCCGGTCGGATATTTGACCTCGAGCGATGCGTGCTTTTAATAGTTGGTTCACCTCGTCATGAATGACTTGGTTCCGTTCGTCACGAAGATTCTTTGCTTTTGTCGAACGGCTTTATGTTCGGGTCAATGTTGAGCCGGTGGTGATGATACTCGGCGAGACTCCGGTCATGTCGAGGGAGACCAAGCAAACACGTCCGAATTCCCTTAGGAGTTGGATGATCGATCCTTCACTTCGGTGTCGTGGTGAAACCAACCGGGCGACCTTCAATGGCTCATCTTTGTACAATCGACCTCTTCCACCGACCGCCGGGGAGTGGCGATGTCTTCCTGACTCCAACTCTTGGGTTTCTTTAATTGCTATGCTCATGGGTCTTTGGACCGAGGTCCCGACCTCGTAAACAACTTGCATACATTCCTCGCTTGCTTACGATCACCCTCGGATCACGGCCGTTCCCTCGTGGTGGGTATTTTTATCGTCGGGTGGTACGTTGAGCATACCGCCGCTTACGGCGCTCACCAATCTCGCCTAGTATGATGTTATCTGGCGAGTTGGCCTTCACTTCTGAACCGCACCACCTTTGTCGAGGTCGTTGGTGCTTTCCCACCGTGACGGTAGCTCGATTATTCCTTCGGGCGCGTCTCTTCCCGGACGAAGCTTCGAGTGGCGGCGGGGCTTGTCGGTAGCGCGCCTTCCACTCCTAGCTTGTCAAAGCATTCCTAAAAGGATGCTCACCGACCTTGTTGTCGATGTAAACGCGCTTCACCAACTTATTTGCGACCACCACCGGATCACCAATGCATCCTCGATGGGGTCTTGTCGCGAACGGGTCGTCTTCGAGAAGGTGATCGCCGCGTCCTTCGAACCTCTTATTGGTAGGTTCGGCCGGGTTAGGACTTGGCATCGGCCTTGAGGAGACTTCGTGACTCCACGGGAGCCCCGTAATTGTGGAGATCACCCCGTCATATTGGGGCTCGTCATCTCCTTCTTCGGTCTTTCGCTTTGTTTTTGTGAGGGCACAATTTCCCTCTTCCTCCTTTTAGTCTTTTGGCTTTGGTCGGCTTGCACCTGTCCTCAGTATTTCTTCGTGGATCCGTCCCGAACTAGCATCTCTATTTCACCCATGAGCTCTTTGCACTCTTCGATGTCGTGCCGTAATCATCATGGAATGAGCAATATTTATCCATAGGTCGGCACCTCTTTCCTCCTTGCCATCGGCCGAGGCTTCTCGAACAGTTCATGTGGAGCGTGAGATTCTCGCTCGGCCGTCAGCGGGGTGTCTTGAGGTCGCCCGAGGCGCCGCGCGGACCGAGCTCGACTTTATCGGACGATGTAATCTGCCAGCGCTCACGCCTTGGTTCCGATCTTCCTTCCTTCGCCTCTTCTTCCTCTTCCGAAGGTCTGCTTGCTCGCTTCGCGCTTTCTCTTGTCGGCCTCGTCCGCTTTGGCGAACCGGTTGGCTATGCGCCCACAACTCTGTTGCGACGAGGCTCGTGCTGACGATCTCTCGGTATAAGGCCCCGAAGATGCCGTTTTGAAGGCCGAGATGACTAACAGTCGCTCACGTCTTCGACCTTCAAGCACTCCTTGTTAAACCTTGTCGTGAAGTCGCCGATGGACTCATTCTGGCTTTGCCTTATGGTGAGGAGGTGTCTGCACGACGTTTTGATTCCGCTTTTGGAAGAACCTTCGGTGGGCGACCATCGATCGCGATAGGGCCGATGCTTCCGTAGGTAGGCTATCGAACCACCGCGGGCGTTGTCGACGAGTAACTCCGGAAGAGTTTACACATGTGAACCGAAATGAGCTTTTGGTTGATCATGTTGTATTGGACCTGCGAGAGGAAGTTCATGGATCCTCACCGTCCGTGAGGCGATGCTTGCACCGTGACTTATCCCAGAGAAGTGTTGAGTATTCTATTTGAGAACGGGTGGCTATCTTCCGTATCCATCGAAGCCGTCCTCGAGATCGGGACGGAGTTCGCGATCGAACTCTTTTGGTGATTCGGATCGGCCTCGTGGCGACCATGGTCGAACTTGTTTCGACGGTTCGACCGGCCCGGCGGCGACCACGACGCCTTCCTCCGTGATGCTCGCTCGAGGCGGGCGGAGTTCGTTGATCGAACTCGCTTTGGCGATCGGGTCGGCCCCGTGGCGATCCCGACGTTCTTTCCCGCTACTCGCTCCTTGGAGAATGGGCGGAGTTCGCTGATCGAACTCGCTTTGGCGATCGGGTCGGCCTCGTGGCGATCCCGACGTTCTTCCCGCCGCTCGTTCGCTCGGGCGGTCGGTTTGGGCCCCGACCTCTTGTTGTGGTGCCTCGTTCCTGACGAGGCTTGCTTCTGCGCCCGGGCGTGGCCGACCACGTGCTTGAGGTACCGGAGAAAGCTCTCCTTATTTTTCTCGAGAAACCCGACAGCGTCGTCAAGGTTTATCTGTTGAGCCGAGGTTCTCCTGATTGTCATAGCGACCTTCATTGTTCGGTGTCCTACTTCTTCCGCGAGGTGGGGCCGCTCGCCGTTAAGCGCTCGGGGACCCTTCGGGTTCGCTTCTCCGATTGGCTCTTCCGAGCGTAGCTCGGCGTCTCTACCGCCATCGTCCACTGTTGTTGCCGGCGATGATCCTTGAAGTATGACTCTGGTGTACCTTGTCATGATTGTTTCCCTATAAACGATGGTTGATCGAAGCACAAAATTTCGCTTCCCAGGCAGGCGCCAAGTGATCGATCTTAATTTCGCAGGAAATAAATGCGCAAGAACACTAAAGATTTACGTGGTTCGATCTATGAATAAGATCTACGTCCACGGGCAAGAGAGAATATGTGTATTGAGAGTGTAAGAAGCAATTACAAAGAGAGTGAATGAATCAATGTCGCCTAATCTAGCCTCTATTTATACACAATGTATCGACTAGATCTCGAATCCAAGTCTTCTCTAACTAGGATTCGAGATCCTATCCTCTCGAATTAGGATTCTTTAGATATGGTGAGCTTTCTGCGTTCCGCTTCGTGAGTCTTCATGGGCCGAACTTGTCCGTGCCGAGCTTGATGTCGTGTTTACTTGTATTGGGCACGATCTTGGGCGCAGTAGTTGGGCCGTATCCTATCATTTATTAATGTTCATAAACTGGAAACACCTAGTTGTTTTCCTTCTCTACATTTGAAATCATAAAACAAGTTGCTAAATATTAAGAAAAATGATTACCTGGGTAGTGGATCGAGCCACCCCATCCCATTTGTTATAGGTGCTTCTGCTATTCTCACTCCAAACACCATAATCCATCCTACAAACCACATTAAAAGTGATAAACTTCTAATCAATCGCTCTTGAAAATTTAAGACCAAAAAACTAGAATATCTCAAATTAGTGCAGACATCATTTCTCACCCGACAACAAAGAAAGCATAGCCGTCAAGATGGTAACTCTGAACCGAGGTGTCATGATTCTGGAAAATAATTTCCATGAATCCTTTGAATGTTCCATTAATTACAGATGTGTCAAACTTGGAAGGTCTATTCATAAATCTGTTAGGAAAGTCGAGCTTGAAGACCCCGAGCACCTTAAATTGCTGCGCAAGATTGAGAGGCGTCGAAGGAGCTATGTATGAAATGCCGTTCAGAGTTCTGCGCCATTTCCCATCAACAAGCTCCGTAGGTCTATTTTGGATTACATATACATCAGTCACAGTTATCTCTCCGTATCTGAATGACCCCTGAGGGTTTGGACGGGCAGCTCCAGCAGAAACATTCAATCTAATCGACAACATTATATACACGCAGTCAGCATAAGACAAAGATAATTCATACATACAATATATTCCTCGTTCCATCATAACACTAACTAATTCCAACCTTATGGATCTTGCTTGATTCATTGAGAAAAAAGTGTCGTATTCATTAGGAGGGTCTGGGAGAGGACCTGAAGCGGGACCCTGTGAATTTGAGTAGTGCAGTACGGCAACTCCTGAGGCCTTGGGCGAGGATGAACCATTTACAAATCGTGGACTAGCAACGATGTAATAATCGCTACTTGCATTTTGATCCATTGTCACCAAAAATGAGTATGACTGCCCCACATGGATATCCATGTTTGAGTAGTTCTGTTGTACAGTATAAGAACCCTCCGTTTCTATGAGAGCCAAGTTATGATTTTGGATCCTGAAATTCAAGCTTGTCGAGATTCCAACATTATGGATGCGTAGCCGATATGTTAGGCCTGTTATACATGGAACTCATCAGCCTGAAATAATGTGGTATTTTCACAATTAAGGGAAAAAAGAATTTTCCAAATGAAGGGAAAAATCAGAAAAGAGGACAAGATGTATGATTAATCATAGATCAGATGGTTTAAAAAATTGCCAGAAATGTTTATCATATTCGGAACGCACAACACTTAGCGGCTTTAACTACAAGGAAAGTACCTGGTTCAACATTTACTATTTGGTAAGGAACACCGTCTGGCACAAGGCTTCTATCATATTGGTAAGGGCCTAATCCATTAAACACGATTCCATCAGGGGCTCCGAGGCTTTTTCCACTTTCAAGGTCATTTCTGAGTAACTAAAGAATGAGATGTTCAAGAAATTAATGCATGCACAGAGAAACAACAGAAGGGGAAAAAGACGTGGAAATGCAAGGCTCGTTTAACAACCTTATGACTCTTTATGTACCAGTCACTGATAAAGAGCGTAATATCTCCATCTGGCGCACTAAAAGGTACGGGGATAACTTCTCTGTTGTTAACAACGATTCCACCAAATCCACCCGCAGCTCGTTGGAAACCGAGGGAAGGGAAGTAGAAGAAACTGCCTATCTGATCTTTGACCTGAAACTGGTATGTCCAGTTCCAACCTGCCGGGATCGGACAGTTTGTCCCCGAAACACCGTCTTGCCACGAATTTTTTCTTTGTTGGATGCCGTTCCTGCACTTCATGAGAGCTGGTTATTATTATCAGTATATATGCCACGGTATTGAGAGCTTGAAATATACCATGTGAGAAGAAGAGGTTCGTTGAGATCATTTTTGACATTGATTACAACATTCCAATTTGTGGTGACGTTTAGAACCGGGCCTGGAAATCTGCCATCTATGCCAATCACCTGAAATATAATTATTATTGTTAAGCTATGGGCACTCTATTAAACTTAGAATGAAATTAGCTATGGGCACTCTATTAAACTTAGAATGAAATTATCAGGTAGAAGCCCAAATAGCAGTAGGTAGAAAGAATCAGAGCAGACAGAACCAATGAATAGCCAATCACTTCTAAAAATATGTCACACACTGTGACAGTGGGAAACCACATCGCAAGTACAAGAAAAGATCAGTTAAAGGTTCTAGTAATTAAGAATAGAATTCAGGGATAAGCTCATTACAAGTGACATGAATCTTTCTCTTGGAAAATGCATGATATACACGACTGAACAACTGTAAGAAATACCAGTAGAGAAAGCCATGGAAATAGGAAAAATAATATGGAGAAGGGTTCTAATATTTAAGGATTTAATTCAAAGACATGAATGTTACAAGAAAAAAGACCACCTTTTCTTGTAAAAATGCAATACATAGAGGACCTAATGGTGGGGCAAATGGTAGTTGGGGGAGGAAAATGGTGCAACGGGGGTAAAAAAAGTTCTGGAATTCCTGAGGATTTCTTTTGAGGAAATCATATCAGAAAGATAAAGGTATTTTTATGGAAGATGGTCCAAAACTAGGACCGTTCGTGAGCTACTCGGAGCTCGGCTCGAAAAAAGCTCGTTTGAAATTCGATCGTTTTGTAAACGAGCCGAACTCGAGCTTAGAGATGCTAGGCTCATAGGCTCGCAAACATGTTTGGCTCGAACTCAAACGAGCCAGTTCGCGAACATGTTCGCGAACCCTGATTTGAACATGTTCACGAACCTTGATTCGAACATGTTCG
Source organism: Salvia rosmarinus (assembly GCA_036937905.1). Classification (NCBI taxonomy): domain Eukaryota; kingdom Viridiplantae; phylum Streptophyta; class Magnoliopsida; order Lamiales; family Lamiaceae; genus Salvia; species Salvia rosmarinus. The sequence goes on from CM072818.1 coordinate 73,869,679, forward strand.
CGAACTCTGATTCGAACATGTCCGTGAACCTTAATTCGAACATGTTCACGAACATGTTCGCGAACGTATAAAATAATAGATTATTTATACATATTTAAATAATTAAAATGAATAATAAATTATAAAATATATGCTAATTATAATTATTTAGCAACAAATAAGCATATAGATGAAGTATTGATAATAAATTATTTATATATTTAAATAATTAAAATAAATAATAAATTATAAAATATATATTTTAGTATAAATTTCATCTAACTTATATAACTAATTAACTAATTATCATATTTATACTAGTATAATATTTTGAAAAGTAAATGTAATTGAATGATATTGAATAGTATATTCGTTTATTTAGTGTATATATATATATATATATATATATATATTATTTTAATAAAACTTTAATATATATTTTCATGTGTATTATAAAATAAAATCATTAAATGAACAATTAATTAATATAATGAGATATTGATTTGGAAAACTAAAAAATAATAAAATGATTTATTAAATTATCTTATGAAGAAAAATATAGATTTAGATAATTATAATGTATAAGTATACAAGTATACTTGAGTTACGAGTTATATTTATATCTCTATAATTATAATTATAAAAATAAATTACAAATAACTTACATAACTAATTGACTATGAGATAAATATAATAATAATTCATAATTCTAATATAAAGTTCATCTACCTTTATAACTAAGTAACTATGAGATAAAACAATTATAATTTATAACTCATAAGTAGATTTTGAAAAGTAAATGTAATAGAATGATATTGAATAGAATCAAATGAAATATTGAGTTGGAAAACTAAAAAAAACATGATCTACTAAGTTATCTTATGAACAAAAATAATAATATAGATCATTATAATGTATAAATATACAAGTATGAGTTACATAGTTATATTTATATCTCTATAATTATAATTCTAAAATAAATAACATATAACTTACATAATTAATTTCTATGAGATAAATATAATAACAATATAATTCGTAAGTAGATGAATGGAGTAGATATATTTGAATGATATTAAATAGTATATTAATTTTATATATTGTATAGTCTATATCCAAAACTAGTTAGAATCAGACATCTTTTTCTTTTGCTAGTTGTGAAAATTTCATTTGGTAATGAATCTTGTTAAACTTCTTATTGTAATTGTTATTTGATTATGATTGATTAGTAGACTATGCATCCTTTGAATTAATGGAATCATGGAGTGAATTAGGCTAAAATAGTGTTTTAAGTTGAGTCGAACTCGAATTCGAATTCGAGTTCGATCTCGAACACGAACTCGAGCTCAAATAACACATTATCAAACCGAATTCGAGCTCGAGTTCGAGCTCAAAAACGAGCAAAGTCGAACACGAGCAGAGTTCGAGCTCGAGTTCGAATATGTCTCATAAACGAGCAGTTATCAAACCGAACTCGAGCTGCTCGCGAGCTCAAAAATTTTATAACGAACCGAACTCGAACTCAATTTAAAACTCGAATTCGAACTCGAGCAGAATAAAATTTAAACAAGCCGAGCTCGAGCTTGATAGTGTTCGGTTCGGCTCGGTTCGTATACAGCCCTATCCAAAACTATTCATCAAGATCTAAATGCTTCGCTTTTGCCAATACAGTAATATGCCAAGTCTAAACTCCTCAAATATAAACTATCCTAAATATAAATCCAAGAGCTTGACCATTAGTCTCATCACACAGTGCTTACTAATTTTGAACCTACAACAACTACCCTCATCAACAAATTCTACCTATCCCTTTTAAAAAGCTGTATTATATTCTGAGTCTCAATGCTTCTATGACTTGTCAAATAAACTTTTCTATGTTTCTACGAGTCCTAGGAAGCACCAAGGAAATGTTTCGAAACACTTTACTTGAACAACAACTAGTACAGCTGTGATTTGAAAATAAATTAAATTAAATTAAGCAAAGCCACAAGAAATTCACTGAAACAATGATGCCCTCGGACAAGGGCATTTGCATAAAGATCTCTAGAATGTGGAAAGCAGTTGAACGGCATAGTGGCAAGTGCCATTAACAAATCATTTCGGCCAGCCAGGTCAAGGATTAAACCGCCCATTTCACATAGAGGTCTCCATCTATGTTTCAATCAAGGAAAGATTACTGGAGACTTAGTTACATGGGATTGAAGTTGGGAGCGAATGACAATTTGTTTGATATTAGTTAATTATTCAGCGTGTGGTGAATTTCAAGATTGCAGCCGCTATATGCACCATTATTGAGTGCTAATTTAAGTCATTCCAGTGTATTGGATGATAAAACAGTTGATAAGTTGAATGCAAACTCAATAAATGGAAATAAACAAATTAGCAGTAAATAAACGAGTACTCCTGCACAAGTACCATTAAAAATCTTAATTTCACAACTACTTCAGAATTGATCTTACTCTAACCATCACTTCTCGAGTCAATTGAATAGTAACAAAATTATGAAATATTCTAGCTTCCGTACTCGAGAATTAGTGAAACATCACTCTCCTGAGTCACGGAAAATAGAGTGAAATCAAGAACAGATAGAAAATGAAGCAGTACCTAAGGCAGCAATTCATCAACAGTCCCAGATCAATATATAATAGTAATTTCACATATAAAATAGAAGATATAACACCAACGAATTAGACCAGCAGTTCCAGGGTAGTAAAGAAGCTAATTTGGGATCAGCAGAATAGGAAAAGTGACAATTGCAATTGAAAAGGAGAAGGTAAATCTTGAAAAACCTGTTGCTTGACCCCAAGAGGGGAAGCAGTGAGGTAGGAGACGGTCCAGTCGTAGAAGACATAAGGGTCTGATCCCAAAACAAGTGTTATCAACTCAAGAAGCAACCACACGCACAAAAAACACCGCTTTTCGCCTAATCTGAGGAGCATTGGTCGAACTCCAAATCGCCACCGCAATCTCTCTCTCTCTGTGCGTGATAATTTGCAGTGTGGAAAATTGTAGCGTGGGATCTGTGCTTTTTTTGATCTTTTAGTGTGATTGTCGTCGGTGTGTGAGCTGTGAAAAGACAATTGTGGGGTGCAGTGATTCAATTCAAGAAAGTACTAGTTTTGTATTGTGGCTGTTCTTGAGAATCGAGCCGTTACCGTTTTTCTGTTCTTTTTCTTGCTTTCTTTATAGTGGAGCGGCTGTTGCATTGCCAATGATTACGGTGTAATTTACGTTACCAAGTGATCGCCTTCAAGAATGTAGTAGCCTTTTTCATCTAAATAGATTTGGACAAGACAAAAATATTTATACATAGAAGATATCAAATAATAACATATTTCTATATTGGGTAATAAGGTTAATCTAGATCTTTATTTTCTTTTTAAGATTTACGATTAATTTTTATTAATTTTTTTGGTTATTGACCTTTTTAAGTAGATTATTGTAATAAGTATAATTTTTTTACAACTGATGCTATTGTATTCAGTCTTCTACAGATGGACAGCTAATTCAGTTTTTTTCAAAGAAAACATGAAAAAGAAATTTCATTTTTGTTGTTTGGTATTCTTTTGACTGAACAGAATTGAAATAATTGAATTTATATATTTATATTTTTAGAATATTTTTATTTCAAATTAAATTATATAATTTTCTATATATATTATTATTTCAATGTTTTTATTAGTTGTTGATTTTGGGTTTGTTGAAAATTACTTAACAGTTGAATGTTGCTAGATTTGAAATGGCTAAATCAAGTTTTGATTAAAAAGTACAGAAAAATCTGAAAAAATAAAATAACTAAAGTAACAGTTTGTTCTTGATGGGATATACCAACCACTGTGCGATGGGTGGCCCAGAGAACTGGTCGACCTAACGTGGCCCTACGCGGTTAAGCCTGTAGGCCCAACGTCCAAACCCTAATCAAGGCCAAATCAAGCTAAATCAAGGAAGAGATATTGAAGGAGATAATCGAGGAAGAGATATGGATGGAGATCGGATCCCACAAGCAAGGATCCGATACAATCTTTCACATTCCTCTTGTATAAATAGAGGTTAAGTTGACGGTAGAAGGGTTGGAGACACTCTTTGTAATCACTCCTCATATTATCAACACGCAAACTCTCTCTTCTCCGTGGGCGTAGATCTTATTCATAGATCGAACCACGAAATCTTTGGTGTTCTCGTGCATTTAATTCCCTAACGAAATTAAGACTCATCATTGGCGCCGTGCGTGGAACGAACAAGAAAGCTTCGCTTCTCTACAACCTAATGGCAAGAACTCGTGCAACGCTAGCTGGCCTACGATCTTTGGTAACAATCATGGCCGAGGCGACCAAGTGGTCACACCAGTGGAAAGCGGATTGCGGATGCCACCAATGACACACTCCCGAGGGCTACATGGAGAACATTCCCATACACCCTCGGGACCGGCGCCGACGAAGAGGAAAATCACGACCTCAATCTCGATGAGCAGGCGGTTCACCGATCTCGTGAGGACCTCGGCCGAGTCAGAATCAATTCCTCAACGCCAATCTCGGCCAATTCCGAGTTTCTCAACCGAGGACAAGTGAAGTGGGCACCTCAAAAGAGCCCGAATCGGTGATCACGGGCGCCCGAGGTCGCCTCCTCCGAACAATCGGCGTTCACCTCGGCGCGATAGCCGAGAACGCGACATCGCCCGACGTCCGGCCGATCGCCGCGGCCGAACCACCGCAACCACTCGCCCCCGCGCCACCTGCGGAGCCGCTCACCACCTCGGTATAACGCCCACGCGGCTGGGCAGGAAAGAAGGGATGAGAGACGAAGCCGAACTCCCCCTCCGAGAGACGATAGGCGTCACTATCGATCTCCCACTCCTCCAGAGAGAGATGGTAACGAGCTCCCGGGTTTCGATCGACATGGGAAAATCATCTCTCATTTCTCCAGGGAAATCCTGGACACGCCTTTGCCCCAACGGTATCGGGCTCCTAACATCGCTCCCTACGATGGCCTCGGCGATCCTTCCGACTTCCTTTTCGCCTACACCACCAACATGGCGAATCAAGGTATGGAAGATTTTCATATGTGCAAAATCTTCCCCGAGGCGTTGATCTCCAACGCCCGACGTTGGTTCACCTCGCTTCGCCATAACAAAGATACACCGCTTGGGGATCTCATGGATCGCTTCAGTGGCGCTTATCAAAAGATGCCGCCCAAAGAACCTTCATCCGACCGCTCACAATCCGCTGGGGCGGACGAGACGATATCGAATTTCGCCTCGAGATTCATCAAGGAGTCCCTTAAAATTGATGAGAGTAACGATCTCTACATCATCAATGCATTCAAGAACGGATCCGACCGGCGCGTTGAACAAAGAGATCACCGGGAGAAGTCAAGACAATGAGTAGTCTCGGACCACGGTCGACAACTACGTCGAAGGAGACGAGTCGGATCGCAAAGAGATCCGGGACGACGGAAGGTCGAAAGGAAGAGGCCGGATGATCAAGCAGGCACGATCGCGAAGTGCCTTCGATAGGATCAAGAAGGGCCCGATCGAATCCAGGCTGGGACCTCGGCCAAACCCTGGTGGCAACACGCCTCGTCTGCTCAAGTCAATGGCGGAGATATTTGAGCTCCACACCGAGCTCTTCCCGAAACCACCTCCCATGAAGGGAGGATCCAAGAAGAGGTCGAAGGATCAGTATTGCGACTACCACCAGGGGTACGGTCACGAGACCGACGAATGCAGGAATCTGAGCTCGAAAATAGACGAGCTTGTTAAAAAAGAAACGCTTAAGAAGTACCTCGACCGCTCCACGAGTAGGTCGGGAAACAAGAAGCGCAGAGAAAAGGACGGAGGTGGCAGCAATTGTGGGCTGACCTCAAAAACGACGTACTCCGACGATGACGAGGACGACGCTCCCAATGCAATGGAGCAAATCTACGCCATCACCGGGCTACCCATAGGTACGACGAGGTCGTCATTGAAATCAAGTCCGGAGATCGACCCCGGGAGCCGAAAAATAGCGACTCGGGATAGTGAGAGCATCGTGTTCTCGATGACGACCCAAGTACTCCAGATCATGCCCCACCGGACGCTATTACTATACAAGCCGTGGTGGGCAACAAGAACATCCACAGGGTCTACATCGACATCGGCGCCTCCGTAAGCATCATCTTTCAGAGCTGCCTGGACAAGCTCGAGGTCGGAGGGATCCGAATACATGCCGCACCATCCAAACTACGGAGCTTCACCCAGGAGGTGGTCCAACCGGAGGGCGTTATCACCATTCCGGTCACCGTGGGACGTGCTCCCAGGTCGGTCACCAAGGCCATCCAATTCTTCCTGATCCGAGCTCCCTCTCCGTACAACATCATCCTTGGAAGAGACTGGCTCTACGCCACCAAAGCCGTCTGCTCGGTCTACCACCTCACCATCAAGATACCCACCCCGATGGGAGTGCTAAGCATCCAGGGTGACCAAACGGCAGCTAAAGAATGCCTACGGGTCTCAACCCAAGATGCGGCCTTACTCCAGGCCTAGAAACCACGGAACAATGAGGCCAGTAAAGCTGAGCGCCTCAATAAACCGGACCCGACATGGGAAGGCCCATACCACGTCCATGAGGACCTCGGCAAAGGGGCCTATAAGCTTGCTCACCTACCCGGTGCACTTATCCCCCATACCTGGCATGTAACTCATTAGAGGAGGTATTTTACATTGCTTCGATTTCAGATCAGCATCATGTTAGTCCTTTTATTACCTTGCCGAAGTGCGATGTTATTTACTTCTCAATAAAACATTTGTTTTCCTGATTAAGTATTCCACTTCGCCTTGTCTTATACATATGTGAACATCTGTTTGGATATACCACATTTAAACCTTCACAAGGGACGCCCTACGAAGATGAAAATCCCACTAAGTAGAGTGCATCATGACTACTCATTAATTTGAACGTCTACATGCAAAGCATATAGATTACCCATTAAGTTGGATCGTCTACATGCACGCCGACATCCGCACCGATCTCGCCAACTTATACCCTTTATTTGAGAAGATATACATCACGATATAGTCTAAATACATTTACGACCAAAACGAAGTCCTAAGCTATGTTTGTACCTCTCAAGGGGGAAAACACACACTTGGGGACGAGTCTAAATACATTTACGACTACATACAAAGTCCTAAGCTATATATAAACTTATTCGGGCTTCCGAGCTCGTTTATACCCCTTTATTTGGGAAGATATACACTTCTGTATACAGTCTAAATACATTTACGACCAAAACGAAGTCCTAAGCTATGTTTGTACCTCTCGAGGGGAAACATACACTTGAGACTAGTCTAAATACATTTACGACTACATACAAAGTCTAAGCTATATACAACTTATTCGGGCTTCCGAGCTCCACTCCGCCACGACTCACTGAAGCTACACCAGTTCGAACAAAATCTCCGGGTCTGCGATAAATACCCGGGATGAACTTGGTACCTCCTATTCAGTCGGCGTCGTCACAACCTACTCCAGAGGTTCTTTGAGCGGCCGCAGTCTTAGGCGGGTCAAACTCCGGCCTCCTCAGGACGACCTCGCCTCGGCCTTCGCCATCTCGTTCCTCGCCATCTCGGCCTCTCGATACATGGCTACCTTCGGCCCTCGCTCTCCTCAGGTCGACCTCGCCTCGGCCTTCGCCATCTCGACCTCCCGATACATGGCTACCTTCGGCCCTCGCCCTCTACAGGACGACCTCGCCTCGGCCTTCGCCATCTCGGTCCTCGCCATCTCGGCCTCTCGATACATGGCTACCTTCGGCCCTCGCCCTCCGCAGTTGACCTCGCCTCGGTCTTCGCCATCTCGGCCTCCCGATACATGGCAACCTTCGACCCTCGCCCTCTGCAGGACGACCTCGCCTCGGCGCCGCCATCTCGGTCCTCGCCATCTGGCCTCTCGACATGGCTACCTTCGCCCGCGCCTCCGTAGGTCGACCTCGCCTCGGCGCCGCCATCTCGGCCTCGATAATCGGCCGCCTCGGTCCTCCGCAGACGACCTCGCCTCGGCCCTCACCACCCCGGCTTTCGCCACCGCGGCGCCATCGAGCCCCGCCTCGCTTCGCCGCCTTCCCGAGCCATCGTCTCGGCGCGAAGTCACATACTCGACCTCGGCAGAACGCCTCGGCGTCGTCTTCTCAACAGACATCGTCGTCCAACGTCAGACGACTGACTCCGGACCTCGGCATCGTCCTCTCAACGGACATCGGCGTCGTCTTCTCAACATACATCGCCGTCCAACGTCAGATGACTAACTCCGGACCTCGGTGCCCTCTTATTTTATGAAGACGTTCCGCCTCCAGGTCGGTCAACCACCTCGGCATTCCTCTTACAAAAGGACCTCTCCGTCCAGCTCCAGCCCGGTTACCCACCTCGGCACGTCGTCTAAGTCAATCCAGACTCCGACGAATCACCCAAGTCAATTCGGTCCTCGATGAACTGTGCAAGTCAAGAAAGGCAGATCGCCTAACTCAGTTCGAACCCAGGCGAATCAATCAAACCCTGACATCAAAAAGATGAAAAACCTCCAGCAACAACCTTAGCCGAGCAACAATCAGCCTCGGCAATATACGCTCTTCACCCCATCTCGGCACAGTTGTTACTCGACTATTTGGGGGGGGGGGCTATGATGGGATATGGCCCAACCACTCAGGCCCAATGGCTGGCCCAAGAGAACTGGGCCAGACCTAACGCGGCCCTACGCGGTTAAGCCTGCAGGCCCAACGTCCAAACCCTAATCAAGGCCAAATCAAGCTAAATCACGGAAGAGATATTGAAGGAGATAATCAAGGAAGAGATATGGATGGAGATCGGATCCCACAAGGCAAGGGATCCGATACAATCTTTCACATTCCTCTTGTATAAATAGAGGTTAAGTTGACGGTAGAAGGGTTGGAGACACTCTTTGTAATCACTCCTCATATTATCAACACGCAAACTCTCTCTCTTTCTCCGTGGACGTAGATCTTATTCATAGATCGAACCACGTAAATCTTTGGTGTTCTCGTGCATTTAATTCCCTAACGAAATTAAGACTCATCAGTTACCGAAAAAATTTGGTTAGGTTCAATTATATTATAAAATTTTATATTATTTCAATACAATCATTTTTTAATAACATATTTATAATTATTTGGATCGAGTTCGTTTGATATTTGTAATTATTTAATGTTGGAGTACAGACGTTGGTATGGGGATCATTTGATTAGTTGGTCTTTCCCATTTTTAATATTTATAATATTAATTTATTTGACATTATGTAGGCTGCAGCTATTATTATAAAAGGTTTAAAGGAAAATAGACCTAAAAATGTCGGTGAGATGAAATCTATGATTTTCTTTAGCTTTGAGGCCGAAGATGACAGATCGAATCCTCTTTCCATAGCTTTGAGCATGTTTTATTTAATTTTTCAAGTGTAATTTATAAATCATTACACATAAATATAAATCTATTCAGTGCATATTAAAGATAGTATCTACAGATTCTCATAAACACACACACACACAAACATGTGTGTGATTGGACACCATCGATTGAAAATGGTGTTTGAAAGATATGGACTCCGGTCAAAAAACAACTCGAAAGATTTTACTTCTATTTTAAAAATATATACATATAATTGTGCGACCTCCTACATTTGCTATAACAAAAGTTTGCATACCAAACAAAAAATCGATCAATTTCTTCATAAATTGAGTTTATGCATTAACATGCGACACAAAAATACCAAGAAACTCAAATATTTACATTGTTTGAGTTCAAATCTAGCTAATTCAAATCTTAAAGTTGAAAATTTCCTTCAAAATTCTCACCCACCAACTTTAATGTACACCTCCTTTTAAACGTTTAATATTTTCTACTGAGTGTCATTGGGAGGAGAGTGAGACTTGGCAATTCTTCAGCTTTATTTCATTTGGGCCTTTGCTTTCAAATTGTCTTTGGTTTCATTACTCGGCCCAATCAGTAGGGGTTTAGTTGCCAACGCTCGGCCCACCAACAACTGCCGCTGCTCTCACAATTCTCCCACCTTCAAAAAAAAGGTAGAAAGCTTTGAAATGAGGTTTACATTACACCCAATAATTTGAAAGGTGATGGGTGATAACTTTCAAGGAAATTTTATACTCTATTCGTCCTAAATTTTTTTCTCTGTCCCTCAAATTTTTTCATTTTCCACTTATAGAAACTACCTCACAGAATATACTCTAATTATTATCCTCAACAATACCATTTATCTAAACATTTTACTACTCATGATCCACCACTAATTAATTTATCACTATACTAATGTAGGACCTTTATTCCACTCAATAATTTTTACTAAAATTCACACCGAAAATTCTCACAAATATATTTTGGGTACGGATGGAGTAATTCATTATTTAAGTTAACTAGAATTGACCTTATATAATATAATTATTAAAGTGACATTGGCATTCGTGTTGTGCCACTTAGTGCTTAATTTCAATAAATAGATTAAATAAGTTTTAGATTTAATCAATTATTATTGCAAAATGCACGACATTGGAATTGGTGTTGCGCCCTTCTTTAGAAAAAATTAATCAAATATAGTTAAACTAATTACTAAGTCTTATTAAGAATTAAGAAACCCTACTTGAGATTATTAAATTTTAAGGAAGAATTAGTAAATACATAATAGGCTAGAATATGAGTGTTGAAGATCAAAGATCCAAACCTAATGGGCCAAATCATACCCATCCTATTGGGCTAGGCTGCCCTAAAACATTTGGAAATAGAAAGAGAGCCTCTCAGTTTCTTACAAGTAGATGTATCTTGACGCATTATTTATTGAGGACTATATAATAGATTTCAAATTTAATGTTGAAAAAGGTAAAATTGAATTTGGTTTCCTGTATAGTTCCAGTATTTCATTTGGATTGATCCATTATAAGAATTTATATTTTCTTGGAACATTCCCAAACTGGCCATTAATATAGACAGCCTTCTCTTTTTGCTCAGGATCTTCTCTCTCTCTTTACCTTCTTATACTGGCTTTTCACAAATTTCAAATCTCAACTCCTAATTTGCGTGTTGATCTTAATAATAATGGTATAGATATATATGACTTTGCATACCCTTTTATTTAATATTTACCTTTTAATATACAAGCAGTGCACCTACTTCCCAAGTAAACGCTAGAAAATAGGGTGTGTGTGTTGGCCTAGTGGTAGAGTGGTTAATGCCTAAGGCCAAAGGTCTCGGGTTCGAGTATATATACCGTGACACGGTCTTTAAATTTCTGTATTAAATTGACAAAAAGAGAAAAGAAAATAGGTTCACTATCAATAATGAAGAGGAGGGATACTAACTTCTTATCTTTATATGGTTTCGTTTTATTTTCATATGAAAAGGAGGATTACGCTCTAACCAATTGCTTTATATGGTTTTTTATTTTCAAATGAAAAAGGAGGATCACGCTCTAACAAATTAAAATGAGGAATACGCTCAAATGAAAAGGAGAATTACTACTATTTGGGTATGTTGCAAACCATTCTAACCATTTCCCTTTAGATCACAATTCTAGCTAAATTATTTGATGATTTATATTTCACAAAGTCCGATGACCCATACCTAATTAAGACCAATTCACAAATCTTACATGTCAGGCGACGTCACGTCGCCGACATGTAAGATTTGTGAATTGGTCTTTATATATATATATATATATATATATATATATATACGAGGATTAACGTGTGAACCATTTTTATTGTGAGAATGTGAGAATAAAAAAATGATGAACTTGCTGTGAAAATTGATGAAACCGTTGGAAAAGTTACTGAATCCAAAAAAATGAATTTTTTGTCACTCATGGGATTCGAACCTGAGTAAAAATTTTTTGTTTTTTGTATTCAGAAAATTTCTTATCGAATGCATTAACTTTCATAGCAAATTCATTTTATTCATAATGAATTTTCGTAGTTCTTAGTTCTCAGGTTAAAAATGATTCTTATTTGAACATCTCTATATGGTTGATCTAAAACCATCACAATTTATTGGCCGGACCCTTATTAGTATCCTTTATTTCTTAGAGAATGATTTAGATTATAGTAATGTAATGCAAAATTGGAGTTGTTTGGAGTAAAGTGGAAGTGTGTTTATTCAATGCAAGACAAAATAAAACAAGGGTAATTAGTGGTGGGTAGTTACTTAATCGAAACCTCAAGCATGCATGCTAATTTACCAGACAAAACTTTATTATTTCCACACAAAAAATACTCAGAGCCAAATCTTCCAAAAGGTTAATTATATCTTCATTCTTTATTATATAGTTGACCGATTGTCACAGCCTACAACCTGTCATCTGATTCTATAAGTATTCGACCAATAAATTTCAATTTTGGGGACGCATCCAAAGTGCCTATCTCTTTCTCTGTTTTAAATGGTTTATGGTATCAAAATTACAGTTGTAGATTTATTAAGCTTTAAAAAGCCCATGTAGCAAATGATTATATACCCCAAAACTATGAACTATAGTAATTAAAAGTTAGCATACTTATAAAATATCTTAAGGGGAAAAACAAAAGCTCAAATACCACAAACAAATTAATTTGTTATCCAAAATAATAATAATTAAAAGGGGAAAGTACAGTATTTTTTAGTTGTAGAAAACTAGGCATTAAGTTCAGATTTCAGAGGAGTGAATTATTGTTATTTTCATTTTTTTTTTCCATTTAATGAACCAGTACTATGTCAAAAAGTTTACATAATTGTATTATGCTCAATTATGTAAGCGACTGAACAAATTTCGTAATTAGGAAAAAATAATGTAGAAGACTAAAACCATATACAAGTATGATCATATATGCATCCATTTCATGGAATAATATTAGATAAAGAATTTGGTGACACAAATAAATGTGTAGCCATGTTAGGTGACAAATTCAACAAATTAATAAGGCTCACTAGCATAATAGGCCCACTTGACCAAATCCCATGTTAAGACCATAATGGCTCTTGCTTGCCATGCCTAATATCTCAACCGTACAATCATCCTCAGAAATAAATAATAATAACAATAATATTCAAGAAATTATAGAAAACGACTACTACTATTTTTCCATGATGTAGTATGATCTGTATAATTCCAGGAGTGAAGCTATCTATATATATATTCCAAAAAAAAAAAATGAAATTATTGTGGAAAGGGAGAATCATCTTGTGCAAAAATATTTATGCCAAGACAAAATTAATAATGATCATTATCCAACCCCATCTGCGCTCTTCACATGCCTTTTCTCCATTTATGCATACATGATAGATACATCTACATGTTTAGATTCTTGGACTTTTATTCCCTCGTACCCCATCTTCATAAAAGTCAAAAAAATTCGAGAATTTTCATTGGAAGCTTTTTTGTCAATGCAAGTTTTTCTTAGTTGTAGATACAATATAAATATAATATATATATATATAAGGGAAGGTTAATGTGAGAACCATTTTTATCGTAAGAACGTGAGAACCAAAAAATGATGAATTCACAGTGAAAGTTGATGAATCCGCTGAGAAAGTTACTGATGGGATATGGCACAACCACTCAGGCCCAATGGCTGGCCCAAGAGAACTGGGTCAGACCTAACGCGGCCCTACGCGGTTAAGCTGCAGGCCCAACGTCCAAACCCTAATCAAGGCCAAATCAAACTAAATCAAGGAAGAGATATTGAAGGAGATAATCGAAAGAGATATGGATGGAGATCGGATCCCACAAGCGAGGATCCGATCTGATCTTTCACATTCCTCTTGTATAAATAGAGGTTAAGTTGACGGTAGAAGGGTTAGCTACACTCTTTGTAATCACCTCATTATCAACACGCAAACTCTCTCTCTCTTCTCCGGGGCGTAGATCTTATTCATAGATCGAACCACGTAAATCTTTGTGTTCTCGCATTTAATTCCCTACGAAATTAAACCTTATCATTAGCGCCGCCTATGGGAACGAACAAGAAAGCTTCGCTTCTCTAAAACCTAATGGCAAGAACTCGTGCAAACGCTAGCGCCGGCGATGCGGATAACAACCGCTACCGAGGGCGACCAGTGGTCACACAATGTGGAAGCGGATTGCGGATGCCACGCGGACACACTCCGAGGGCTACATGGAGAACATTCCCACACACCTCGGGACCGCCGCCCGACGAAGAGGAAAATGCCAACCTCAATCTTGGTGAACAAGCGGTTACACCGATCTCGTGAGGACCTCGGCCGAGCCGTGACCGAATTCCTCAACGCCAATCTCGCCAATTCCGAGTTTCTCAACCAGGAGGACAAGTGGAGTGGGCACCTCAAAAGAGCCCGAATTGGTGATCACGGACGCTCGAGGTCGCTCTCCCCTCCGAAACAATCAGCGTTCACCTCGGCGCGATAGCCGAGAACGCGCACATCGCCCCGACGTCCGAAGCCGATCGCCACGGCTGAACCACCCCAACCACTCGCCCCCGCGCCACCCGTGGAGCCGCTCACCACCTCGGTATAACGCCCACGCGGGCGGGAGAGAGAAGGAGGAGAGACGGCGAACTCCCCGGAGAGCGATGAGACGTCACTATCGATCTCCCACTCCTCCAGAGAGAGATGGCAACGAGCTCCCGGGTTTCGATCGACATGGGAGAATCATCTCTCCTTTCTCCTGGGAAATCCTGGACACGCCTTTGCCCCAACGATATCGGGCTCCTAACATCGCTCCCTACGATGGCCTCGGCGATCCTTCCGATTTCCTTTTCGCCTACACCACCAACACGGCAAATCAAGGTATGGAAGATTTTCATATGTGCAAAATCTTCCCGAGGCGCTGATCTCCAACGCCCGACGTTGGTTCACCTCGCTCGCCGTAACAAAGATACACCGCCTGTGATCTCATGGATCGCCAGTGGCGCTTATCAAAAGATGCCGCCCAAAGAACCTTCATCCGATCGCTCACAATCCGCCAGGACGGGACGAGACGATGTCAATTTCGTCTCGAGATTCATCAAGGAGTCCCTTAAAATTGATGAGAGTAACGATCTCTACATCATCAATGCGTTCAAGAACGGGATCCGACCTGGCGCATTGAACAAAGAGATCACCAGGGAGAAGCCGAAGACAGCGAGTAGTCTCTGGACCCTGGTCGACAACTACGTCAAATGAGACGAGTCAGATCGCAAAAAGAGATAGATCTGGGACGAGCATAAGGTCGAAAGGAAGAGGCCAGATGACCGAAGCAGAGGCATTGATCGCCGAAGTGCCTTCGATAGGATAAAGAAGGGCCCGATCGAATCCAGGCTGGGACCTCGGCCAAACCACATTGCAACGCACTCGCCTGCTCAAGTCAAGGCGGAGATATTTGAGCTCCACACTGAACTCTTCCGAAACCACCTCCCATGAATGGAGGATCCAAGAAGAGGTCGAAGGATCGATGTGCGACTACCACGTGGGTACGGTCACAATCTTGACGATTGTAAATCGAGCTCGGAAATAGACGAGCTCGTTAAAAAGGAACGCTTAAGAAGTACCTCGACCGTTCCACGAGTAGGTCGGGAAACAAGCGAGAGAAAGGACGGAGGTGGCGCAATTGTGGGTGACCTCAAAACGACGATACTCGACGATGACGGGACGACGCCCCAATGCAATGGAGCAAATCTACGCCATCACCGGCTACCCATAGGTACGACGAGGTCGTCATTGAAATTTGAAGTCCAAGACCGACCCCGAGGAGCCGAAAAATAGCGACTCGGGATAGTGAGAACATCGTGTTCTCCAATGACGACCCAGTACCCAAGATCATGCCCCACCAGGACACTATTACTATACAAGCCGTGGTGGGCAACAAGAACGTCCACAGGGTCTACATCGACATCGACGCCTCCGTAAGCATCATCTTTCAGAGCTGCCTGGACAAACTCGAGATCGGAGGGATCCGAATACATCCCGCACCATCCAAACTACGGAGCTTCACCCAGGAGGTGGTCCAACCGGAGGGCGTTATCACCCTTCCGGTCACCGTGGGACGTGCTCCCAGGTCGGTCACCAAGGCCATCCAATTCTTCCTGGTCCGAGCTCTCTCTCCGTACAACATCATCCTTGGAAGAGACTGGCTCTACGCCACCAAAGCCGTCTGCTCGGTCTACCACCTCACCATCAAGATACCCACCCCGGTGGGAGTGCTAAGCATCCAAGGTGACCAAACGGCAGCTGAAGAATGCCTACGAGTCTCAACCCAAGATACGGCCTTATTCCAGGCCTAGCAACCACGGAACAATGAGGCCAGTAAAGCTGAGCGCCTCAATAAACCGGAACCGACATGGGAAGGCCCATACCACGTCCATGAGGACCTCGGCAAAGGGGCCTATAAGCTTGCTCACCTACCCAGTGCACTTATCCCCCTTACCTGGCATGTAACTCATTAGATGAGGTATTTTACATTGCTTCGATTTCAGATCAGCATCATGTTAGTCCTTTTATTACCTTGCCGAAGTGCGATGTTATTTACTTCTCAATAAAACATTTGTTTTCCTGATTAAGTATTCCACTTCGCCTCGTCTTATATATATGTGAACATCTATTTGGATATACCACATTTAAACCTTCACAAGGGGACGCCCTTACGAAGATGAAAATCCCACTAAGTAGGGTACGCATACAGACTACTCATTAATTTGAACGTGTACATGCAAAGCATACAGATTACCCATTAAGTTGGACGTTTACATGCACGCGACATCCAGACCGATCTCGCCAACTTATACCCCTTTATTTGGGAAGATATACACTTCTGTATACAGTCTAAATACATTTACGACTAAAACGAAGTCCTAAGCTATGTTTGAACCTCTCAAGGGGGAAAACATACACTTCGGGACGAGTTTAAATACATTTACGACTACATACAAAGTCCTAAGCTATATACAACTTATTCGGGCTTCCGAGCTCCACTCCGCCACGAATCACTGAAGCTACACCAGTTCGAACAAAATCTCTAGGTCGGCGATAAATACCCGGGACGAACTTGGTACCTCCTATTCAGTCGGCGTCGTCACAACCTACTCCAGAGGTTCTTTGAACGGCCGAAGTCTTAGGCCGGGGTCGAACTCCGGCCTCCTCAGGACGACTTCGCCTCGGCCTTCGCCATCTCGGTCTTCGCCATCTCGGCCTCCCGATACATGGCTACCTTCGGCCCTCGGCCTCTTCAGGACGACCTCGCCTCGGCCTTCGCCATCTCGGCCTCCCGATACATGGCTACCTTCGGCCCTCGGCCTCCTCAGGATGACTTCGCCTCGGCCTTCGCCATCTCGGTCTTCGACCATCTCGGCCTCCCGATACATGGCTACCTTCGGCCCTCGGCCTCCTCAGGACGACCTCGCCTCGGCCTTCGCCATCTCGGCCTCTCTATACCTGGCTTCCTTCGCCTCGGTCCTCCGCAGGACGACCTCGCCTCGGCCCTCACCACCCCGGCTTTCGCCACCTCGGCCGCCATCAGAGCCCCGGCCTCCTTCTTCGCCGCTTCCCGATCCATCACCACGGCGCGAAGTCACATACTCGACCTCGGCAGAACGTCTCGGCAGGATGAAGCCGAACCTCGGCAGTACGCCTCGGCGTCGTCTCCTCAATAGACATCGCCGTCCAACATCGACGATCGACTCGCACTCGGCATCGTCCTCTCAACGGACATCGCCGTCCAACGTCAGACGACTGACTCCGGACCTCGGCGTCGTCTTCTCAACAGACATCGCCGTCCAACGTCAGACGACTGACTCTGGACCTCGATGCCCTCTTATTTTATGAAGACGTTCCGCCTCCAGGTCGGTCAACCACCTCGGCATTCCTCTTACAAAAGGACCTCCCCGTCCAGCTCCAGCCCGGTTACCCACCTCGGCACGTCGTCTAAGTCAATCCAGACTCCGACGAATCACCCAAGTCAGTTCGGTCCTCGACGAACAGTGCAAGTCAAGAAAGGCAGATCGCTTAACTCAGTTCGAACCCCGGGCGAATCAATCAAACCCTGACATCAAAAAGATGAAGAACCTCCAGCAACAACCTTAGCCGAGCAACAACCAGCCTCGACAATATACGCTCTTCATCCCATCTCGGCACAGTTGTTACTCGACTATTTGGGGGGGGCTATGATGGGATATGGCCCAACCACTCAGGCCCAATGGCTGGCCCAAGAGAACTGGGTCAGACCTAACGCGGCCCTACGCGGTTAAGCCTGCAGGCCCAACGTCCAAACCCTAATCAAGGCCAAATCAAACTAAATCAAGGAAGAGATATTGAAGGAGATAATCAAGAAAGAGATATGGATGGAGATCGGATCCCACAAGGCAAGGGATCCGATACAATCTTTCACATTACTCTTGTATAAATAGAGGTTAAGTTGACGGTAGAAGGGTTAGCTACACTCTTTGTAATCACTCCTCATTATCAACACGCAAACTCTCTCTCTTTCTCCGTGGACGTAGATCTTATTCATAGATCGAACCACGTAAATCTTTGGTGTTCTCGTGCATTTAATTCCCTAACGAAATTAAACCTTATCGGTTACTAAATCTAATAAAATAGAATTTTCGTACCTCATGGGATTCGAACCCGGGTGAAAATTTCTGAATTTTTGAATCATTAACTTTCTCAACGGATTCATCAACTTTCATACAAAAATCATTTAGTTCTTAGTTTTTAGGATAAGAATGGTTCTCATTTGAACCAAACTATATATATATATATATATATATAGTTAGGTTCAAATAAGAACCATATTTAGCCTAAAAACTAAGAACTAATATTAACCATTAATTCTATAGATATGCGGTGAGATTTTACATGTTTAATTTTTTTGTTTGTTTGTTACGTAAATGATTATTAAGGCTAAATATGTCTTTAGTTCTCTATGTTAACCGAACAATGCCTATATTCAAGTTATCAATTTACTTCCACTAATCACGGTAATTAGTTGATATCAATAAGTTCCTATAATCATGGAAGGTATCGTTGTATTTTCTTGTATTAAGTTTTCTTATTTTTTAAAAACCGATGGCATATTAATTAATTGAGATACTTTTCTACTTATCATAAAAGCTTTGCTTTTCTATAAATTGCTTTCTACTTAAATAAGGCATATCAATTTATTAAAATTTTAGGGATGGATACCGAAGGAAAAGGTATGCATTTTCATGGCTTTTGATTTATTTCGTCAGCAGTTCTTACATTCATAGGATTAACACTAGTTCATTAGTTATAGTATGCATTCATTTCTTGTAGATTTTATATACTTATTTATCATTTAGTATTTTGTTTTTCCTAAACAGTGCATGATGCCGTGTCTATTGAGTCTGATGTTATCTATATCCCAGATTGTGATATTTCTTTGAAACCAAGATTAGGTCTTCGTTTTAATACTATTGTGGAAGTTGATGCGTTTTATCGAGAATATGGCGCCGCATGTGGGTTTACTACACGCAAGAGTACCATAAAACGTGGGAGTGATGATGAAATTATCACTAGATACGTTGTATGTACACGTGAAGGTAAGAAAGATCCCACATCTGGATGTGATGTGATAAAGCAAAACGTAGGAGGTCATCTTGTAGGGTCAAATGCATGGCCCGTATTGCAGTGAGGTTCCAAGCCGGATTGGGGTATGTTATTTATAAGTTCATTGAGGGCCATAATCACGAGATGGTACCTAATGGTTATCGTCATCTTATGAAAGTTAATAGGAAACTAGATTATAGCCACCAAATGTTTCTTGCAAAATTTGCAAAGGCTAATGTTGGAGCTGCCAAGTGTTATCGGATTTACAAGCAATTTATGGGAGATTTGGAAGATGTAGGTTGCACCAGGACAGATTTCAAGAACATGGCACGTGATATCAAGTCATTTGCTGTAGGCATAGACTCGGAGCTGTTGCTTGAGAAGTTTGGACGATTGCAAACAAAGGATGAACGTTTCTTTTTTTCTTATGAGATGGACACAGACAACAATTTAACTAGGTTATTTTGGGCAGATGTTGTGTCTGTACAAAATTTTCAGTTTTTTGGTGACGCGGTTTCGTTTGATGCAACCTATAATACCAACAAGTACGATACGTTATTTATCTACTAATTTACTGTTTCATGTAGTTTAATTGGTTTTCATTGAATATATAATGTTTAGATATACATTTTATACATAATCCAGTGAATAAAGTGTACATTGGAAATTGATGTCAGATTATATGAATTCTCGAAATTGATGTCAAGTTGTATGAATACAATTGAAGATGCATGTTACAATTAAGAGATGAATTAAATATGTGTTTATTAAAGATGCATCGATTATATTTATTTATAGTGTTATATGATAAATAATCAGAAACTTAAACGTTATTTTATAAAATTGATTTTCAGATATTGCATGAAAACAAATAGTGTTTATTAAATATGTAATCGATTATATTGATGCATATTCATTAATTTTCAGATATTGTATGGTTTTTGCTCCTTTTACTGGGAAGGATAATCATGGTAAGTGTGTCAATTTTGGAGCTGGATTGCTATCACGTGAGGATACGGAGTCTTACTCCTGGTTGTTGAAGAAATTTGTTGAGTGTATGGGTTCGGCACCAAAGATGTTGATAACTGATCAGGATCTTGGCTTGAGAGCTGCTGTTGAAAAGGTACTTCCTAATACTAGACATCGCTTTTGTATGTGGCACATCACCAAGAAATTATCTGAGAAGTTGCATGTGGCAATGAGGGATAGTGATGATTTTATCCAGAAGTTTAATGATATTGTGTGGTCTGATGCTGACGAACCACTTGCCTTTGAATCAAAATGGTATGAACTTATGTCGGAATCTGGATTGCTGGGTCATAAGTGGTTTGATGATATATATGAAATGCGTACATTTTGGATTCCTGCTTATTTTCGTGAATTCCCAATGAGTGGATTATTTAGGACGACGTCATTATCTGAGTGTGAAAACAGTTTTTTCAGACGGTATCTGAACAAGAACTCAAATCTCAGTGACATGTACATGCTATTTGAGATTGCGCTTGAATCTCAACGTGACGATCATGATAAATTAACTTTAGTTGATCAATCTTCATTTCCTGATTTGATTACCAAGCTAGAAATTGAACGGCATGCTGCTTCTTTGTACACGAATAGTATTTTTTTGAATGTGCAGAAGGAGATTGAGATTGCTGTCATGTTTTGTACTATAGAAAAAACCACTACAACTTCTAGTGAAGTGATATATAATGTGGACGAAGAAGCGATAGGTATTTATAAGGTCACATTCAATGTCTCCGTGATTTCATATCATGTCCGCGCTTCATTATGTGAGACATGGGTTGGTTTGTAGACATATGTTTCTTTGTTATGAAGTTCGATGAGTACAAATCAATTCCAAATAAGTATATAGAGCAAAGGTGGACCAAGAAAGCATGTTCTATTTTGATGGTGTTGGCGTAATAGATTACGCATCGTGTAATATCGAAAAATGATTCCAACCAAGGATTGTTTTCCTTGGCATGTAAGTGTATTGGAATTTCTGAAGGGGATGATAAACTTACACAATTAGCTAATGATATGTTGGTTGAGTTTTGCGCCACTAATGTAGGTGATGAAGTATCGATGTCGTCCTCGAAGGGGAAACAAAAGGTGATTGAGCAGTACTATGGTTCGTCTGTTCCCACAATCGTCCATGTTTTGCCACCGAAGTTATCGAAGACGAAGGGGAGTTGTAGTAGGATGAAGTCAAGGAGGGAAGCAGCCATTATTAAAGCGAACAAACCGATGCGTCTCTGCAGGAAGTGTAATACACATGGACACCATGATTCGAGGAATTGCCCAATGGTTGAGGAAGAAAGTAATTGAATATTTAGCTTGTTTTATTTTATATTGTATTTGGGATGATATTATGTTGATTATTTTTAAAGTTTAATTTTTTTTGCAATCTTTAGTAATTCGAATTGTTGATTTTCATGTTTTCACCAATTCTGGTGGTATCAAATCTTAATGAATCTGAGATGATTATGGTGTTGATAGAAACAAAGAGTTGAATGATTTGTCTAATAAGAAGAGCTTAGTGAGAACAGATGATTCGGCTCTCTGGCAAGAGTAATGGCCCAAGTCGTCGTCTGTGCCATCTCAGAATGTCAATCTTATGAGCTTTGAATTGGGAAAAAATGTTCAAGAAGATAAGTATATAGTGGAAATGGGTATGCTCGTAGCTATTCCACTTGTAATTTGCCAAACTCTGCCTCATCATGTTCCTATTGGAAAAGATTTATTTATTCATAGAAATTATATAATTGCTCTTGTACAATGAATTGATCTAGGTACCCACGCTTCATGTTCAATATGATAGTACCACAATCAAAATATGACATTGCAAATGCAGTGTATAAGAAAAACTTAATCATATGATTCACACAATGACTACATGTTATTCATCAACTTAATGCAATAATTCACACAGTGACTACATGAAATTCATCAATCTTTATTTGATTAAGTAAGATTCAGTAAAATTGACGTAACAATATAAATCATTAAAATTCTTTTAACTATATAGTGTGATTTTTCAATATTATATATAGATGCAGCTATCATATTATGCTTATGGTATTTTGTGATGCAATTAACATAATAGTCTTATTCAATGTAATTCATATAATTTAAGAGTGATTAACCACTATCACATAGAGATTATTTACCATAGATCGCATGGAATTTTGTGATTCAATTAGTATAACATTCTTACTTAATGTATTCACCAATTTTATATATGGATGCAGTTACAATTATATGTTCATAAAATGTATTCGCCAATTTTATATATGGATGCAGTTACCGTTCTAGTGGAGGATTGACGTAAGAATCATTTTTATTGTGAGAACCAAAAAATGATGAATTCGGTGTGTAACTTGATGAATCTGTTGGGAAAGTTATTGAGTCGTGTAAAATGAAATTTTCGCCTCTCATGGGATTCGAACCTTGGGTGAAAATTCTGAATTTTTGGATTCATTAACTTTAACAACAAATTCATTAACTTACATAGCAAATTCATTTTGTTCGTAAAGAATTTCCATGGTTCTGAGTTCTTACGTTAAAATTGGTTCTTATTTGAACCTCACTCTACCGTTCTATGTTCATAAAATTACATTGTTCACTTAATAAAATAGTCTGATTATCCATTTTTGTGCACAGATATGCATTGGTGTGTGTGAAACACGATATATATCCACTTCTTTATTTGTATTGAATTTACTTTCACAAATTTTATCAATTATAATAAAATCAACATATATTATAACAAAGTCAAACATGAAATAATTTGCAAACAAAATGTTTGTTCATATAAAAAATAGTACATATATTGAAATTCAGCAGTGTTTCTGTATATTATTAAAATATAGATAAATGATATAATCACAAATCGCGAATCCAAAGGTATAATTATAAATCATCAACGAGCAGAAAAGACAAATACAAATGAAATTAAATATTCATTTGCAAACATCCCAATGGATTGGACTCATCTCTTCACCCAATCAACATGTCTTCAATGTTGAAATTTGGAATTTTGAGCAGCTCACTGTAATAACATCTTGCACTTAGTGCCACTTCGTGTTTCACGTTATTTGAATCCCAACTTAGAAGGGCAACACACTACCTTGCTCTGAGCAACTTCAATTGCTTTTTTGATTTGGCTAGAATGCAACCAGACCAACTTGTTTGGGCTTGTCCCATATATGTCTCCATATGACGATCATGTACATTAGATGCATCGGTTGTGTTTTTTTTGTCACCCAACTTGACAAAAAACACTACCGGTTTTGCCTTCTTGATGAGATTTCCTTTTGTGCTTGATTATTGGAGTTTAAATAGTTGCTCAGTTGGTTCCTCTGTAAAAACATGCAATACAAAATAAGTTATTTTTTCCTATCCCTTTTCTGTATAATATTAAATGCATAAAATACCAAACATACCATTTCCAATGCGATCCATCCATATTTGTCTGGCTGACAATCTTGAGGTGTTTCATTTTGGCTGTCTATAATTACAACCTTTCCCATTCGTGCATCCATAGCTATGAGATAAAATTTATTCTCTTTGCACACAGGAAAAATGTACTGATAGGGAAATAACGTTAGTATTATAAGTTACATTACACTACTATTGTTGATATTTTAATCAATACATACCATGTTTATCAAGTAGTGATTCGTGTGGTCATAATGCGCCAGCTCGCTGATCAGTTGGTTGCGAAAATTATCCGTTCTGCTCCTGTAGTTGTTGGCATTAAGCGGTTGTGATATTGCATCCAACTGCGTGACCCCATATAAAATATCAATTCTTAAATAATGTTATGCACTTTGTAGTTGTTTTTAGTCTTTGTTCTAGAAAAGGTTTAACTATAAATCAATATAAATAAATCTAAATTTCGCACACGCAAGCACATAATCATGCTAATCTTCACTTACACAAATTTTGTCGACGCAAAAACGTCTGAGTGATTCTGGGGCACGATACTTTTCTTTTTTGTTCAAAAATAGGCTCCATGCATCAATCACGCTGCTTCAACAATATTGCCTTTTTAAGTGTAACCATATCAAATCTCCTCAACTCTATTCCTTTATAATCAAACAACAATTCCTCATTTGAGAATAAACATTTTTCTCAGAAACAACTATCTTCATTACAACAAGTATAATATGGAAAAAATTGTTAAGTAATATATACGTCTTCTCATCATCGTGTTGTGCATTGCAAACATTGCAAGCTCCAATTCCTCCTTGTTAGCCTTTTGCTTGGATTTAATTTCCGTTGCATGTATGGTGAGCAATTAAATTCTATTGGTTTCAGTGACCCCCTAGTCCGGCAACGACTATCACGTGTGCTATGTCCCACCAGTGTGTCCTACAATAATTCATTTAATTATAATGAGTATTGAATGCAACATGCTATATTTTGGTATATACTCATGTACTTACTGTTAAGTCATTATTGTACAAAATAATATCTTAGCATCCATTTGTCATTCCAATTTGTTTATGCTCCTGTAAATATTGATAAATAAAGTTGTATATACGTAAAACATGTATTCACATCTAATCGTATGATGATTTCAATTACCACAATATTTTTCTTTGTTGCAAAGTTCTCCTTGTCCATCCCAATTTTGTGAAAAGGCCCTGATGCATTTGTTGTGTGCGGTTGCAGCACGTTATTATCCATAATGTTGTAGCCCGAATATTAACAAGTGAGTAATCATATAATAATTACATGTAAATCATTAAACATTTGTTATGTCAGTAATCCAATATCCGAGAAATCAAGACCATAATATTTGGAATTACTGCAAAGTTCTCTTTGTCCCAACAATGGGGTAAACACCACGATGCTTCTACTCTGCGCGAGGCAACGTGTTATTACCTAATATGGTGTGTACTTGAATTTTCGAAATGAGAATACACATAGTGATAAAATGTTATTAATTCAACGATAAAGGTTCGAGAATAAATCAACAAATTAGGTTCATCGATTCAAAATAAAATTAAAAACTAAAAAAAACAACAGCAAAATAGGACTAGCGATTCATTAAAGGTACTATAATTCACAAAAATAACACACGAGGTTCAGCATAAATCACCCCATTAATCGCAACATCCTATAGGGTTCGTATACATCATGATATTTATCAATTTAATTGTATGATTCACACAATATCTAGATGAGATTCATCAACCTCTATTTAATTCTATGTTTCACATTCTAACTACATAACAAACAAAGTCCTAATGCATGCACAACATAATAATTTATTAGACAAATACAATATATTAGTATAACACGTGAATTTCAGACAACATACTTCAAATATTTATATATGGAGCAACAATGCTAAACAAAAATAATAATATAATATTGAATTGTTTCACATACTTCTGTTGGTATTTCCCCCAAAATTCTTATATGTTCTCGCGATGCAGACATAAGTTTTTCAACCACATGAAGTAAAAATTGTTAGTTTTTGCATCATATTGAATTTACTTCTTCCCTCTTCTCACATATTTTTTTGTCAATCGTACATAATTTTAAAAAAGTATTACTCACCTCAGATTCCTTAATGAAGCATTCATCATGTTTTTCCATTTGTATAACCCCTAATCTGGATTTATCAATGTTTGGTTCTTCCTTAGCCTTTTCTGCTGAGTCTTTATGGATCTCTTCATCAATTTTTTCTTGTACCAATTCATTGCCCCAGTATGCATCGTCATTAACTTCGAAGGTAGGATACTGCCTTTCTTGATCCCCATACGATGAAGAAATTGGTGGCGTTCTAACTTTCCAGATCGAGGCCTCCTCTAAAGCAGCTAATGCTATCTTATACTCATCAGTTGCCATATCTGAGATTGTGGCTGTATCAATCAAAAACTTAATCCTTTCTCTCGTTTCAACCAATAAAGACAGGTTCTTCATAATTTGATTCGCACAGCTTTCCACTTTTGAGTCGCCATTGCCTCCATCTCCTCTATCGTTCTCTTCTGAATCAACAACATTTATACAATCCAGTGCAACCATATCACGTGATAATTCTATTGGGTTGTTGATGTGTCCTATCCCAAAGCCCCCATAGCTTATTTCTTCTTTCTCCTTTCAATCAATTTCCGTGCGTCCCAATTGTCAGATATAGGTAAAGATCGTTTCATCGCTTCGCATTTGAGATACTTATTATGTCACAAGAGAAGACCTAAAGAATGCCAAACGCAAGTTATTTAAAGTTATTAATTAAACAAACGGAAGGATACAATTAAAATTAATATATTTAAAGTCAATAACTCACCACAAGAAACAATACAGGACCAGTAAACATTTGTGCTGTGTCCTTAGCCCATACCCGCTTTCCTTCAATGAGGCTTTGCATTACGTAGCCTGCCCAATTCCATTGCTTGATGTCCGCGAGGTTCTCCAGACACCTCATTATGAAAGGGAATATTTGACCGTTTTTGTTACTCTCAATCATTGTTGTTGAAACAAGGATCAGAAAATGTCGTCTGAACCACGAACCTCCATCTGTGCATTCGATCATCGCATCTACAATCTCATTCATCCAAATTTTCTTCTTACCAAAGAATCTTTTCCATTCCTCGTATAGCTCTGTAGTCGCCGTACGTTCCATTAGGATAATTTTTCTGCCACCATTTGGAAATCCATATACACGACTCACATCATCTTGAGTAACTACCACACTTCTTCCATTTCCCAACTGCAATTCACGACTTCTTGAGTCGAAGTTGTTAACCACCCAATAACCTAAAAGACCTGGCAACATCATGATGTTCAAATTAAGCAGATGCCCGAATCCCATATCCTCAACGGCTGCCTTTTGACTGTGGTTCATCCGTCGAACAGCATGATATAGACACTTTGGGCTAGACCGTGTGTACAACGATGGATAATCATTCTTATCCTTAACCGTCATTTTAGTGTACTTTTCCTCTTCTCCCGACGTTTAGCGGTCATCATTAGCTCGTCACTAGTTTGCACGACCTTTGGCTTCTTCGACACAACTTGTTTAGGTAGGTCAAAATCTGAAACTGTGTCCTCCATGACCTCCTCTTGTCTCGTTGTTTCTTGTAGTTTGCTGCTACTTTCCTTGACGTTCTTTCTTTTTGTTTTGGCAATACCTTCAACTTAAATTCAAAGTAGTAACATCAGATACAATAATGTAATTTACATGTATTAATGATATACAATACAATTCATAGCCTTGATAACGTTATAACTGGATCATGACAACCAAGATAAACTCACTGCATTCATAGTTCTTGCATAGGAAGCATATAAACTCACTGAATTCATCTATATATGCAGTACAATTCATTAGCCTTGATACATGAGATTTATCCATGATAATCAATAAAAACTCACTGCATTAATAGTTCTTGCATATGAAGCATATAAAATCACGTGAGCTTCATCTATATATATAGTACAATTCAATACATTAGCCGTGATACGAATCATCTATATATATAGTACAATTCATTAGCCTTGAATTCATGAGATTTTTCCATGATAACCAAGATAAACTCACTGCATTCATATTTCTTGCATTGGAAGCATATAAAATCACTGAATTCATCTATATATACAATACAATTCATCTACATATATAGTACAATTCATAACCAAATCCAGTGACAAAGTACCTCTAGATCTTCCATTCATATATATTCATTGGAAGCATATAAAATCACTGAATTCATCTATATATACAGTATAATTCATCTATGTATAAAGTACAATTCATAACCAAATAAATTCTCAAAGTCACAAATAAATCACTGAAAATCATTTTATTCCCACTACTAATCACGGTAATTAGTTGCTATCAATATGTACAATTCATAACCAAATCATATATACAGTACAATTCATAATCAAATCATTGGAAGCATATAAAATCATTGAATTCATCTATATAAACAATACAATTCATCTACATATATACTACACTTCATAACCAAATCCAGTGACAAAGTACCTCTAGATCTTCCATTCATATATATTCATTAGAAGCATATAAAATCACTGAATTCATCTCTATATACAGTACAATTCATAACCAAATAAATACTCAAAGTACCTAGAGGTAGTTGTAGGAAACACGAGAAAGCAGATCTTAACTACTTTCCCCAGTTGCAAGGGAGGACTGTTAAGGTATATCCATTTGGAATGTAAGAATTCACTCGGATCTTCTAAAATAGTCGAGAAATGCATCAAAAAGGTAAATAAATACTATGTTCCAAATCCTCATCTGCTTGAATTTTTCAGCTTCTCTAGCATGGATTGCTATAAATTTGTGGCCCTTTTTGAGCAGGACATCAATCTTGATCATCTTATAACTTATGAGATTTCACTTGCTGATATTAACAAAGGATTTACGGGTACATGAAGCGACTAGCGTGTCAATGTTATTATCCAAATCTAAGGGAAAATCAGGTAAATTGATGCTGATTTATTCTAGTTTGAATTTTTAAATTATGGATGTAGAATGTTGAATATAAGTTATGTAATAGTGATCACAAGAATAATATAGTTACTTCTTTATAAATCTTTTGCTTTCAGTATGTTTATGAATGCATACACAATTAGACAAAATTTCCACTACAATGAAAGAGACGAGAAATAATTCATTGAACCAAGTTAGTTAACCTAAAGAGTTAAAAAGAAGAATATATTAAAACCCTCGATAGTGGATGAATATATATTTTGGGCGAGTGGAATAATTGAATTTGAACAATGAAAGATTAAATGACACCAAAATTACAGGTTCAGAGATAGTTGTAGCAAACACGATATTGATAAAATGTTATTAATTTATAAATTTCTCATTTCAGAACATTTCTCAAACACCAAATTTACAGGTTCAAAGCATTTGTGCCATATCTAAAATCAGAACACACGACGACGGTGATGCAGGAATGGGGAAATGAGGCACCGCCTCCAATCTAGACCTTTCTCTATGGATCTGTTCTCTCATTCCCATTCTCTCTCTATAATTAAACTACATCTACAAAAAAAATTCCTAAACATTATTTAATCACATATTACCTGCGTGTTTGCTTCCAGATATACGCTTCGAAGTCATTCTCGTTTTTCAGATATGGCTCTTCTTGTAAATCCCAAGTTATTGATGCAGTTTCTTCTTGATTTATGATTCAATATTAGGAAACGGAAATTTAAGATTCTTTGAGTTTGAGATAATCTTGACAAATCAATTGGCTGAGTAATTGTAGGAGCCCCAAATGAATCGTAATCTACCATATCTTCAAATTAAGGGATTTACATTTTTACCCCCTCATTTACTACAAAAGGACCTGGGAGCATCCATCCATTCAAATAACGTGAATTTCATCTATTTTTAAAGGCCGTTGATTAAGGTAAATTCATTGGTTAGGATTAGTTCTTAGTTTTTATTTTAAGGATAGTTCTTATGTTAATCCCTATATATATATATATATATATGGAAAATTTCTCTTATGTAGTATTATAGAAATTATATTTTAATATATACAATAATTCATTTTGTATATGATAATAATATTTTTATGATAATCGTAGATCATATAAAAATAAATGATTTGATTAAATTCATATATATATATATATATATGTAGTGGATCAAATGAGAACATCTTTTATGACTGCGAATTGATGCATAAGACGTTGAAGATAATGCACAAAAGCGGTATAAAGTTGATATATAAAACTTTCTAAAATTATTTTGTTGTTCAACAATTTTAGAAAGTTTTCGTTATGCACAACTTTATACTATTTTCAAGCATCATCTTCAACGCCTTATCATCAATCTCAAGTTCTCAAAAAACTGAGCTCTCATTGTATCCAACCCCTATATATATATATATATATATATATATATATATATATTATATATATATATAGTTCGTTGGAATTCAAACTTTGTGTTACATTATATTTTGATCCTTTTGGACTTTTTAGTTCAATTATATCTTGGACTCTATATATCTTTGTAGAAATTGAATTCAACAGTGGCCTGTGAGTTTTGAGAGAAAAATCAATGAATCATTTAAATTTAAGACTTTGACACCTAATTCCCGTAAAGTCTGAAAGACCCCATTGAACCAAACAAAGACACCCAATTAATAAACAATCTATTCATCCACATGTATTATGTATATATACACTCAATTTCTAGTTTACATTTTTCTTAATCGAATTTTGATTTGTTTTTTTTAATGAAAGATGTACCGAGAAATCTACTTATTAATCTAATTATAGCCTATATTTAGAAAATGGGCTGTAACTGTAGAAAAATGGCAAATTATTGAAGTCATCATCAGCCAGTTCCATGGTGAAACTGAAACCAAGTAGAAGGCAATTTTATGCAGTTTGAGATTGGAAAGGATTTTCTTGTCTCCAGTGAATTGTCATATCTGACCGACCGATATCCCCGAGTGAGTGAGAGAATCTATTTTTGGCTCTCTCAAATAATTAATGAGTAATAGTAATAATTAGGATTGTCAATGCTTCTATGTCTATCTAGTAAACATTTTTAAATTTAAATATGTTCAAAATAATCGATTAATATTCGTCTAAATCCATCACATGTACTATCTTTATTACTTATATTCGTCTCAAACTCGTATAATGATCAATGCTTCATATTTACATACTATGGAAGAGAAAGTTAAATTAATGTTTTGATGACAATTACATATCATATACGAAGGAATTAAAAGATTCTACAGTTCATGTGGAAAGGCATGTATAAGAGTATAATTGTTAATGTATCAATCCATTAAAGTGGTCTTGTTGGTGGAGTAAGTGAACTTAAAAGATCGTAAATATGTATATGTATAACTCTAATATTTTTCATATACTATTCATGAAATTACCGGAGTTAGGCTCACCAGATAAGACTCTAACCATTGAAAAAAAAAAGTGATTATACTGATGATTATTTAAATATCTGACATTAAGCGAATAAAAAGGAAAGATAACGTCGTGTGGTATCGAAAATCTTATAATTAAATCAAATAAGTTTAATTTAGAATGTCAATTGTCACATCTAAATGCGTGAATTAAGCTAGCTTTAATTAATATATTCCGGAAACAGGGGGAAATCATACAAATGAAACTATAAATAATTACGAGTTCGATTAAATCAAGAAAAAGAAATAGTCTGTAAATCTATATATGTTTTTTTTATCATTTCAAATACGGACGGCTACACTACAGTGCAAAAACAAATCTGATGTTTAGGTCGAGAAGCAAATACCGTTCACTTCTCATCGATTATGCGCATGCATAGCATAGGTGCGTATAAACATATCATCTTAATATTTGATTATATATCCATAGCTAAATTACCAAGATACTACCGTATAAAATCAACAAATCCACTACCATAATAATAAATTGCTAACTACCTTGCGTGTATATATAATCTCAAATGTATTATTATTATTATTATTATTATTATTATTATTATTATTATTATTATTCCCAACTCCCCGCCTAACAATCTACTTCAAATAACAATACCCTTGTAGCCGTATTTTATTTTCTAGTAAAAACATTAAACATTATCCATTGTTCAATTTAGATAAAAACACGCGAATAGGTCTTGGCCAAATGAAGTCTCACACACAGTGGTAGGTGTACGCTGCAGTTTGAATAAGTCTGCACCCACTCTGTCAAAGCTCCAACTTTTGTTACTAGCTTTGAATTTAACGGTGTCATTTTTTCTGTCCGCGGCGTGTCCTGCTCACTCGCCCAACACCAACAGTGAAAGAATATACTAGGCTGGCCAGCCCATCACACCGCGACGCATGGTAGCAAAACTCCAAATGTCGGCGGGCCCCACCTCCACCTCCAATAATTGATCATTCTCCTATTCCCATCTGTATTCCTGCTGGCAACCTATCTCTCAATCTCCCTCTTCTTCTCCCCCGCCTCCTCTTAAACCCTAAACCCCAATTCTCTCCATGTTTTGACGATGCTAAAAATGCAGTCTATCTTCTTCCACCTATCGTTACTTTTCTTCTTCTCATCGCTGTCTTCGATGGCCGATCAATCGGAGCCGTCCATCTACGAGGTGCTGAAGCTCCACGGCCTGCCGATGGGGCTGCTGCCCAAGGGGGTGAAGAACTTCAGCGTTGACGACTCCGGCAAGTTCGAGGTGCACCTGGATCGCGCTTGCAATGCCAAATTCGAGAACGAATTACACTACGACATGAACGTCTCCGGCACTCTGCAATTCGGCCAGATCGACCAGCTATCCGGCATTTCGGCGCAGGATTTGTTCCTCTGGTTCCCCGTCATCGAAATTCGCGTCGATATCCCCAGCTCCGGCTTGATTTACTTCAATGTGGGGGTCGTTTCCAAGCAGTTCTCTCTCTCCTCATTCGAGACGCCCAGGGACTGCTTGGCCGTTCCCAAACCGGATCTTCAGCTTGGGAGACAAGCTGTTGAAACTTTTTCCAAGGTATACATTTGTTTAGAGTTTCAATCTTGATTAAAAGTGGTTGGGGTTTGTTTGAGATGCTCATTTGTGGACTATGATGAGTTTTTGCATTGTTATTTTCCTTGATTGCATTGTTATTTTCCTTGATTCTGCAAATGTGATTTTGAAAGTTGGAATAATTAAGCTGGAGAATGAGATGTAGTGGATTCAAATATGGGTAATGCTGCTTTTTTTGCATAATATGGTAAAAAGTTAGGGTCTTTTGCTTAATTTAGTCAACACCTTCAGCTTAATTGAAAAGTTATTTACTCCATGTGGGCAATCTAGCAATGTTTCCATATAGCATTTATGTGCTGTTTAGCCTGTTTTAGTTAGCTATCATTTCTTGAAGTGCTAATACGTGATTTATTATGATTTCTGATTGATGTTGTTTATCTTTTGCTTAGTTTTCTTTGGGTTAATGTTGTTCTGATTGATGGCGTCTGCTTTATGTTCTTGGATTGTTTTCTAATTGTTTCTGAATTGGTATTTAGCTTTTAGTTGGATATTCGTGGTTCATAAAGAGGAGCTAATTAATGCAATCTACCTTCTTCACTAGATTCGGTTGAAGCATCAGAATAAGCCCGATCAGGATAATAGTATCGCAAGGACATCATTGTAGACTGAGGCAGGGAACCCGAAAGGATGCATGATAGCTCAATCACGAAGTGGATTTTCTATACTTGTATGTACAGGTCTGCAAAGGGTCTGGTGTAGAGATCATATTTCTTCATTGTTGTTTGCGTGCTTGTGGTGGCATGTTTAGTGCCAAGTCTTCAAAATAGCCGTGTTGCTGCCTGTCCTCGACACAAATTATGCAAGTTCAAGTGGGACGTGTTGAGCAAAACCAGACACATCCGCATCACGGAGTTAGGGTAGATGGGCGGATTGGAGCATCGGGTTTTGGGAATCAGGTGATCTATTTGCCACGGTTTGCTACTATGTTACACGATGATTGAGTTAAATGAAATTGTTGAATTGATTCTCTTTTTGTAGTATAAAGGGTAGATGATGAGTTATACATACTTTCTTTCTTTGAAGAAATAAGCAATAAAGGTTTCTTTTCCCCCAATCAGAGCTGTGTTCATCGTATTTTGGCTTTTACTATTTCACCTTGTATCTGCAGCTCACTAATTCTCGTTTTCCTTGACTACAGTGAATGCTAAAGTCTCTCACTCATGGAGAAGGTAAGAGTAGAAAATCATATCGTCTCTTCCCTAGTGCAGAAAACCGTTTATATTCGAATTTTGATGTGCTTTGTGTCGTGTCCAATATGTTATACCTTAAGCAGCAAACCCCGAATAAAGAATGGTAGGAAGAGTAGGTTAAAAAGGATTAAACTAAGGCAAAGAAAAGGAAAGAAATGAGTGGAAGTTACGGATGTCAATGGATGGGTTTTATCCCAACCGATCCAGAACCACTCAAAACCCATTAAATTTTAAAGCAGTGATTCTGGTTCTGATTTCGGTTCCAGACCAGCTTTAGACAGGACCTTTTAGATCTATAGTTTGATGGTCCGGCCGATCTCCTGTTCCGGTTTCAGAACCAGAACCAATACTTATTTATTGAGTAAAACCCGTCTATTGACAACTCTAAGTTTAAGTAGGCTTATCAATTAGCTACTTTTATCCATATTGATCTGAAATCACTCATAGCCCATTAAATTATAAAGCAACGTTTTCGGTTTCAGTTCTGGTCCGGTTCTGGTTGCAGATCCGCTTAGATCAGGATCGCTTAAGACCCATAGTTGATGGTCCGGATCCAGTATCTAATGGGTCGGTTTCAAAACCAAAACTATTACTTATTTATTGGTTCTGATCCGGGTAAAAGCCATCCATTAAAATCCCTATGAAACAACTATTTTATGGAAATCGGCTAATAGTTCTAGTTGGATTGTCATCCATTTTGTGATTACACTGCTAAATAAGCTAGTGAAATCGTTCTCATTAAGCACCGGCTTCATATATATTTGACAAACGTCTCATTTTCATTGTTGATATTTTATTGGATAGAAAAGATAGGTTGTTTGCTTGTTGAGGAAATGTGCAGCTGCCAAGCATCTATAACTTGATATAGATTATGTATTTTTGGATTGGAAGTAGACAATGTCCACATATTTAATGATGTTGTGGGTGTCTTTCTTGCTTGTAAGTTGCTTCTTCTTACAAACAATTGGGCCATATTTTCAAGTTTATATAACCTGTACATCAATATCGGGCAACATTATTCTGTCTGAACCTGACATGGTGTACCATGTTTTGTTGGTACAGTAGTGCTGTATGAAATAATCAAGTATATTCATGTTGCTGTACA
Source organism: Salvia rosmarinus (assembly GCA_036937905.1). Classification (NCBI taxonomy): domain Eukaryota; kingdom Viridiplantae; phylum Streptophyta; class Magnoliopsida; order Lamiales; family Lamiaceae; genus Salvia; species Salvia rosmarinus. The sequence continues at coordinate 73,905,021 of CM072818.1, forward strand.
ACAGATTTGCTCCTACTTTAGGAGAACAGGGTACTCTGTTTCTCAATGATTACTGTTAACGGTAATTATATTAACTGTAAATGTTTTGTTTTGAATCCCGATGCAATCAACAATCCTGTGGGATCATCGCTGTGTTGGGTTTTGTTTGAATTATTTAACTGGCAACAAATCTTGTGCTTTAGAACGTAGTAATATTAATCCTTTTGTAAGAGTGAAACCCAACTAAAAACCGTTCAACTTGAGGCTTAAAAAAAGTAATTGAAGCTTTGGTTGAATGTGACACGTTTAACTTGAACAAGTTTATCATTTCAGAAAAAAAAAAAAAGAAACTAAAACAAGTTTATATACTGTATGTACAATTAAAAATAAATTCGAGTTAGGCTTGTGAGGTAGTGCAGATGCTAGCTCGTGAATAGGTTAAGAAAAATAACTTTTACCTAAGGTTATGGATTTTACGATATATGTTTATGGTTATTAACTAACTATTTATATGGGTGGTCTCCTGTGCGTGCGTGCTCAGTGAGACCACCCTTAATTAATCAATTAACTAATTAATTAATTATTTAATTAGTTTAATAAAATTTAATTGTAAATTAATAAATAATGATTTTGAATTAATAATCTCTAATTGTGAAATAATAAACCCTAATTTTGAATTAATAAATTCTAATTTTGAATTAATAAACCCTATTTGGAATTAATAAATCCTAATTTTGAATTAATAAACCCTAATTTTGAATAATAAACCCTAATTGTGAATTAGTAAACCCTAACTTTGAATTAATAAACCATAATTATGAATTAATAAATTCTAGTTTTAAATTGGAAATTATAATTAAAAATTAATAAATTTAATTATAAATTAATATAATATAATTGTCCTTACTCACCATAATTAACATATAATTATTTTAATAAAAAATAAGGGTGAAATTTCACGGTGAAGCGGAGTTCATCCAAGTTTTTGTCCTATTTATATAAATATCTTTTGCCTTTTATAATTCTGTATATTTTTGTATGCTTTTAAATACGATATGATAAAAGAAAGACTACTATATTTATAAGTCACAAAAAGTCAAGTTAGAATATTTGTACACTAAAGTGTCAATTCTTCTAAAGAAAAATATTTTTTTACCATGTTATTAAAAAATATCATTTACACTTCTTATTAGGATGTCCACATACTCAAGTGTCACTTATTCTAAAGAGATGTATGATTTACATTGAAGAAAAATGTTATTTATTTATTTTGCCCTGTAAATAGAAAATATCATTTACACTTAACAAAAATATCATTATCCACACCTGCAGACATCCTCACATAAGTCTCCCTCGTTTTAGATTTGGTGGAGTTTGAGATATAGCAGGAAATTTCTTTGTTGATCACTTTCTTTGTTTCATTCCATATCTTGAATCCTTTTGTAAATACAAATTTACATAGTTATCTAAAGCTGGTGATAATGGCAGATCCAGTATGGGACACTGAGGGTATAGTTGTAGGCCCTCAAAATAAAATAAAATAAAATAAAATAAAAGTTATATCTATTATGTAGTGTACATAACTTATTTGATAAAATATCCAATTCATTTGTAGATTATATTTTTTGTTATTTGATATGTCAATTTGTATATGCTTTTGAGTAGGTTTAGTTTTCTTTCAAAATTTTGTACTCCATCCATCCAATAAGAGTGTGTCATAATTGACTTATTCAGCATCCACAAAAAGTGTATCATTTTTGAGACACTTAATCTTTATGATCAACTTTATAATCATTTATTATTTACCAAAAAATCATCACTTGGCTCATATTTAATCCTTATAATTCGACCTCAACTATTTATTTTTTCATTCAAGTAATCTACCAAATATTTTATTAAAAATCTTCTACCAAGTGACACACTCTTGGTAGACGGATGAAGTATTTGTATATTAAATATAGAAAATGACGAATGGTACAATTAGGGGTGACTATTTGGGTATCGGGTAGTCGGTGCCGATACCCCGACCAAATTTCTCGAGATTATCGGTGCCGATTACCTGAAAATCGGGTGTAGAGATCGGGGTCGGGTATGGCTTTTAGGTGAGGTCGGGTATCGGGTATACCCGATGGGTATTCGGGTACAATACCCGATTTTTTAAAAATATTTATATTTGATATATTTTATATATTTAAATATATAATTAATATATTGAAATTAATGTATTGTGATATAGTTTTATTATTCTTAATTTTAATATGTGAAGTTTATAAATGATAACTTAATATTAAAAATAACATATACCCTTAAATACATGATATGCTATTATAACTTGGCAAATGAGAGTATATAACTAACATTATATATCTAAAATTATGTACAAAAATAAAAATAAAATAAATAAATAAACACAAAGAAAAAAAATACTATCATAACACCATGAGAATATCCATATATATAGCTAACATAGTTATTAGTAACATAACAACATATACATAGATTTATATACAAATATAAAATAAACTAAAATAAATACAAAAAAACAAAAACAAAAAGTGCATCTAGGAAGAATTTTTATTATTATTTAATAGTATTAATTCTAATAAACTAATACTTGCAATAAATATATAGATTTATATATAAAATTAAAAAAAAAAAAAACTAAGTCGGGTATTCTGCACCGACTCAGAGTTCAGGCACCAGATTTACAAAATCGGGTCGGGGTCGGGTAGCATATTTTAGGCATAATCGGAGTCGGGTACCCAATTTTCAGGTAGGGTACTCGACCTGTACCGAATAGACGGCCCTAGGTACAATTAGATAAAAATAAAATAAAAGGAATGGTAAACTAACATAATCTTCGATAGTTTATATTCAGGAAAATAAAATTTTAAGGGAGTTCATGCTTTTCAGCCGTAGACAACTCCAATCCTTCTAGTGCTATGTGTCTCCTTTAAAGATCCCCCTCAAGCTCAAGAAAATGCTATGAATGTGAGTGGTTTAAGTGATAGTAGTGTGACATCAATGGTGAAAGAATTGATTTATGATGTTGAATACGAAAAAATAAACATAATGAATTATCCACTAAATCAACAAAATTCGATGTGCAAAAATTATTTGTCACACTCCAAACACAAAATCTTAGCTTTACCATTGACTGATGACATCTACAAAAGGAGGTTAAGGTGGTGATTGGTATAGTAAAATGAGATATGAATGAAATTTTAGATTCTATATTTATTTGTGATTCTATTTATATGTGATGGATATGGTTTAAAATTTGGAATCACGACTTTTAAATATGAGGGAATAATCATTGCATCGACTTTCCATTGGTTTTTTTTATTTCACTGTTTTGACGATAGAATGGATATATACGTGCATTCATTGAATTTTCTATAATAAGAACCCAATAAGAAATCGAAAAAAAAAGTAGATGCATGGCTTGCTATGAACTTTCTAGTTTGATTAGGCTATGTCAAAAAAATATCTAGTTGAATTATTTTGCCCAGGGCCGTAACTAAGGGTAAGCTTACTATGCCATTGCTTAGGGCCCCAAAATTATGGGGCCCATTTTTATTATTATATATATATATATATATTGGCAATATATATATATATATATATATATATATATATATATATATATATATATATTCAAGATTTTACTAACTATACTCATTACAGTTAATCACCGAAAGATCTTTCTCCAAGTTGAAGTTGATTAAGACTTATCTACGATCAACTATGTCATGAAGATAGGTTGAATGGTTTGGCTATGCTATCAATTGAAAGAAAGATGGTTGATCAGTTGGACTGCACGGACTTGATAAATACATTTGCCTCTAAAACTGCAAGACATATTTCATTTTTGTAAATATATGAATTCTTTATCTATTTTGGAGTACTTCTTTTGATATAGTATATTATTTTTCTTACATTAAAAGGACCTATTTTCAAATTCTTGCTTAGGGCCCGTAAGGCATAGGTACGGCCCTGTTTTTGCCCTAGTTGAATTATAGTTATAAGCCATTAAACTATTTTGGCCGAGACTATTCACAGTCCATTGTAGTGTTAACAAACATAAAGTACATCCATCTGTGCCTAAAAATATATATTTTAATTATACACAATGTCAAATGCATATTTAGATCCTATTTCTTAGATTTTTAATACTCCAACAATATTCTTTTGCTTCTACATTTTATCTCACAAGGTTATTTTTAATGGATTTATCAAATTGGTTAATGATGTTAAAAAGAATTTCTTGAAATAAAAACTAAAATTACATAGATTTATTAAACCAAGAACAAAAGTAAAAACCTATTAGAATAGGTATTAAAATTTAATATATCATATATAGGTAAAACATATGTTTAATTTTTAGATATTAATGTAGTCTTACGTGAGTTCATTTTTCAGGTCAAAATCCATAAAATTGTGCAATACATACCAATAAAATTGTAAATATGTCACTGAATATGAATTTCGTTCCAGACATTGACCCATTAAGACCGTCTTACACAAATTATTGTGTTAGATATTTTGATTCAATCTCATGCTCCTCCTCCCCCAACCCACCCACACAAAACGAGAAATTTATATGAGACAATCTCATGAATCAAGATCTATAAGTCAATACCTATATCTAGATCTAAGCTTATAAGAAATGACATATACTAATTTTGTTGGTGATTAGTCATCTTTGAATCTATACATCTCACGAATCTTGACTCGGGAGATAATGTTAAATAATATGAATAACACCTTGCATGGTAAAAAAACTTTATATCAATCATTGGCTTATCCAAACAAGGGCTGAGACCCTTTAATTTTTGTAACAAAAGCAATGAAATCATATTTTCCAAAAAGTAGTCAAAAGAATACTTTTGCTATAAATTATTAGTGACGCGATTTTTAAGAAAATTTATTTATCCGCTAAAAACTTATTGAACATTAATAGAATTTTATTTCTCACATGGTACATATACACACATATCAATGTAATTCTACAAATCCGTCGGAACATTTACATAACCATCAAGTTTATTTTTATTTGAAATAATTATTCTTGTGATATCTTTAATTCGAAAATACAATAAGTATTAAAAGTGTCCATAACATATGTGTAGGGTAACATTACCCTTATCAAAATTTAATATCACCACCTACGATCAGCAGCATTAGGAGCTAGCAGAGTCAATTAAGTTTAAGCCCCCTGCAGCCCCGAGATCGTTCGAATATATAAAATTGTATTTTAAGTTGCATTTTCTATTTTTCTGTTATTTTTCAAATATCTATGTAAATATAACCTCTTCCATTCAAACTTAATTAAATATATAAATGTAAGTAATTCCATCCATTCTCCTTTAGGGTGACTAAAAAGCTAGCAAATAAACCGAAAAGGCGTTGAACCGAAGACCACAACCACCTAATCTAATCAGCACCATCTAATTCTCACAGCCCAAACGCATTCTAGGTTTGAACCAACATGAATCTTCTCTCTTCCCGTAATTTTTTTCAAATGAACTAAATTATTATCTTTTCCAGAAAATAAACAAAGGATTGTGTTGTAAATGTTGGCCCAATGTGCAGCCCAATTTATAGCCCAAGCCCTTTTCTCTAACCTATTCCCCTAACCTCTATATAAAATAGAGAAGAGAAGCTTTTTTAAGAGCTCCCTGCTAGCCTTTGAGAAGAAGCTGCCGCCTCCCCTTTCTTTGTGATAGGGGCAGCAGCCTTATTTAGCTACAGTGAGTCTGTGAGAGGGGTGAGAGGGGAGGTGGGTCTGGGCGTGAGAGGGATAGCCTGAGGGGTGAGAGGCACAGTGAGGCTGGCGAGGGTGTGAGAGGGCTCGAGAAAGAGGGCTGCCGTTGCTTGCCTTTGTGGCTGTGATTGCGGAGCCGACGAGATAGCCACTCCCTTTGATTGAACTGTGGTTGTGTGCGCGTCAAAGGAGGAGCCGCACCTGAGCCGAGTTTATTCAATCCTATCTCTATTTTTCTGTTTTCTTGTTTCTTTGTTGCTTCTTTCCTTGTTGTGTGCAGGTATCGAGAAAGTTGCCAGGAACGAGTCATTGAGCCGCTGCCGGGATCGACGGAGGTACTGTCCGAGAGCGCGACGACGACGACGAGGCAGTCCGGATTCACAACAGTGGTATCAGAGCCAAAGTTCTTCCTCGTCGTAGTTGGTAAGTCGGGATCCTGGTCTTAGGATCTCGCTCTGGTAAAGCGGTTAAAACCTCTCAGTTTTAAGATTCTAGAAAACTGCCGATTGGCGCAGTGTAGGATTGGGTTTTGTTTCTGTTTACCAACGTGTCTCTCGTGTGTTAGCTGTGTGATTAAATCAAAAATCTTATTTGCCTTGAGAATATTTTTGCTCTCTGATTTGTATTCCGCTGCATTAAGGTTGATAATATTTTTCTTGATTTATTGTGTGTCGTTATGTCTTCTTTGGCAAATTATGGTTTGGCACATTTTGATGGCAAGACGGACTTTGGTTTTTTGACATATAGAATTGTCAATTGGAGCATCTAGGATTGAGTCTATGAGTTGCTAGTTCTAGGTAGCTATGTGACAAATTGAGATATTATGTATGAATGTGTTTCATGTGTATCTCATGCCTATGAACTTGCTTTTTTTGTTGTTGCTTTGTGAATCTGTGTGTATGGATCTAAGTGACCCATCTTTGTTTTTCGAGCATGCTTAGTGATTTGCTCTAAGGTGGAGCTATGTGGTTGAGCTTTAAGTTTAGGGTGCATGAGCTTAGGAATTTGTTTCCTTGTGTGTCTCTGTGGTTGCTCACTTTGAGGTGGAGCTTCGTCCCTTGCTTTATGCTCGTTGTTTTTTGTTCTTTGTGAACATACATTTGTGATTTTTTTTCTATGTGGCTTTGTGGTTTGGTGGCTTTGTGCCAACTTCGTGTCTTCGTGATGTCTTTGTGACTTTGTGATATGTTTTGTGGTTTACTATCTGAGTGATGGTTATGACGATCTTTGTGATCTTTTTAGCTTTGTGATGTTTCTTCGTGAGCTTCTAATTGTGTGTTAGTTGCCTTCATGCTTTGTGATTGCTTTGTGAGCTTCTAACTATGTGTTAGATATCTTTGTGCTTTGTGGGTATTTTTCCTGTGTGTCTCTATTTTTTGCAGGTATGAACACGGTTAATTTACCCTTGGTTGATCTTTGTGATCATGTATGGACTGTGTGTCTATACGTCTTGTTCCTTGCTCTGTCTGTGTGATTTTGCAGGGAACACTCGGTGAGGATGATTGTGCGGTTTGTTCTCCGATGCACACAGCAACACGATTGGGCCAAAGGTGGAGATTGTTGTAAATGTTGGCCCAATGTGCAGCCCAATTTATAGCCCAAGCCCTTTTCTCTAACCTATTCCCCTAACCTCTATATAAAATAGAAGAAAGCTTTTTAAGAGCTCCTGTTAGCCTTTGAGAAGCCGCCTCCCTTTCTTTGTGATAGGGCGTGACCTTATTTAGCTTCTGATGAGTCTGTGAGAGGGTGAGAGGGAGGTGGGTGCAGGCGTGAGAGGATAGCCTGAGGGTGAGAGGCACAGTGAGGTCAAGGCGGTGTGAGAGGGCTCGAGAAAGAGGGCTGCCGTTGCTTGCCTTTGTGGCTGTGATTGCGGAGCCGACGAGATAGCCACTCCCTTTGATTGAACTGTGGTTGTGTGTGTGCGTCAAATGAGGAGCCGCACCTGAGCCGAGTTTATTCAATCCTATCTCTATTTTTCTGTTTTCTTGTTTCTTTGTTGCTTCTTTCCTTGTTGTGTGCAGGTATCGAGAAAGTTGCCAGGAACGAGTCATTGAGCCGCTGCCGGGATCGACGGAGGTACTGTCCGAGAGCGCGACGACGACGACGAGGCAGTCCGGATTCACAACAGATTGGATTTCTACATTATCTAGAATTATTTTATAAATTTATTTTTATGAAATGTAATCTAGACAATCTAAGCTTTAAATGTTAGCAAAACAAAATAATGAATATACACTAGAAAGATAAGTATATACACACATATAAAAACGTTGATATTTTTTAAATATATATGGCTCGAACCTCAGATCTATCAGTTAGAGGAAAAACATCTTACTAACAGATTGCGGTTAGTAAGCACTTCACCATTTATATGTACGTATACGTTGATAGAAATGATTAAGAACCTACGAAAAGTATGTAAAAAGAATAACAAAGTCGCTCAAATAGCAGTATGGAAGTTGCTCATGTTAAAAATATAAAATATTATGTAAGCCCAAGGGTATCTTGTCTGATTATATATATGCTAGTAGCATGATATGTGTGTTGCACATAAAAATATTGAATTTAAGTAATAAACATGTATGTATAAAATAGATGATATATAGCATAAAATTTCACTAGATGAATTTAAGTAGCACTTTTTTTATATAGCAATAAAATTTCACTAGATGAATTTAAGTAGCATTTTTTTATATAGCAATAGATGATATATTATAGGGATAACTACAGTTTATATCCCCAACTTTAGTTAATACGTTATCATATCTCCAACTTTGACGAAATTTTAAAAAATATCTCCAATTTCAATTAATACATTAAACGTTCCAAACTTTGATGAGATTTTGAAAAATGTTTTGATTCAGAATTTTCCGACGACGAAATGCTAAGTCAATTCGTAGAATTCTCGTGTGGATTATAGCTCAAATGACTTAGCATTCCGCATCGTATGGGTTATAGCTCAATTTAATCAGCATTCCGTCGTCAGAAAACTCTGAATCATGATATTTTACAAAATACGTCAAACTTGGGGACGCTTAATGTATTAATTGAAATTGAGGATATTTTTCAAAATCTCGTCAAAGTTGAAGACATTTTAATGTATTAACTAAAATTAGATACATTTTTCAAAATCTCGTCAAAATTGAAGACACAAACTGTAGTTATCCCTCTATTATATCATTTGACAATATTTTCCTTAAATTAAATTTATAATAAAGATATAATAAACAAATCAAATTTCGTAAAATAAATTAAGTTCTTTTATATAGGAATAAATATTGATATAGATATACATACTATATAAACACTTGTAAGTGATAAAAATTATTTATTTTTTATGCAAGCCAGGTAATTTCTCGAGGCTCACGAGAAGCGTGAATACAATTAATATGATCACCTCATCACATTTTACAATGAATTCATCAGGCTATATAATTTGCATTTTATATTTTATGGAGGGCTTGTAGGATAACCAATCCCTAATGGATTTATGGTTGTTAATGTCAAGGCAACTGTCTATTTTTCTGAAGTACATTTTTTCAACTAATAACGTTAATCTTTTACTCCCTATAAATAACATATATGAATAAGCAACTACTATCGCTTCGGAACACTTAAACGGTGAACGTTTCTCTTTCTCCCAAACTCGGAGAAAATAAAATAAAATATAAATAAGCAACTATCCAGTATCAGCATATTATGTTTGTTTTGCAGAAAAAATATGCCTGTCTTTGATAAATTAGGTTGATGCTCCATGTCATACATAAGAACATTTTCCATTAAAAAATCTCAAGAATATTTTTTCTGGAAATATTTAATAGGGTATTCAATAACTTATCATCTAAGCGCATTACATATTTAGATCTAGCAAACAAATCTGAGAAAACTGTTTCAAAAAGATCAAATAAATTCTTTGGGTTTACAAATTAAAAGGGTTCATTCCAATCCTCATACCATTTTTTATTTTTAATACACAAAAGGCACCAACAAACATGACCTTAATTAATATTTTTTGCAATTACAACGTTAGTCCAAAGTTAGGGGAATAGAAGAGGTCAAATTAAGATCGAATTGCCCATGAGATGGCTCTGAAAAAAAATAATGTTAGCTAGAAGCAAGAAACAGATCATAATACATAAACATGCATAAATAGAAGAACTTAAGGTTTTACATAGTATGTGAAAAAACTATTAATTAATTAGAGAAATTGAAACTAGATATAACATCTGTATCTGTACATGAATAAACTATCCCAACATTTGTAGGTATACCTTTTAGTTTCTCTGAAATCTGAATTTCTTCATTTGCAAAACCATCTCTTTGTCTGTCTGATATTCTCTGCCAGTACATATTTATACATAGTACATATATATATATATATATATATGTAGAGAGAGAGAGAGAGAGATGTTCAAGATGAACAGTGATGGAGTATATCTGTCATAACCTGTACCTGTGTTTGGAGGCATGTTATGTAATGAGCAGTTTCACCCAACAAACTACAATACCCCATTCCTTTGCACCCCGGCACGAGGCCACGTAGATCTTCTTCCTGTCCGAATTCTAGGTTTTCTCTAGGGTTTGTATTCCTCGCAATTAATCGACGTTTTCCGCTCATCAGTTGCACATGGCGCAGTCTGCGCCTCTTGATCTTCCTAAGCACGGCCCGGCTCCACGCCCTCTGCGGCCCGACTGCAGACGCCATGGACGCGCAGGCCGCGGCCCTCGTGGCCCGGTATCTCTTGTATCTGTCTCTCATGCCTCTGCTCTTGTTCAGTCTCTTCATGGCTTCAAGAAACTTTACCGCAAACCTAGCTTTGATGGCGTCGGGATTGGGGGTAGAATATTCATGTTGGTGTTGATGCTCATGGAGAAGAATAATTAGAAGATGAAAAGTTAGGGTTTCAGCAAATGGTAATGGATTGCAGATAAAGATTTGGTTCTGACCCAAATGGGGCGTCCCTGCGACAAAATAGGAGTTCCAGTCTCAGGCTTCTGACACAAGAGAGAGAGAGAGAGAGAGAGAGAGAGGAATGAGGAAAAGGAGAACATTAGAAAAGAAAGGATTGAAAATGGGAGGTGAGAAGGAGACGTGAGAATCAATCTTTCAGTTTATGTTTAATTTTATTTTATCTTCATATATGAAATGAAATGGATGATGTATATTGTGTTTTAATTGATATATATATATATATAATTCTGAATGAGGGTTGAGGGCGTTTGGAGGTGAAAAGAGAGTAGTGTGGGGCAGCTTAAGGGCCAACCACCATATGATCGCACATGGTTCCATTACCCCCACTTGAATGGTGGGCCATTTCATCTTCTTGGGGTCCATTATTGCTATACACACACTATATTGGTTGTGTGTCTTTATATATATAGAGAGCCTGAATTAGGTAGAAAATTTACATCATAAAATATGTAAAATGCGATCTGGATTATTGTTTATTGTATGACCTCGTTAAAAGATGCATGCATTATATAATGATCTATTGGTCTAAATTGAGTTTTACAACTATTCGAAAAATAGTTTTTATTAAACCTCACTTTCTCTCTCTATATATATTCTCAATGCGTCGTTGTGTTACGTTATATATAAGGATCCATTTTCTTATTTTCTACTTCATCCTAATTTTTTGGGGTTAAGCAATATAATCAGTTGAGTACATAAATAGTGGTGGCGGCCGCCGCCGTAGGTAGCTTGGCTAGGCTGCAAATTAATTAGGATTGAAGGTTGTGAATTAATCAATGACGACCGATGGACCATTAATTGAAGCTTAATCGTATTATTAATTACAATTAAACTTTAACGGCATTAATAATCAGTTTCAGAGTATAATATGGCTGCTATTATGGTTGCGTAATTTTCAGATACTTGGAAATTTTTGTTTTAAGTACCGACGTAAAACTGAAGTGGTGGAAGTTTTTTTGTGGTTAGGTGATATTGATAATGGTTATTTTCTTATACAGAACTTTAACAAACTTGATTAATCATGGACTTTGTCGAAAATCTCATGATTAATCTTGACTTTAATCGCTATTTGTTTGAAATAATTGATGGTTTTCACAAAGTAAACAAACCTTTGCAACAGCCTCCACTACAAGTCGGTACTGTCATTGCTGTCGACTAGAGAACATTTAGTTTGCATCATCTAAATTAGACTTTTAATTCCCAATTAGAAATGTTTGTAGTACGAATATAAGTGTGACAATAACAGATGTAATTAATTAGTACTATTTGGACCCACAAACATAGACTTAATTATATAACGTATATTCTACGTCGCATGAAGATTGAAGGGTAAATATCAATTTAAACCCTGATCAACTATATATGTATTATCAAAAATATCATGGACTTTCAAAAATATCTATTAAAACCCCAAACTATCATATTTTGTATCAAAAATATGATAGTTTGGGGTTTTAATTTGTATCAAATATGATATAATAGATATTTTTGAAAGTTCAGGATATTTTTGATAAAACATGTATTGTTTAGGGTTTAAATTGATATTTACCCAAGATAGAACGCTAACTACATAAATTGAGTATATATTTCTAATTTATTATATGTTCTGTATATATAATGTCCCCATTTATGCAATTGTAATTAGTTCAGCATAAACTAATTAAAAGGCTGTATATAAAGAAAACTTGGGTATACTAAAATAAAACTACCCATTCTCACCGAAAAAACCATCCATGTATAACAATTGTTTTTTAATCTTTGTGAAGATAAATAAATAAAGAAAAACCTATTTTTACAAGATGAAGGGGATAAGAAATTATTAGACATGCATAGATCTATATATATCATATACTTTAATTTAGTTAAAATTTTGGAGAGGATTTCGTTCTAGTGCCATGCATAGTTGGAGTATCAAAATTATAGAGTTGTAAGTGCATGATCAGTCAAGCTTATTCGGATAAAAGATTAGTTGAGCTCATTTTGTGAAGCTGTTAACTAAATGAGTCTAAGTTTTAGCTTGTCACTGCTCAATTTATTAACTCGTGAGAAAATCTGTGAAGTAAACTATCTTGAATATATATATTTTTTAATTAACTGGGAACAATTTATTCTTTGTTAATTATATGTGTAGCAAACATTTACTTATCTTTATTTGTCATAGACAGATAGACTCATAATAAAATAATAGATTTAAGCAAAAACTTATACTTTTTTCAAAAAATAAAATCTAAATTCAGAAAAGTCGATTACTTAATTAATTTGGATAAGCTTGTGAGCCTAAAAAAATGTTCGATAATTAAAACAGCTCAAATGTGACTCCATAATAAATGAATCAAATGTGAGTTTAACACTACCCAATTACACACGTAAGAATTTCCCCTGTAGCAATATATCAAAATCAGTGCACAGCTACCTACAGCTCATAATCGTAGATGCTAATTCCTAGTTATAATATGTTTTCTTATCCTTGATCATCTTATTGGAATCTGATAATGTTCGTTCAATTCTATTAATTCACAAGGTTGTAGCAAAAGATGATCGATAGAAATAAATAGGCTTGTTTTCTTTTTCGAACGTCTCAAATATACAAACTTGTTTTCATAAAATTAATACTTTTTAAACCCACTTAGTAAAATATCTCTATTTACTTCTTTAATTAACTCATGCATTAATTAATCATCATAGAATAGATATGGGCACATTATGATTTCATAAAGTAGTATAATTTTATTTTCCAATAATTTTCTTGATTCTTATATTGAAAAATTCATCAATCTATATAATTAGAATGAAGCGAGTATTTAATTTAATTTATATGTCTGAATATTATAATTAAAAAGCATTTGATTCCTTTGGCTCAATAGAAATCGAAAATAATATATTGAATATATATCTGAGCCTAACGAATAAAATGTTTTTATGACCTGCATTGTTGCCACTAGCCAATCAATGTCCCGTCAAATGCCTAATGGTATAGTCAGATATTCGATGCTTCAAGTTCAAATTTTATTGGAGTGCTTATTGTTTTATATTAAAGACTTTTAATACTGAAAATTAATGAAAGGGAAAAAACATATCCCTACTCAAGTTGTTAAAATCGTATTAAACAATTATAAATTTGTTCGACACTCTCTCATGAACGCGATTCCATGACATCGTAAGATCTAAGCAATATTATTATTACTTCTATATAAACAAGCAATATTTCATAGACAATTTATACTATTATCCTTCTATATTCAAAAGTTCACTTAAATCTTTTTGTCTCATAATCTTTTTCCCCATGGCCCATATAACGTTCTCAAATATTCTGAAAATTGGTACGTAATTGATTAAGAAACGTTTATTTTTCATGATTAGATAGATTGATGAAAATAATCAAAGTTAATCCACCGTTTACTTTGACGGATAATGATGGATAGATTAATTGTGAACTTGTTTGATAATTATATCCTTTAAATAATCCATCATATATATTATCAATCTATCTCATCATGAAAAGTAAACGCTGCCAACTGTAATATAAAATAGTGAGGTATTTTAATTTCATTGTCGAACATGTGGTTACAACCACCACTGTGGCTAAAAGAAAATTATCTAGTGGAAATTCATATATATAGTATCCGTTAAGGAATGTTAATTATAGCCATTATCTTTATTGGGACTATTATCATCAAATAGTACCAATAGGTCCAACAAATAGTTAGACCTATTGGTACTATTAGGTGATAATAGTCCCAATAGGCGCAGATGAATTGGCTATAATTTGACATTTTTATGTTGGTGGCTATAATTTGACATTCCTTAACTTTGATGGCTATATAAAAACTTTTCTCAATTATCTATATATAACCACCCCTACAATTGTATTTATTTTATTATGATGAAGTTCCAATACGTTCGAAGACTTATATAAGCCGCCAACAATGGTGTTTAAGGACATAGATTCTAATTAATTAGTACTCCATCCGTCCACCAAAAACGTGCATTTAATTCATTTTCGGTCCGTCCACCAAAAATGTGCACTTTCATTTTTTAGAAACACCAACTTTACATTTTTACCCTCAACTTATCCACTTATTTACAAAAAAACACTCATGACCCACCTTTTTACACTCACAATCCATTAATATATTCATTTATTATCTCAATGACACACTTTTTTATACACATTTACTTTACACTCATTACAGCTTTCTTAAAACCCGTGCCACCAAAATCGATGCACGTTTTTGGTGGACGGAGAGAGTATAGTATTTTAATTTAATGTGAGCACTACCAATCAGTTCTTTTAAATTGCATTTTCTTAATACATGTAAATGGTAATCTATTGTGTACATTGTAGTGAAACTATAGAAGTGTGAGTAGATTTTGTTACTTGAAAAAATTAGTATACTCTTAAATGTTATGAAATTTTGTAATATGTTTTATTTTTTAATTACATGTAGTAGTTACTCATTTTAATATGTCACAAAATTAATTTATTGACATTTTTTAGGATCACAATTATTTAAAAATCATGTCACTACTAAAACATTATATAGAGAGAGAAGTTCAAATAAAAATTATTTATAATGTGAGAACTAAGAACTACAAAATTTCGCTATGAACAAAATGAATGCGCAAAGAAAGTTACTGAATATAAACATTCGAGAATTTTCACCCGGGTTCGAATCCCACGAGAGGCAAAAATTCTATTTTCTGGATTCAGTAACTTTTCCGACAGATTCATCAACTTTCACCACAAATTCATCATTTTTTGGTTCTCACGTATTCATGATAAAAATAGTTTTTACATTAAGTATCCCATATATATATATATTAAAAGACAAAGTAAAAAAATAGTCAAGTTAAAATTTCATTTTAATTGCAATTTAATTAGTGTATATTTACAATTAAAGATTTCGAGGGAGGGTTGTTAAGACATGATTATTACTTGAAACAACTTTTGCAACATATATAATTAATGTTAAGCGTGCTATATATTTCCATCTGAAAATTAAAGGGTTGCATCTTTTACCTGAAGCAAAGATGTCATTATATTGGACCATTAATCGTAAAATAATACTGAATCTGTGCTGAAAATTAAAGCAATACTAATATTGTATTTCATGAATAATATACAAAGAGCGTGACACCACAAATCGATAATCAAGCATGCCTTTATTTTCTTTCCACCTCAAATTAAGCTGGCCTTTTGCTGGAACTCAAGTGCTAAAATGCCTTTGTCCTCCAAAGTAAAATGATGGTGATCGACCCATCTCCATCAATAATGATATATAACTATATGCACGATTATTAAATAAAACAGCCAAAATAGAATACACCAATTTTCCTATAGAAAAGACGAATTCTATACCTTAACAAAAATATATAAAGATACCAACTGTTACGAAATTAAATGCACGAATAAATCATCTTGCACTCGTGTAATTGTGCACTCATGCACCCAGTGGCGGAGCCACGTTGGGGCCTGGGGGGCCCTTGGGCCCCCAAACATTTTTCGAAATAATTACTATTATATACCCATGTAAAATTCAATAGTCCACACTAGCGCAGTTGGTTAGGCGTTCTTCCTCAATCAAATGGTCTAGGGGTCGAATCCCTACTACTACATAGCTTTCCTTTATTTTTCTCCTCCTTTTCCAACTTTGTTTTCTTTTTTTTTTTCCACTTTATTCACTTTCTTTTCTTTTTCTTTTTTCTATAATTGTTTTATGTTGATAAAATAAATATATATACAAATAATAAAATTTTATATATAAATTAATAAAATCAATTCAATTTCTAAAAATATTATGATGAATTTATTATAATAGTTATAGGTAATATTTGTTTAAATTATTTTAATAAGTTATATATGTGAGTTAATTCTATATTTCATTATATATTTGTAATGAGTACAAGAAAATCAAAATTTGAGTTTTGTAAGATAATACAATTTACAATATTAATATTTATAATTTTCTAATTATTTTAATTTTTGTAGATAGTATTCATTGGTTGTTTAGTTATTTATAAGTTAATCTTATTATTTTATTTTTGGAAGATATTAGAACATACTGAAAAGAAATTTAATATAAACAATTACCTCTATTCAAATAATATTATTTTATTTAAATTATTATTATTTAATTATTTTTAAAATTATATTTTATTATCTTGTAAAATTATAAATAATTGGGCCCCCAATTAAATTTTTCTGGCTCCGCCACTGCATGCACCCAATTCCATCCATGCATCATGCGAGAGGGTGAAGTGGTGGCAGTTAATTTTTCATAAAATGCAACTTTCGACATTCACCCAAAAAATGTATAATTTTATATCTTATTATAATATTATAGTTATGAGTATAGTTTGTCTTGATTAAATCAAAAGGGTATTTTTAACTATTAACTCTTAAGTAAAATATAAAATGATAAATTATTTCTGATGTTGATATTTTTATGCATTCCTTATTTATACTCATTAAAAATTTACTTTATAGTTTTATTGCAAAAGATCCTCTCTGATGTCATAGGGACGCAGGAAGTCGAAGGCATTAAACATATCAAAATACTAAAAAAGGGCTGAAACATGCTCGAAACAATAGAATTTGGTCACCCGCCCATAAACGATGAAGCGGTGCACTTTGTTTGTCTCGTCGTGCATTTTTAGAAAGGTATCATGGGCAAAATTGGAGTTTGGGGTTGAAAGTTACACCTTTTGGATTTAACTGACGAGGGAGCAAGATGGAAACCAGATCTGACAACCAGAGTCAAGTCTGGAAGCTCAAAGAACATTCAAAAGCGACCAGATCAGAAATTCTAGTGGAAGAATAAAGTTGAGGTCAAATCTCACTCAATCCAAAAGAACAAGTCAAAGATGTGCTATCTACCGGCATTCAGACCCCAAGTATCTCTCGAAAGCCTGCCCCATATCTAATATCGTTTCAGATTTGTCATGTTTAAAACCATTTCAGATTGAAGACATATTATATACTTCAAAGATAATATGAAGAAGTCCTTGAAGATATGAAGAAATCCTACGAAGACATATTATCTACTACGTACTAACACTACAAAAAATATCGATCGATGACGGAAAATTCCGTCATAAACCTCGTCGATCCGTCGCTAAAATGGATTAGCGACGGATTAGCGACGGAATTGGGGTCGCCGAAACTCGTTGGTAAACGTTTAGCGACGGAATTATGTCCGTCGCTAACAAATAGCGACGAACAATGACGGAAAATTGATCGCTAATCTGCGACCCAAGAACGGTCCGTCTCGATATAAATACCGTCGTTAATGCGATGTTAATCCGTCGTAGTTAGCGACGGATTAACGACACACTTATTCCGTAGCTAAACGTCCGTCTCTAATCCGTCGTTATTCGACTCTAATCCGCCTCGATCCGTCAGCTAATTAGCGGCGGAAATAAAGTCCGTCGCTAAATTTATAGTTTTTTTCTATTGCGTAAAAATATTCCGTCAGTAAATCCGTGGTAGAATCGTCTCAGTCCGTCGCAAGTCCGCCGCAATTTCTTGTTGGTTCGGTTATTTCACGTTGTTAATCCGTCTCTAAACCGTCTCTAAACCGTCTTAATTCCGCCGCTAATCCGTCGCTATATTAACGGTTTACGCACGACTTCACTTTCAATTTTGACGACCAAACTGTTTTCAAACAACCAACCCAAACAAATATACAAACAACCAATTCCATCCAATTCACTCTATTCAATCCAACCAAACAAACCAATTCCAACCTCCAACCAATTCCATCCATACAATACAAACTATGAAAACAAACCAATTCAATCCATATAATACAAACTATCGAAATAAACCAATTCAATCACGACAAGAAGCCATTCCAATCCAAACAAAGCATTTCAATCCAAAATACGAGAATATCCAAACAATCCCATAAAAACAATTCTAAATCATGCGATAAGTTAACAAATTCATAATACAACCCGAATATGACGAGGTGAGGAAACGGAGCTCATATCACGAGGTGGGGAAACGGAGCTGGCCATGAAGCGCCTAGGCTCTCGCCGAGCACGCACTGAGCTCGAATCTGTTCTTGCACGCTATCTCGCTCCTCGCCACCAGCATTCGGCCTCAGATGCGGTACGCCGCCGCTCACCGCTAATCGGGCCTCGGATCCAATATCATTGTTGATAAGCGGTGGGATCGCAGGTGGGCACTCTCCACCGAATGAGACGACGCCGCTCTGCATGTATGCCCGTGATAGAGAACCAGCTCCAAACATCCTATTCTTTTTCTTTGAGGAGCTCCCAAGGACATTTTGAGAATTTGAGTCCTATCTGGCGTCTCATCACTCCCCAGATTGGCTCAACTGGGTCACCTGTTCTCAACTCGCCTCTGTAATATAATTTCATACAATTATTATTTAATTAAATGCTCGTTGTTGCGCTTAACGAATATACTTACCGCGATACTCCGAGCTTTCCGTCTCAGATAGCTCCGTCGTCGGTGGCATGATACTCGGAATACATCCCACCGGACATCTTCTACGGCCACTCCACGCCTTGCCTATAAATAAGTCAAACAAATTAAATAATTAATAAGTATCACGATTCTTAAATAAATTTACTATATCTAAAACTTCAAAGTACTTACAATCTCTCTCGATACCGAGTGCGGGCGTGAGCCACCCCGATGCTTGACTATCCCGGTACCTCGCCATCCGGCTCGGACATCCTGCTGTCGCGGCCTTGCCGCCTCTGGACGCCCTGTCCGAGCCCAATATGCCTTCCAATTATCCCAATCTCGCCGGGGATAAATGGAGGTGGGTCAAGCGAGTCCTTCGCCGCTGATCTTGTGAACAAGATCTTTATAGCGCTCGCGGCCTTTGCGCACTCAAGAGGAATGACCGGGGCATCATCCATCGTATCATCCCAATAAAATATTTCGCAAAAATATATGATTACAATATGCAAATTAAGGTCAAATCATAAATTACTTCAGTATAAACAACACGAACCTCGAATTGATCGAAATAAATCGCTTGAACTCTTGGGGTACCAATTTCCAATTGAAGCCGTTGTGATTCATGAATCTACGGAATGACTCGTAATCACGCTGGCTATATCATTGCTCGGACACAAAATGCTTCAATTTATAGGAAATAAAGACATCGAATGCTACAATTTATTTAAACCGAGACATACAAGAGATAACGTCATACCCATTCACAATGGCTATCTTCTTCATCCCTCTCTAGATGGCACTCCACTCACCGCTCGGGGGCGGATCAGAGAGTGGCTCCATGCCTTCTTCTAGGTCAAGGGGCGGGTGAAAGACGGCGTGTATGACCCCGAAGTGCCTCCTACGTGATGACATCTCGCAAACAAATGTAAAAAATAATCGTATTAAAATTCACAAATAATACATATCATAACGTTTTGTGTGCATACTAGAAAATAAAACGCTTCTTGTGCATACTAGTGACAATTATCGTCGTCTTCATCATAACGCTTTGTGTGCATACTAAAAATGCTATAAATTCACAAATAATGCATATCATAATGTTTTGTGTGCATACAAAAATGCTATAAATTCAAACCCTATTCATCGTCGTCGTCATCATCATCATCCAATGTATGATTATCTTCCGACTCGACAATTCAACTTCATCATCCTCATTATCGATGTCTCTTCAATGTCATGAGTGTACCATCGGGATGAACTAGTGTCGTGTCCTCATCCACAACGACATTAGTAATCGAACCTAATCATCCTCTTGAAAGGGAAGGTACTATCGATCGCGAACTCTCATCCGAAACTTCCACATTAGATCGAGCTTTAATTTTGCATACTTCCCACCACTCTTTCATAGATTGTTTTAAACTTGGATATGCACAATAGTATACTTGAATGGCTTGATTGGCGAGGATAAACAGTTCGAACTTGTTATATCTTCTCGTATGATTTATCGAAACCAACTTGTACTCGGAATGAATTGATAACCCCAATCGTGAAGGATCAAACCACTCGCATCTAAACAATGTTGTGGTCTTCGTTGGTAGCCAGATATTCCAACTCACAAACCTCTAATAATCGCCCATAAAAATCGAGTTCTTCGTTGGTACCATAAGTTTCACCTTTAATGCACACTCCACTATTCATAGTTGATCTTTGTGACCCATGTTCTAATGTGTGAAATTTGTAACCATTTATATAATACCGGTGCGTCTTAATTAGAGTGAAGGCCCTTTGGCAAGAGACAATATGAACGGATTCACAATGTTGTTAGTATGATCTTTGACCTATTATTAGTAAAAACTATTAGAATGACTAAACGTACATATTAAATATTTTCTACTAATAATCATCGAAACACTCACATATGCCTCAAACCAAAACGGAAGTCTCTTCAATCGACCTTTGAATATCGAGCTAGAGATCGGTGGATTTGATCTTTCACATCTTCGGTGAATAAACTACATCAACATATATTTACGAGCCTAGTTAATAATAACAATAATAATAATGTGGAATGAATTCTAAGAAAACACGACACTTACGCCATGTAAATGTCCGCAACTTCAACACGGTTGAGCAACACGATAAACGAGCAAAGATCATATTCTCTACTATCCAAATATCTCGTTGACATATTTCCAAAATGTACGCCATCTTGCTTGAAGATTTGAAGCATATCTGGATAGTCTTCGTGCTAATCTCCGCTTGACCATGATGCAAATCTCGAACTTCGCTTACGTGATCATCAAAATAATACGAGCAAAATGTCGATGCTTCTTCTACTAAGTAAGCATTGCAGATAGAACCCTCAACCCTGGCTTTATTTCGTACGTTGTTCTTCAACTTACGTAAGTATCTACAAAATTTAGAACGTTGTTCTTCAATTTATATATATATATATATATATATATATATATATATGTGTGTGTGATAATGTACGAGCAGTACCTTTCAAATGGATACATCCATCGGTATTGAACAGGCCCTGCAATACGGGCTTCATCAGCTAGATGAACCGGAAGATGTTCCATGGAGTCAAGAAACTAGGGAAAAATGCGCCAAGCTTGCATAAAATCATCGGAATATTTTCTTGAGCCTGCACAGATCATCGAGCCCTATGTTTCGAGAAGTTAAATCTTTGAAGAATAAAGATAATTCTGTTACAGCTTTCCAAACATTGGGTGGGAGAAGTTCGCGAAATGCAATCGGTAGAATTCGCTGCATGAAAATGTGACAGTCATGACTCTTCATCCCAAACATCTTCAGTTTTGTCATGTCTACACATCTACCCATGTTCGAAACGTACCCATCTGGAAATCTTAAACCTCTTACCCACCACATAAGACTTTTTCTCACGATTGTCAAGTGTATAAGAAGCCTTTGGATATTTTCTGTTGATTCATTCATCGTCAACTCGTCTGCAGTAGCGATAAATTAAGTTCTTCTAGATTTGCTCGTATCTTTTGTCTTCCTGGACATTCATGATCGTGTTGAAGACATTATCGAACACATTCTTCTCTATGTGCATGACATCCAAATTATGCCGAATCAAAAGAGAACTCCAGTAAGGTAGATCCCAGAAAATACTTCTTTTCCATCCATCCGCAAACCGCTTGGATATTCTGCTATTTATTTCATCACGCCAATCTCTACTTACGAGACTAGTCCCATACCCATAATTAGTGATGTAAGCTCATCTCCGATCGCGCTCGGTGGATCGTTAGTAATCACCGTGTTCTTTCTCAAACCTCTTCGATCCCTTCGAAATGGGTGATTAGGAGCTAGAAATTTACGATGGTTATCAAACCATGACCGCTACCACTTTTAGCTAAAGTAAAAGCATCGGTATACTCCATGCAAGTCGGACAAGCTAATCTTCCACCTGTACTCCATCCGCACAACATAGAGTATGCAGGAAGTCACTAATTGTCCAAAGTAATGCAGCGGCATTTGAAAATTTCGCTCAACGATACATCATAAGTAAGAACGTCGTCATCCCACAAATCTATTAACTCGCTATCAATGGTTGCAAGAACACATCAATCTTCTCCTTCGGATTACGCGGTCCGGCACTAAGATCGTAAGAAACATGTATTGCTCCTTCATACACGCCACGGGAAGATTATAAGGGGTCGATATAACGGGCCATGATGAATATTGCTTTCCGATTGACCGAATGGCTGAAAACCGTCGATTGAGAGTCCCAATCGCACGTTACAATTTCGATGCAAATAAGGAAACTTCGTGTTCAAATGTTTCCATGCAATTGAGTCCGCCGGATGACGATGACCCCATCATCGACCGACGATGCATGCCAACGCATATTTTCCGCTGTAGCATTGGATGCATATAATCTCTGTAGTCGAGGAGTTAGAGGAAAATAATACATCTTTTTATATGCTACTTGTGCTTTCCGTCGACTTCCACCAGCTCGAGTATTGCTCTTGAAACGAGGATGGTTACTGAAATTTGCACTCGTCGATTCGTAATCTTCGCGCCAATAAATCATGCAATTAAATGGACAACAATCAATTTTGTGTACAGGCAACCCCATGCCACGCAACAATCTCTTCGTGCTGTAGAAGTCATCAGGCACGCAATTTCCATCTGGATGCGACTCTTTCATCAGTTCTGATATTTGATCAAAACCCTTCTCAGTAATGTTGTTCTCTGCTTTCCAACTCAGAAGTCGAGCCACAAATGATAATTGTGTATGATCCGAGCAACCCGGCCACAAAGGTTTATCGGCAGCATTCAACATATCGTAAAATTTTTTTGCATCAGAATTTGGCTCCTCTTCGATCTCGACAAATTGGAACGTGGACCAGGCAGATTCACTACCATCGTATGATACGTATTTGGTTGACGGTTAACATCCGAATCCACAACATTGTGCCTACTTGTGGTTGTCTCCTCGAAATATCCATGTGTGATAATTTGGAATAAATCCAAATTTTGATAAGTGATATCGCATGATATCTTTCTTCGATAAGGTATATTCTTACACTTCTTACACGGACACTTGATTTTCTCTCCATCCGCGAATAAAAACTGAGCACTAGCGAATTCAATAAAACTTTCAAGTCCATCTCGAAATTCAATATTTAATCCACCAACCGAACTAAACCTCTTATACATCCACTCACGATTGTCATTCATTCTTCAAGCTCCTAATTATAAATAATTAATTAAATATGTTCAACATAAGTTGTACAATATAAACTAATTATACACTCATAACTTAGGAATATGTTAATTCATCTATGAAGTAGTTTCTGTGATGACATCCTCATACAAGGACATATATGGACCACACTCATTTAGAAAATGTGATCACACTTAATTATTAAATAATTATGAAATATGAAATTTATTATGGTGGTGGGTTGTGGGCTAAGATTTTGAGATCGGATTACGACGCTTAAGGGAAGAATAAGGAGATGGGTTTGTTTTATTTAAAAATGGAGATGGGTTTGGGTTATTAATTCATAAAATTTCAATTCAACCAAACTCATCCAAATTTCACCAATTCATCACCATATGCATAATTATACACTTAACAACTCAAAACATCTCACGAAATGATGAATTTATCATCCCAATTCACATCCAAGTTAAACATATTCACACCAAGCTTATCAATTTCTCGCAAACATTTTTATCAAACACCACATATGCGCATGTTAACTCACGAACGATGAATTTATCATCCCAATTCACATCCAAACTTATCAATTTCACAAGCCCAAATCACAAGACTAACATTCAATGCATCATTTTCACTATCAATTCGATAAACTCAATTCAATTTTCACTATCAATTCAATCCATCATATATAATATTTTCACTATCAATTCAATATCATATATAATATTTTCACTATCAATTCAATACATCATATAATAATTTTAACTATCAATTCAATATATATAACAAATATATAACAAAATAAAAACCAAACAAACCAACCCGGACTGACGACGGCATGAGAGGCTGGGCAGGCGGTGGGGATCAAGGACGGCAGCCATGGATCTGCAAGGCTTTGAGGGTTGGAGCCAATTAAGTGTGTGGGGGTGGGGTGGGGTGTGGTGTGGGGTGAATGTGGTGTGTGGTGGGGGGGTGTCTTGTGGTGTGGCGGTGGGGGTATGGTATGGGGCGGCGGGGGGGGGTGAGCGGCGCGGGGTGGAGGTGGGTGTGGGCGGCGGGCGGTGGGGTGGGGCAAGGCGGCGGCTGGCTTGGTGGGGGGGGGCGGCAGCGGCGAGGCGGCGGTGGTCGTGCACGGGCGGCGGGGGGGCTGCACGGGGGGTTGGGAGGAGGTTCAATTTCGGATATGAAATGGGGAAGGAAAACCCGTCGTAATTAAACTTTTAGCGGCGGATTAGCGATTGAATGATCCGTCGTTATATTTAAAACCCCAGAACGACGGATTAACGACGGACTAATGAATTTAACGACGGTATAAGTTTAACGACGAAACATATCCGTCGTTAATTTACGTATGTAATATAAAAATCAATAACATTTTAATTTAACGACGGACTACATTCCGTCGTTAATTACGATTACATTACGACGGATATTCCGTCGCTAAAATTTTGGGAGTAAAAATTGAAATTAAAATTAACGACGGATTTTGTCCGTCGTTAAATTAAATTAAAAAAACTAAAAAATCCGCTTATTTTACGACGGATTAGAGACGAATTTTATCCAATTTAAAAATAACAAAAATTAAATTTAACGACGGATAGTGTCCGTCGTTAAATTTAACGACGAATAGCGACGGAAATTCCGTCGTTAATACTTCCCGCGAGAAATCCCGCCATGTTACGTCTCGATCCGTCACGATCCGTCGCAAAAAATTCCTCTTTATTCCGCCTCTAATCCGTCACGATTCACGACCCGCATTTCTACCGTCGCTAATCCGTCATGGATCGGTCAGATTTTTGTAGTGTAAGAGGGTGTTTGGTCGAAGATAAGCTCTTGAAACAACTTATGTAAGCTTTTTAAATATCTTAAAAGCAAATTGAAGCTTATAAGCTATTTTGGAGCTTATAAGCACACCCTAACACCAATCTTAGTCCTATCCTTACATGTATATTTTTAGTAATATATCCTAGACAATAAGTTCTCTATAAATAACTTAGATTCACACGTAATAGGGCATCAGTCATACGTTCACAAGCATTCAACCTACATCTCTACATACACTCAATATTTGTACCGATAAATATTTCATGTAGTTCGATTTCGATTAACAAGATAAACTCACTCACGCTCAATTGCATATGGTAAATTCTCATAGCTTTTTTAGGAGTGTAATAAGCATATCCTCTTCATAGTCCATAAAATGAAAAAAAAAATCGAATCTAATGCAAAACCAAAATACTTAGAGGATTTTTCTGACAAAATAAAATATATGTAATTGTTAGCAAAGTTTTTTTTCTTTTTTTTTCAATTCAAATCCATATATGGTAACCGAAATCGAACCGATATCCACCCCTAGACATCATCCCATCTGACTTGGGATCAAGACGATTAAAGTTTTGAGAAATTACTAACTAGAAGTGTATTATGTTGTTTTGAACAATCTAAAAGATATATTTATGTATGTAGGGGAGGATTAACATAAAACCATTTTTATCTTGAGAACAAAAATGATGAATTCGTTATAAAGTTAATGAATCCGTTGGGAAGGTTATTGAATCCAAAAAATGAAATTTTCACCCTTCATGTGGTTCGAATCCGGGTGTATTTTTTTGAATTTTTGGATTCAGTAACTTTCTCAGCGATTCATCAACTTTCATAACAAATTCATTTGGTTCTTAATTTTTATAATAAAATGATTCACATTTGAACATAACTCTATGTATGCGTATATTTATATCAAACCAATTTAATTAAGTTAAAGGTTTGAGAAATTAGAAAGTAAAACTAAAACCGACAACTAAAAGACGAAGATAACTTTAATATAATTTAATTTTGCATCGAAACTCAAATCAGTATTCTGGACATATTTTCATCATGTTAAATGAGAAATAAATAAATGATGTTGGACCAAATTACTAAATGGGCCTATGAAGTTTGCAGAAATTACTTATTAACCACCTGACCAACTGATCGACATGATTAACGTCTAAAATTTGCGAAAGACATAAAAACTCTTAGTATTAATTTTATATTAATTAAAATCTTTCTATTTTTATTACTTCAAAATTACGATTAGAAGATGCCACTGATCGACAAACTTTTATTTATTATTTTAAACTATTTGCAGATTTAAGCACGCATTCTGAATAGTTTGACCCATCAATTGTTGGTTAGGTCAAGGGATTTGGTTATATTTTCCCCACAAACCTTGGCATTCGTTTGACAAAGTGATGTCGAAGAAAATAGATATAATTTTCACTAAAATCTAAAATTTAATTCAATAATAATTAAGACAAAACCTGGATATAAAATGCAGACACAGTTGTAAAACAAGTAGTTGTTTAAGAGGGGAATGAGGGTTGAATAGGAAAAGAGGAACATGGTAGGGTCAGTTTTGGCTATAAAAAGACATGCATAAAACCCTCCAATACTAGAGGGTGTTTGGCAGTTTGGCTGAGCTTATAAAACCCAAAACAAATTTTATGTTCGTTTTTCGCCTTAAAAAAGCGAACATAAATGCTTTTTGAAATTTTATAAACTCACCAAACACCTCTAAGAGTGCTTAACAAATTAATCCCATAATTAGGCTTAAACCCATCACCACATCCTGCATGGATATGTATGCTTCTCCAATCTTTACTTAATTACATATTTTTCTTAAGGACCACAATACTTATGTTGCCTTGTCACTCACCAACACTTGACGGCTTAAATCTTTAATAAATCTTCATTTTTAATTAAAATAAGAATCTTTCTTGGTTGATGTAAATTTTAAATAGTTAAAATTAACGCAGCTTCCGGGGTGCCACGTAGAATTTCCGACATCGGAATCGAACCGTGAAGTCATGTATGTAAAAAGTTTGATGGTTTAGATATTTAATTGTTATTTCTTTAGTTCAAGATGTAATTGTGAAACGATCAATAATTTGTTTATTAATTGAAAAGTATTTTTCCCAATACATTTTCTACTCAAGTCAAGATTGCAGGTTGGTGTGAATTAAACCTAAAAGTATCAATTAATTTGTTATCAAGGGCGTTAGGATTCTAGATTTGTTAGAATTTCAATTTTGCGAAGATGTATCAGTATCGATGCATTTCATCATCATGTTACTAATTAAGTGAAGGTGCCATATTAAATCGGTCCAATTATTTCAAAATATAAGTCTGATACCATAGCTATGTATAATTATAAATATTGTAATTAAAGAATTAGTTGAATAAGTCAAAGAAAATTCGTCAAGATCGGCACATGCATGCATGATGCTTTTGCATAACTTTTAACATGGAAATTTCCTGGCTAACTTTTTGATGCTGTCATCTTGTTTTAACTTTATTGAGGGAGGCAGATGAGTTAATTTGTTCGTATGGATTAGCTATTTAGAGAAATTAAGAAAATAATGTTTTGATTTTGTACTTAGTAAATCCATGTGCATAATTTGGCCCACCTTAACATCAAAACTAAAATATATATGGCTCGCGTGAACTCCATGGATTATGATGGCATTGGTTCTCATATTGGATAGAATTAATAATTATAGTATCAAAATTGTCATATCGTGAATTAATTTTATCAACCCCAATCATAGAACGAATTATATATGCAATTTTCTCCATAGTTGGAACTCGAGAATCAAGGAGATTTGCAAAATTATCACTAAACATATATAACTACGAATTTTAACTATTGATGAGATGCTTATAGCTACCTTATAAAATATAACATAAAAACGAACTCATGAGATATTAAAGAATTATCTAAGGGGGTGTTTGGCTAAGCTTATTTTAAAGAGCTTATAAGCTCCAAGAGCTTATAAGATGTTTCAAGAGCTTATAAGAGGTGATGTTTCAAGAACTTATAAGTTATTAAAGTGTTTGGATAATTGATCTTATAAGTTAGAGAAAGAATCGTGAGTTAGAGAGATAAAATTGACGAAAAATGAAGTTGGTAGTGTATATGTAGGAAATAACGAACTATAATAAAATTATTTTGGTAAATTCATGGTTACTTATAAGCTTATGAAAAATAAGTTGGGTTTGAGCAACTTATTTTTAGGGAGCTTATATTATGTTGAAACTATTTTCAAAACATAAATTGTTTGGGAGAAATTATTTTCGCCAAACACTCTAATGAATTATAAGCCCTAAACAACTTATAAGTTGTTTTAAAGAGCTTATAAGCTCAGCCAAACACCCTCTAAGTTTAATTTATTTTTCTCTTGCATGTTTTTAATTTATTTTTCTCTTGCATGTATGGTGTATATTATCAAACTTCTATGCTGCTTTTCTTTTTGAGTTTAACTTGTGATAGTTTAATGAGATTTTGGTATGGAGTTTTCAAGCATCAGAGTCGGTAGTCAGTAGTTGTCACGCAATTTTACTATACTAGTTATAGGGACAGACCTACATAGTGTTGGGGTAGATGGGCCCCACTGAAATATTGGAAAATAATTCAGGGATATTTTGGTCTTTTAATTTTCGCCCTGAAAGATTAAAATTTAAATGATTACTTTAGAATTATCATTTGAGTTTTATTATGTGAATTGTTTAGAACATTTATAGTTCCTTGCACAATTGCTACTTACGTCTTACGCAGCTCCTTTTTTTGAGATTCTAGGCTATTTTATTTTATGTTGAATTAATATTTCAGTTTTTTTCGTTTAAATCGTTTGAGTCAAGAATCATTATTTGTACTTTTATTAAGTAAATTATTAAGACATATTAATAATGGTTGCAGGTGTAAAAAAATGGTTGCATACTTGCATTGTACTTATATTTATTGCATAATTACTAATTTGAGTTACAACTTGTTCATCATTTAATTTTATTTGATTTTTCCTTAGATAAATGTAACTATATTTATGGCAAGAAATAAAAAAATCTGTGTGGTCTTGTATAGTCGTTCTAGTGGATATATTGTTGGTCAACCTCAAACATCTTCATAAATATCTGACAGTTCTAACTATTTTTAATTGCATTAATTTTAATTATTAGTTTGCTCTCCCAAATTCGTGGCACTGTAACTACTACTTATAAACTTGTTGCTAGTAAAATCTCGTAGAGTAGGTTGTATTTATAAAGTTCGAAATTTTTAAAATGAAATATGTACATTTTATTTTTTACCCTGACCTCTGAGCGAATTCTCAAACATATCTATTAACTAATTAATATTAGTTCCAATACTAATTTCAAAATTAAATAAAATATTAGATTGTAGTAATAAGTCAAGATTTAGATATTATACAGAACATAAATATACAATTTAATATGTTTCAAGATTGAAATTTATTAAGCTTTTAATATCTACTTGGGTGAATAATGGCAACGAGCAAAGACCACACAACAAATTTGTCATCAAATGTTGTACAAGGAGCACTCTTGTATACCAATCCAAATACACGTTTATGACTATACACATGAGCTGTTTTCTGCTTCAGTAAAAAACTGCATCCAAATTGCTCAATATTATACAGGCTTCAAAAACATGAACCATTTCCAAAATTTCCAATCAAGAATCAATACAATATATTTGCTGTTTCTAATGTTCTTACCGATGTTGAGACAACATCAGTTACTGCTGCTGTCATCAGTTGATGATTCAGAAGCCGTGTCATCGACTGTCGAGTTTGAGCTCGAGTCGACTAGGCTTCCAGTCTCAGTGTCCGAAGCTCCACAAGCTCGGTCTTCAACGGGTTGTTTCAAGGTCCAATACATTATACTTGCTGTCAATGTCAGCATCATCTTTTGATTTACCTAATAAATGCAGACAAATTAACATGTATGAAGAAGGAAATTTAGAAAATTGAAATTGAACTCGTGTAGAAGAAACAAGGATTGGTAGATTACCTCAATTATGTCTTCAGGGAGCAAAAATATGGAACATCCAAGTTTCCTTGCAATGCTAATGATGTAGGTTGCATTCATTTTCTTCTCCTCATCTAAAGCATTCAATTTCACATGCAAATAACATAAGATTCAGTTGAATGCAAGAGAATATGAACAAAAAGGAAAACCACAAAAAGTATTGTTGCGTGATAGATTCAAAATGAGCATAATATGCTCGCTTTGTTAGAACCCCTACCATTTGTCACACTTCCTGTCTTGTTGTTTGGTATTAGATAAAATGCCATTTGTGAATAATTGATGCTTTAACAAAATGTTTTGCCTGAATTGCACACTATAGGAAGCATGAAATACTAGACGGAAAGGAGTACTGCCTACAAGTTTAGTTAGAAGTAAACTTACCACTTGATCCTTTAGTGACAAGGCTCCAATTGACAGATCTCGGGTGCACGGAACTAAGTAGCTCGAGGAAGAAAATTCCATCAGATAACCTCTTATCCTGCATTTTGATATTGCAGATACTTTCAGGAATCACAACAAAGATTCTTGGTTCTAAAATTAATCGGCATGTATTGACAGAGTTCCAGTAAAATTGCTATGCATATTCTGCTAAAAATACTTTGTTACCTCTGTCACATCAAAAGAATTAGCTTGTACTTTAAATAGTTAAAATCGTTGTGATCAATCTCGTTATTATTAAATAAACAATGAAATTATTAATATCAAAGTTGCCCAGCATCGGATGAATAAGATTCTGATCAAAACAGTCCTATACTATGTAAAGTTTTGAATGTTACAATGACATCAGGAAAGCTTAAGAATTACTAGTTCTAATGCAGGCAGTCAACAGACATGTCTGGGGGAGGTACAGAATTATCTCAAGACATGAATAGAAAGATACTTTTGTATGAATCTAGCAATATGATGTGATATTCTAGATTCTAAGTAATATTAGTGTGAAAGTGAGAATCCACGAAAGATAATGGAACTGTAAATTTGTAGAAGGATGCTAGCTGATTAATACCTTGAAACTGTCCATACGGCTTTGGCTCCCTGAGTTTATGACCTTGCTGTTAGCCCACTCCAAAATGTCAGCATCAGTAATTTCTTTCCCATGAGAATGGGATCTTAAATGTTTCAATAGTTGAAGCATGTTAAATCGCATCAGCTGCCATAGATAGGCTGAAAGTAAAGTGAAAAAATATGTAACATGAGAAACTGATCTTACAATAATAGCAGTAGTAATGAGCTCAATAGCCTATAGAAGGGGTGTCATTAAGAACATACCTAGTATCAATTTCTTATTTCCTTGAACAATATCGTTTCCAGCAACATTAACAAGGGAAAACTTCAACTGCTTCCCAATTTTGACAACTTGGTTGCAATTTTCTACTTTCCTGAATGGCATTTTAATTGGCGGCTTAGAAGCAATTTTCCAATTGACAATCCCTGGAGACACCTTGTCAAGTGTCTCTAAGAGTATCCATCTGCACACAACAGAATGACAAAAGAATTATTTTTTAATATATTTACACTTAAAAAAATTCTATTTAGAGAAACTAATTGAAGATATTACCAGAGCGATAAATCTTGTGAAGAAAGGTGCAAGATTGCAATAAAAAACATAATAAACTTTACAGTCTTTACTTCCCATTTAGTAACCACGATGTAGAAAACCCAGGCTGGATTTAAGTAGTCACATGTATTAACACTTACCCATTTCTGAGATCTTCAAAGACATTATCGATGTATGAAGAATTTCCCAGACTATTTAGCCAAAAACGAAATACTCTCTCTTCTCTGGAGATTTGTGCATCATCGGGTAGAGTTTCAAGAAAAGATATCTGTTTTGTTTGGGTTGAGAGTCCATTCCTTCATATGAAATTAACAATAAGGATAAGCAATATCTTCAAAAAGCAGGAATCCCAGAAGGAAAAGGAAAAATATATATATCAGGAAAAGCATTACACATGGGAGATTTGACTGAGAAACAGAGAAAAGCATCACACATTGGATCACTTTTGCAACACTAAATGCATGACTCTGTCACAAATGAACTACCAAAATTGGGAAAAGTTTATTTTCGTCGAAGCCAATATTAGAACATACAAAAGGTTTATACTCTTAAGTAGCAATCATGCTGGAAGCTGATACTATAGCATATTTCTGAGGTTACAGACTTCAAGGTCAAAGGACAAGCATAAATTTTATTAGTATTTGTCGTAAAATAGAGGGAGAATAAGTTGTCCAAAAGATGAAATACTAATTATAATTGTATTAGTATTTGCAATTAGCCATCACTGAACTGATTTAAGACCTCATGTAAAATTTATGTGTTTATGTATGAATTGATATGATAGAGAACATAACCTGACATGGTATTATTGGAAACAGAAGAAGGCATTATCTAATTCCGGCTGCAAACTATTTTTTTTTATCCAACGTATTTTGGTACATACATAATTCATAGTAACATGCACTGATGGTTAGGGGAAATAAGTATAAGTCAAAGTGCCAGTGTCTCTCACCTATGCTGGAAGATGTGTGCTACAAATGCAAGATTAAGATTTGGAGAACCATCCACAATATCTTTAGCTGTTAAGTATCTCTTGCAACCCATCTTATCAGCATGCTCAAGAACCAACTTTGCTCTTTCCAGGTGATCTTTAACTTGCAGTGTGGATGGATTACTGTGTTCTGAAGCCAGAACATTCAAAAGATGAGCATAAGCCTCTGCGTCCTACATGAATCATGACGGAATTCATGCCTTAATATACCATTCACAATTATAACAAACCCAAGATAGAACATGAAAAGGACACAGCTGTACATATACTGAACTTTCTTTCAGTGCCTTTCAAGATAGAGAAGTTTTAAACGTCAGTAAGATAATTCTAATCGATCATGGCCCCTCCAAATTTACAAAATAACTCTTCAAATATTTCCTCTCGAGCTTCAATAATAGAAAATGCATTGAGTTCCGGCGGCACTTGAAAAAACCATGGATGTGGGTGTAAACAAATAAATGTGTAGATCTAGAAAGAGGTCATGATATTAGCAGTAAAATAACTATATAAACTAAAATAGCCTGAGCAGCTATTTGGATGTTGATGAAAAGGAAAATATTGTGATATGGCAGAACAAAAAAATCTGGAAATCGAAGTGTTTTTACACATCTCCAGTTACCTTCACATCAGATGAGAAATTTGTAACTGTTTTCGTGTATCCTCCCCTTTTTAACTGAAAATTCATCCACCTGAGCAGGATCTTCTCTGGTGGTAAGCTCATCAGCTCCTCCACATCCTACGTTATTCAAGTAATATCATAGAAGTTCCCATATGTGAAAAGCGATATTGTTTAGTTGAAAGCGCAAGTAAGTGAGTACCTTGCTATCACCAACAAGCTCCACTAATTGTGGTGTCTTCTTTAAGTTGAGGTCCGCCAACAGTTGAATCTAGAACAACATGAACTTGGATGTCAAGTTCCAGCATATGACAAATGGTGGAAGGATATGCAAACTTTTCTTTAGATCTAACTCCATGCACTTCAAGTTCTCGCATCTAAATGATCATTTCTTATATTCTCGTTATGCATGCCAGTATCCTCACCTTGATAATCTGAGATATGACCCCAAGGACAAGGTGCCTCTGCAAATCAGACACAAGGCAAGGCAAATATAAGGCCGTGATTCTAGACATAAAGAAATTAATTATAACCATGACTGTAATCTTTAGATGAAAGCACATTTATCTACTGTAGAACTTAAGAACTCAAAAGCCTACATGGATGTCGAGAGAGCTAAAGTCTACCACAACAACTTTAACAGTTTACTAATATTAAGAAATATAATAATCTATACAACAAAGAATAAGCAAAAGCATCTTTAATATCAAGTTCTGCAAATTGGTACGGAGCAGCATATGCATAAAGCAACAGAACTATCCATATGCTGATCTGTCTTAAAACTGAAAGGAGATACAAAAGAAAAGGAACAGAATTGAGCAAAATATCGGAATGGCATTATTGTCCTATAAAGTGAATTATGCATGCATACCCTTCCTTCAATAAAGTCTTGAGTCCCTATATTGACAACGGTACATCCAATTGCCTTGGCAGAGTTGAGGCATAGGGTATGATTCTCATTCCTCTCCCATGGATTGAGCACCCTCTTTGTATTAATAGCCCGCTCATCAATTGTTCCAGGTACAGCCACATTTATAAGCTTGCTGCATCCAAGAGAATACCCTCTGTTATTATTCAGAGCAACACTTAGCATATATAAGTAGATGGAGACAAAATATAATATCATCACCAGATAAGAACTCCATCCTTGGCAATCTCAAAGAGATCGTTTGTTGCAGTATCTAAGGGAAGGTACTTTTTCAAGAATTCATCTTCTGCCAGATAGTTATTGATGTGAGCAACATATGATGCCTTCTCAGACTCGCTTATGGTATGAAGCAATGTTGAGGTAGGAGACTTCAAAAATGCAGATGCATTTTTTGCACCAATTCCCCTCTTTTCAGTGGCAAGCGCTTGAAGTTTAAGATAAACCTGTAACATGATAAACCAAATGTCACTTCAATGAATAGACAAGTGGTGTAGAAGATTAAACAAATGAAACAAACAAGAAGCAATTTTCATCAGCTATAAAGGGCAATAACAACAACATAGAGCTGAGAACAACTGCTTGAGCAAAGAAAAGACAGATAAGAATTTTTACTGAATGAGATGAACATGACACCAGTCTTATTAGTACTTATATTGGAGATTTTGTTGAACTCAAAACCCAAAAGTAACCAGGAAAATCCATTGGAATCCTCCGACATACTGCAAAATCCTGATCCTGATCCCAATTATAGACTCGAGCGAAAAGAGTGAGTTAGCCCTTTGATGGAGATTAAATCTTCAGAAAAACCCGATCTCAAGGCAGATGCCACTTATTTTGGGCGGAAAGGAAAACACAGCAGAACATGGAAAAACAGATGTGGTAATACATACTGATTAAAGATTTCAGCACATAAACCTCTGGAAATAAAGTATAGTCTGATCGAAAATGCAAAATCGTCAATGGAGAAAATCTTTGGACGAGCCGACAATTGAAGCTACATTTCTTTGGTTACCAAGAAATATAGAGAAGAAACCATTGTAAATATCTCGGCATTGAAGATAAACACTATCCTTGAAACTCCTTAAATCTAACAAGAATATGGAATCACTGATATTGATCTCTATGTTTTTTTCACATTGCCCCAACAAACACTCTAAAAACAGAAAAGAGGAGAGGTATGATTCTGCTAATCTGGTACTTCAGTTTGAATATCTACGTCAAACAGCCCTTAACTCAGATTCCCAAACACTGTTCCATCAAAATTAAAACGTATGCAGAAAACACACAAATCCGAAACACCTCCAATTACCCTCAAAAATAGCTCAAAATCGACATCAACGTCCATATTTTGATGTGATTCCTGAAGAAATGCAGCTCTCTCTTGCTCCGTGAGAGTCTCTCCGACGTGCTTCAGCCTGGACATCTTCCTGGCAGTTCCGCCAGCTTCAAACCGCCGCCGTCGCTCTCCCTCCTCATCGTTATGAACTGCGGGAAACCGCACTCATCACAACCGAAAATGAAAGTCAGAAGCATCCGAAAACAAACGAATTCAACACTCACCGATGATTTCAAGCTGCGGAGCTCCACCTGAGTGAACTGGTTCTGGAGCCATGGATCCGAAACCAGCACTCCTACATAACCAGCCATGAATCGTCGACGATATCTGCAGCTAAAAGTATCTGAGGGAAAATTGAAAACTAAATGGAGAAATTTAGGAAGGAAAAAGGTGGTTTGAGTGAGCAGGAGACACTGGGGACGGGTAGAGAGCTGTCAGTTAGTTGAGTTTTCAAATTCTTGAAGAATTCAAATTTTGACGGTATTACCCCTCAGCTTTATGCGACTGTACGTTGAGGAAGAATAAAAAAAATCCGAAATAGGAGAAATAATTGTTTATTGGAAATCAACGGTGCCAAGATTTCAGGAAAGGGATGTCTCCCCCTCTATTTAAATCTGTAATTAACGGTCACTAATTTAGTTATAGGTTTGATTATGATATTTTCAAGGTATTATTATTTATTAATATACTGATCCACATGTATTATCATTTTGAAAAGTGCGACTTCAGATGATGAACTCCAGCTATTGAGAAAAAATTAACTGTGTTTTCTAATAAATAGAATGCAAAATGGGTGATTTCATGCCACACCTAATTAAGGGGGTGTTTGGCTAAGCTTATTTTAGAGAGCTTATAAGCTCCAAGAGCTTATAAGATGTTTTAAGAGTTTATAAGAGATAATGTATCAAGTGCTTATAAGTTGTTAAAGTGTTTGAATAATTAATCTTATAAGCTAGAGAAAGAATCGTGAGTTAGAGAGATAAAATTGACGAGATGTGAAGTTGATAGTATATGTGTAGGAAATAACGAACTATAATAAGGTTATTTTGATAAATTCATGATTGCTTATAAGTTTATGAAAAAATAAGTTAGGGTTGACCAACTTATTTTTGAGGAGCTTATAATTCGTTGGAGCTTATTTTCACGAATTATAAGTTGTTTAGGAGCTTATTTTGTCAAACACTTTGCAACAACTTATAAACTCCTAAACAGCTTATAAGCTGTTTTAAAGAGCTTATAAGCTCAGCCAAACACCCTCTAAAGCTACCAAATACAGTAGCCATCTTGGGCTAACATGCATGATGCATCCACATACGACATGGGATTCTCTCCTTCCACATCACGAGGATGTCTATTACATGTTTGCGAATAAAAGTAAGGTTAATCATAGTTTTAATTCTAATTATTTGATGTTTTAGTGAAATGTCTCGAACTCACAAAAATATCTTGAATATCAATTTCAGCAAGAGAAAAGCCTACGTGGATCATTGGAAAATTGACAAAAAAACGATGCTGTTCTGGTTCTACATCAAATTATATTTTCATATCAATTTGTATGTTTCAAAATTAAAATTCACGTCAGATGGTCATGTAAGTTTTTTGTCGTTGATGATTGACGTATGAGCATTTTTGATGTACAGTTTTATGATAGTTCAAGTAAATTATAATTATATCTAGTTCGAAATATTTTTGTAAAAAATAAATAATTTACCTATAAAATAGTATTTATAACTATGAGTGAAAATTTAAACTACCTACTTCATAACATATATGTGGAAATTGCACATATCTATAATATGCACAAAACTATATCTAATTTTGAATTAAGGGACAAAAAAGTCCTTAGATGTGAAAAAAATTGAATAGAAATCAGCACAACTCTGACATTGATTGATTACTAATCCATCGGCTACTAGCCACCGGTGGAATGACTAGTGAATCACTAGCCACCGATGAGTATAGGAAAAAAACAATGAGAATGTGAGTGGCTAGTAGATGAGGCGACTAATGGATTAATTAGATGCACCATCGACGGTTAATGGATTTGACATAACATATAAAACCATTAATGTTGGGACGGTTTGGTTGATGAATATT
The DNA here is from genome assembly GCA_036937905.1 of Salvia rosmarinus. Classification (NCBI taxonomy): domain Eukaryota; kingdom Viridiplantae; phylum Streptophyta; class Magnoliopsida; order Lamiales; family Lamiaceae; genus Salvia; species Salvia rosmarinus. The sequence continues at coordinate 73,943,262 of CM072818.1, forward strand.
TGGGTCGGCTTGTTGTGATAAAAAGCCAAGAGTTCAAATCTCTACCATATATTCTAAGTCGAAATGTTAAATAGAATTTATGTCTAGAGCATGTTAATTCTATTTTTTGTTTACAAGCATAAGCGGATCTAAGGGTAGCTGCAATGTATTATATTAAGTCAATTCAAAATTAGTCCAGGTCAAAATAATTAAAAATTAAAACAAAATTGTTATTGTTGGATTTTCTTATATTTTTGACCCATGAGAAAAGCCCATAAGAAGGTTATAAAATTAAAGGGTCAATCACCATTTTGAATGGAGAAATTGAAGTAGCCAAAAGCGAAAAATCAGTAACCTTTTTTTCCCTCTCGGATTTTCATTTATGCAAACTTCTAGAAAAATTCGTTATCCGGGATTGAACCGTTAGATAACTGTGATTTTTGGACGAAGCTTCACAACATCCGGCCAACGTTTTGGACGGTGAAGATCGGATTTTGAGTTTCAAGGTCGGGTTTTGTCGATCTGAATATATGATAATTTATAGTAATATTTTTCTTGATAATATAATTTAGAAAGATTGTGTAATGTTCCATTGTTGATTATAGTGGATTTAAACGACTCTAGTAGTCCGTGATTTTTTCTGTATTTTCTTTTAAGAGGTTTTCACGCTAAAATTTTGTGTCTCCTTATTGTTGTGTGTCTACTATTTTGAGCAGCGTATATTGGTGCTTTTGAATACCCTATTTGTGCGAATCCTCAAAGGTTCATACGAGTCGGGAAAATTAGCCAAACAAATGTGTCATATTCTTCCTCAACACAGCACATAATGAGACAATGAGCCCGAAAGTTCCCCTCATCATAAAATAAAATACATATTAAAGATTTGATGTTGCACCTCTATACATTGCATATCTCTGTCATGATAGATTTGACTATGTAAGTATGAGGAAAACCATTCTCTTCCCAAATTTGACTAAACGAAGCTCAAACCTAGCAGTATGCGTGGTAGTCCAAAACTGCAAATATCAAATTTAGCACAATATATAAAGAGAGATGAGATCAATTAGAAACTTTTTTTCGGTGATAACTACAAATTAATCTACGTCATTTGATCTTGACTAGTCAGATGATCATAAATGATTTTTACACAGATTAATTTTTTTATATATATTACATTCATGTTTCTATATATGCTTCTTAATTTATATTATTGTAATAATTTTTGTAATGACAACGTCAGTAAATTGTACAAAATGCACGACACATATTATTTTTATTTATTACAAAAATTTGATATTTGGTCCTCTCTCTATATAATCTCTATATACAATCTGATAAGCATAGCCCAGATACTGAATTAGTTCGAAAGAGTACGTACAACAACAAATCCCATATAGTTTGACCATTGTAATACCAATAATAATTACTATCACGTGGATGGGGGTGAACTTAGGGTGATTGCCATTTAATAAAGTCATAATTATTTATTGGGGTGGTCTCCTCAGTGTGCGCACAATGAGTCCACCCAAATTAATTAATGCTAATTAATTAATTAATTCTAATTAAAATTAACTAGTTTAATAAACTTTAATTATAAATTAATAAATACTAATTTTGAATTAATATATTTTAATAATAATAATAAACTCTAATTGTGAATTAATAAACCCTAGTCGTGAATTAATAAATCCTAATTTTGAGAATTAATAAACCCTAATTTTAAATTAATAAACCCTATTTGAAATTAATAAACCATGATTTTGAATTGATAAACTCTTATTGAAAATAATAAACCCTAATTTTGAATAATAAACCCTAATTGTGAATTAATAAACCTTAACTTTGAATTAATAAACTCTAATTATGAATTAATAAATATTATTTTAACAAAAAAACAAGGGTGAGCTCATGGTGAGGTAGAGCTCACCCAAGTTTTTGTCTTATTTATTTAAGGGTCCTTACTTTGTACTGTAATTGATGATTGGAAAAGTTACAATTTTAGGATTAAAAAGAAATTATATATATTGAGTTTTAAAGGAAAAATTTAAGAAATATTAGAAAGAATGAAAATAATCTAATTTCTTTTGAGGAACGTTTATTGATTCTGGAGTCGTAAACCGTAAAACTTAACTGTAATCGTATTCAACCAGTCGTAAAATATATTAATTGAAACTTATTATATGATTAGTTAACATTTATACATGAGAAATAAATCATAACTAAAATTAATATGCAATTGATTAGATCCAATCAACAAAGAAGTTTTACTTACTGATTGATGGTCTTAATGAAATAAGTTGTTTCCTGTAAAAGGAGGGAGAACTATTTGTGGGACTTCTAAATGATTATATCTTTATAATTAAATAATATATATCTTCTTAAGGGACCCTTAATTCCCTATTTTAATGTCTAGAATGATGTTTAAAGCATGTACTTCATCTTTTGTTTACTGCTGTAAATAATTAGGGTTGATGCACAACCAACATAATCAACACAACCTCGTGGCCACTTATTTGCCCAACTTTATCTGACATATAATTCTTCAACATTAAATTGTAATTTGATCGCTGTTACTGTTTTAATTCCAATTTCCTACCCCCAACTACATCACCCACCTAATATTTGTAGGCCTGTATTTCTCAAGTGATAATCCGAGAAGTTTCTCAAGGAATATAGGAAGTTTATTAATAAGTGTGTGAGTAAGAACAAAGCACATTGAAAAAAATCGAATATCATTGCATATCTCTTTGTTTTGTAATGTTTAAAACTTAGACCGTATAATTACGTGATAAAATGTGTGAAAAAGAAAGTATCAAGTTTCTTGAGTTGAAAGCTTGTCAAGATGAATTTGATAGTTATCAAACAAGTTTAAATACAATTCATGGAGCTCGAAAAAATATTCAAATTAATACAAACTATAATATGTTCAACTTTACTAAATCGTTTCACATATATAGAAACCGTAACAAATATTTTTATTGATTTGTCATAGTAAACCTATAGTGCAAATTATTCTTAAAGAGGGATCGCAGGTTATCTCAACATCCACAAAAAAGGGATAGAGAGAGAGAAATAAAATTATAGCTTGCTTCCAAAATTGTTTTTCACTTCGAAAAAATTAAAAGGAAAGAAATAAAATTAGTACAACTATGAAGAGAAATGTGCAGAAAACTTTGTTGAGAAACAATTTATTTGAGAATCATAATAATTTGTTTGAGCGGACCCTATGAAGTTCATGAGATGACCAATTTTGTCGTAAGGTGTAACGAAGGATTTGATTGTCATTTTGGAAATTTCACGCCCCACCCTTAGAAAATATGGCTTCCTTTTCAAAAAGTTTGAATTGATAAGCGACCCACACCCGTAATCTTGAATTCCACATTAAATCGAGGTTTAAGTGTTTTTTATGAATATAATGTAAATCCACACCCGCAATCTTGAATTCCATATTAAATCGAGGTTTAAGTGTTTTTTATGAATATAATGTAAATCGTACACGTAATAATTTAAGAGATGTTAAATTTGATGTACATTTATTAGCTATCATTTCAAGTGTGAACTTACTTTCTTTACACTAGGAAAGTAAGAAATTATTTAACTTGTGATAATTTACAATTTAAGCGGTTTTTTATAGATAATGAGATTACACTTTATTTAACTCAACGAAAAATCTTATTTTGTTATTTAAGGTTATGGGCAAGGTTGTAACATTAATGTAAATTATGTTCATGTGTTTTACACTTATCTCCACTTGATAATTTGGCAAATTTGTTGAGCGACCTATATAATTAGGCGCACGTGAGAATGTAAATATTGGTGAGAAATGAGAACAAGATTTAACGTATAAAGTTGTTGCACTAAATGTATAAATTTGTTGCACCAAATTTTGTGCAACAACTTTATTTAAGTGCTACACTTTATATGTTAAATTTGATGCAACAAATTTAGACATTTGTGCAAGAACTTTATCGTTAAATGTTTGTCGGACACACACAAACACATTCCACACACACACACGAGCACACATAAAATTGTTTGTTATATTTAAGATCTCACGAAATTCAAGGTCTCATGGTATTATCAATATTTAAGAACTTTACTATTATTATATTTAAGGCCTCACGACCTGTTATTATTATATTTAAGGTCTCACGATTATTAGTCTCATATTTAAGTTATGAGATTTCGCTATTGATTAAAATCTTAAATCTTTAGTTAAGTCGTTTTCAAATTTCATGGTCACTTAAGAAGACAAGATTGATACTGATCCTTTTATAAGAAAGTCAAAATTAACTTTATACTTATCTGCTGAGTTTACAAGAGTTTCATTTATTGTTCAAGTTCAAATTAAATAGCAATTTTAAATTATTATTTTTAAATTGGGGCGTTACAATTTTCTTTTCTCTTTTTGATAATGAGATTAAACTCGACTTATATCAAGACCTTTGTAGAATTTGAACTCGAGATATTTGGTCTAAAAATATACATTCCACCATTATGTCATCCGTAAAAGGACATATATAATTCATTTTTTTCCATTAAGTGTATTCTTATTTATAAGATTTTATTCAATTTTGTCAGATCCTCCATTATTTATTTTACAAAATAAAGAGAAATTAATAATATGGATCACCATGATCATACTTCAGTAATGTCAATGCGTCATCTTAACATATCCCTCTTATACTATTGCTTACCGATTATCGTTTCGTCTACTTTTGATCTCAAGTAATATGTCGTTTATGTTGAAATAGTTGAAAAGATAATTGATTATATGGTTTTGACAATGCAATTATATATCATGGACTCTAGAGAATTCGAATAATGTGATCTTTAAGGGACTCTCCCAAATAATTCATGCGTTTATTTTCTTTATTATGTCACACATTTAAATATTATCTAATCGCAACAAAGGTATAGGTGTCCATACCATGAATATACAAATAACGGCAACAAAAGTGTTATTAGTGTGTGAATATGTTGGTCTAGTGATTAGATTAAATCAAAGATCTCGGGTCAAAGATCTCATAGAGACCTTTAAAATTTATGTATTTAATTGATAAAAAAAATATTATTGATCAAATAATAGCAGGGGACTGCAAGAAAAGAAATTGGGAAAAAATGGTAGGGCAACCTAAAGTATGTTGGACCTAATACAAGGTATGGTGCGCCTTGGAACATCACAAAGAGCATAGCATACACATTACCATACTAGCTAAAATCGTTTAGAATTGTTCGTTTTGCATGAATGACATTTATAGAGCTGACAAGACATAAAATACTACTTTCTTTGTCTCCAAAATCTGTTCATAATCTTTTTTTATATACGTCCCTGAAATTTGTTCCATTTATATTTATAAAAACTATCCCCAAAATATTTTATATTTATTACCCTTAACAACATCATTTATTTACATATTTTATCACTAATGATTCACCACTATCTCTATTTATTACCCTCAACTATACCATTTATTTACATATTTTACCACCTATAGCCCACTACTAATTAATTTAATACTATACTAATGTGAAACCTTACTTTACTCACAAAATACTCAACTTTTATTAAAATCCGCACAAAAATTTCCAATAACACATTTTGGGAACGGAGTGAGTACTATAAATATGAGTAGTGTTGAAATGGTAGATTCTTGGCAAACTTGTAACTGGACTAGTTTCAAGAAATTATATTTCTCCGAAAAAATATTCAAACCACAAACCTTTGTCAAATAAGCAACTTATTATTATCTCCAAATAACTATTTTGGGAGCACATAATATAGTTGAACTCTTTTTGAGAGAAGATAGTTTTAACTATTATTAAACAAGATTTTCACTAACTATAAATGATAATAAGCTTTTTCAAGAATTTATTAAAGCTCAATCATCACCCTCCTAAGTCCTAAGCAAGCATATTCAACCACTAAACAAGCTCGTGCTTCACTTTTCTCTCTTTTATTCTTTCTCTGCAACACCATGTGCTTCACCTTTTGCTTCAAGAGCATAAGAAGGTGACTCCCAACAGATGCAGCGTCATTTCTTCCCCACCACAACATATAATAAGGAAAATACAAACACGAGACGCATAACAAAAAATAGCATGACCTTTCGTGCCTTGTAAACGGAACGATCTCTTTCTTGCAGAGTATCCCACAAACCATGTTTTGAGTGGTCCACAGTTGCTCTGATCCGAATATACATGTTCACAACCCCAACATCAGAATCATTATAAGGGTCTTTATGAAATGTGAGATCAACAGTAGGCCCAATAGCACACATGGCTCTTGCCACCATTTGCAAATTTCAGTCATCATTACTACTGATTCAATACAACTCAACAAGCATTTCACCTCTGATTTGCTTTATCATTGCAAGATTATGCATCACACAAAATCTTCCAGCAGTTCATCACCCTTTAACTTCTTTTCCCGTGCTAATATATATATATATATATATATATATATATATATATATATAGAGAGAGAGAGAGAGAGAGATCAGATCAGAGAAGCAAGACTTTACAACGACAACTTCATAAACAGGCGATGGGACTTAGCAGGAAACCATGCTATAGGGATACCGGCTTCCAACCTGTTTTAACATAGTTCTATCTGTTTTACCAAGAGCCTGGAGGAATTTAATGTTAAGAGTTGTATGTCTGCCTTATTCCGAGGGGTAAAGTAAAAGCACGATATATATACATATATACAAAGAGACAGATCAGCAAGTGAGCAGAGTATTAGCCAAAGTTGCCAACATTCCATATGTTTCAAGAGTGGACCTCGCCCTAGGTCACTTTCACTGGAGTCTGTTGAAAAGAATGATACCTATGCTCACTCTCAATGTGACCATATTCAGTTGTCCTAATATATCAACAACAATTCTCACTGTTATGAAGACTATCAAGGGTTGATTTTGTAGACTTGCCAAAAACATCCAAGTTTTTTGAGCATAGGTGATACAGCTAAGGTAATTGATTTTCCCTTTTATGTGCTTTAGGGCTAGCAAATTTTTGGTATCTGCTGGTACCTAAGGATGATATATTTGTACATGGTAAATGGTACCTCCCCCAGTATAATAAGAACCTTCTGAGGAAAAGCTGAATACTTAGGCTTGCAAAACTGGTCTGATGTAATTACTGTGGAGGGAACTAGAATGCAATTTCTTCAAGAATTTGCAGTGTATTCTGATGAACCTGTGAAAACATCGAGAATTGAATAGTTCAGCATCTATACAATGAGGATGACATAATTAATCTTCACAAGATAGAAACTACACACAGTTAAAGAACAACTGAAGTATTTCGAGATCAATACCACTGCCATGTGGGTTTAAGATTAAAGTGATGCATGTGACATTCACCAATTAAAATTTCATTAGTTCAAATGCTCTAGGAAACAGATTTTTACTTGCTCGATTTCACTACATAAAGATATGAAATACAAACTACAGAACTTCAAGAAAATGTCCAACATCATGTGTTGTTATGTGAAACCATGTGAAGCTTTTTCTAGCATATAGAGCTCAGGATCTTGACATTTTTTAAATCTCTTTTCCCAATTTTTGTGAATTCTCTCCCTCAGATTTAAATCATTTCTTATTTTACAAGTTCTACAGTTTCTATCCGGATACATAACTCGAGAAATACTAGTTAATTAATTATTAGTTATAGAAATACCATGCAGTTGACAAGCGCACTTTAACATAAATGCAAGAATATTGCAACTTATGCATTGTTTCTTTTCTCCATGCTGTGTGTGTATATATATATATATATATGTGTGTGTGTGTGTGTGTGTGTGTGTGTGAGAGAGAGAGAGAGAGAGAGATACCCATTCTAGATGTTGTGCTGTGATTCCAGAAGTATTTCCTTCATATATACCACCTAATACCTGATTTTCCAGTAAACTAGAGATTAGGTGAAGAAAAACATCTTTATATAGTCAAACTAAAATCAGATATTCTGATACTAGATAAAATCTGAAGTTTGTTTTGTTAAACCTCTATAATCAAATCAAAGGGCTTATGTTTCCTAACTTCACTAAGCATGATTTTTTCCAATAATTTTTAAATAAAAGAACATGAATTAAGAAAAAATTCCTAAATCAACTGTTACCTTGGAAACAGTTTCAAGAAACATGCCAGGTCGCACAGGTAAAGGTTTACGACCTGTAACGCTAGCCTGGAGAACAAGAGTTGGAGTTAAACTCATGCACTAGGTTGCTATAAGATGAATCAGTCTACAGAACAGAGTAACTGACCCTTCCTGCTATTCCAGAAGTCCTTTCATTTATGGAACCATCTTCATTTTCAGAATTATCTGCACCTTCATCTCTTCCTTGCATTACACTTTTTATCATGTCACGTACAGTTCTTCCTGGTCTTAGAGCAACAAGTTTAGTTACAAATTTGACCTGTTACAATTGATGCACCTCAATTAGTCAGAATAATTTCATAGTATTAGCCATTAGGTAATGATTAACAGAAAAATATGGACCTCTGATTCAGGTAATGTATTGAGACCACGATCATTTCTTTCATCTAGTATTCCACCGCCCATCATGTTCCTGGCTTCTTCTCTGATCAAAACAAGCCTTGCAAGTAGCTTTCGATCAGGAATGACAGGACGTGATTCCATCGTCTGCACAAGCAATTGGAATATTACATAAAACTTAACCATTATAGCACTGTTACTTTTCTTCTTTATATATGGGTGCAGCAGGTGAGTTTGAGAAATAAAATTCATTGTTCCACAAGGGAAATGATCAAAAAATTAACAAAGGTCCATGTAGTAAAGTATGATGTGATGCAATCGCTAATGTGGAAGTGGAGAATGGCTAACTTGGTCCATCTTGATAATTATGATGTGATGCAATCGCTGATAGAAATAATCAAAGATAAAGACATGTACTTTCTCATAGGACAGTAAGAAATAGTAGATATGCAAGCAATGTGTTAATGCATCATAAAATATATTGAGCAAACAGAAATAGTTTTCTCAATTTGTAATAAAATATAAATTCCTAAGTATATTGCTCGAGTATTATACTATCCAGAGGCAATTGAACTACAAACTTTTAACTTCAAAATTTAGATGTCATTTGTATGATTAATAAACAATGTATCATCGATGCAAGAGTGGGTCAAATACGGAATCAAGCAGGGACAACTAACCCCAAATAAATGAGATATCAAGTTTAATTTCTAGAACAATTAAAAGCTCCCTTTTCCTTATTATCTTTCAGTTTGGCTAGAGCATAATCTATGGTTTTACTTGCCTAAGCTTTCTTTAATTCCTGCATTACAGAATTCAATGTCCATCACCTCACAGATAATAGCTCTTAGAATATAAAATTGATTTAGTACTAAACAGGGTACTAGTGACCAAAAATCGACATGGACATCCTGTAAAGCAATGTAACTTTGATTCATATCACAAAAACAAAAATATTACCAAAGAGACATCATAGTACTGAGTTAAAAGTCGCCTGCAAGCATCAAAAAGTTTAGCATCATATAAAAGTTCAGTGTTTACTTTAATTATTCCATAACCGAAAAATAACATGATTGCTCGTATCTCATACTCATAGTTGGATGCAGCAATAAATGTTATTAGATAGATATAGCAACCATTAAAAAAGAGAGATAATTGACTGATCAAAGAAGCTAACTATAAGAAGCACAGAACAAACCTCCAGAAGATCATCAGCCTGGTTAGCTATATCATTTAAGTTGGCCCCTGGAAGATGAACTTTTGTGCCATTCTCACCTTGAAATACACCACCACCTGCAGCCACACGCCTCAATAGTTCCTGTCTGCTCTCCTTTTGGGGTGTTCTGCAGAGCAGGCCAACAACTTGAACCTAAACCATGTCGAACAACTCATTCAGAAGGAGCTCTAAGAGATTATGTGAAAAGAAAAGAAAAAAAGGATCATAGATTTTGTTAAGGGTCTCACATGAGGAGGACATTTTTCGTCAGATGAGATAGTACAGTTTCCTTAATAACCTCCAAGAGAGACTTCCTCTGAGAAGCATAAATGAACAAATACATGAATCATACTTGTCAAGCAACTAAAATTTATCAGTAAGCAAGAAAAGGCCAACAAAAATCTGCTAAAACGACTGTCAATAGAAGACAATAAGAAGATCCCAAGTCCCAAGTAATTTTAGGAAATATCTATTTTAGAAACCTAAAGCTCCCTAGTCTGATCCAGCATCAAGTTGCATCCTTGCATAAATCAAGAAGGTAGTTTATAAACATATACTGACAAAATGGTATGATGGAATATCTCCAAATATAAATAAACAATTAAAATAAGGGTAGTAAATCAGATCTAGAAGATTCAAATCACACAAAACCAGAGATAAAACCTCAGCTTCTTCGAACGATATATGCAGCACAATAGAACCACTCAGTGAGAACCGACATGGAGAGACTGATATGCTTTTGACATTTTAATTCAATTCGACACTTTTAATAAAATTTCTGATATTAGTAGCTGGTACTATGAGTCTAGAACACCACCATCAAAACTCAAAGGTACAAAGGGGCTTAGAGAAAATAATGGAAGTTTTTCATTTTCAAGTCCAAACCTCATGACAGAAGAAATATGGTCAAAGGAAATGTTTGAACCTAGACATACCTTTAATAGGAACCCAAGTACCAACTCTCTGGAGAGTGCTAGAAATTATGTGTAAGCTATTGATGCACGTCAAATTGAATGGGTGAAGGGAGATGAGAAGCTGTTTGTCCATTTGTTTAATAAAAAAGGCTATCCCAATGTAGCAACATTTTCAACACAGATCATAGATGGTATCAAGTGCACAGTCATCTCAAACAAATACGAAAATATAAGATACCAGTCACCTAAAATGAGCCAAAACAAGTTTATTTTTACATGATGGTTTGATGCAGTGTGAAGCCCAGACATACAGTGATTGTAGGACATTTCAATTATTACCTTATCATCTTCATCCCTTGCAGCAAGCTGTATCATGTAATCAAGAGCCACCATAAACCCTGACTCCATCTGATCAACTCTCTTGCCAATGACTCCCTGTGCAGCCAATTGGACTGCCACCTCCTCAGATGCTTCATCCATGTTCATATCCTCCAACTGCTCATACATGTAAAAGAGTTGGTGTAACTAATGTCTACCTTGCAACTTGTTTATATATCAAAATATGAAAATATGAACAAATGTGTATGATCTGGAAATTCTGCAATACTTAAGAAGCTATATTCTTGCCGAAAAACTTGTTCTTAAAAGTCATTTGATCATAAGTTCGTAATAACCAGCAGGAGATCAGAAGATCTGAAGGTCCATGTTCTAGGTTAGCAGAAACATTCCTAATGCTTGAAAAGGAAATGTTTGAGTACGAAACTTGAACCACTTAGAAAACCAAAAGAGGTCGTGCCTTTACGGGTGAGTGATGATAAATTGATAATATAGGATAATCAAACTTCTGGTGGGCTTCGGTAATTACTACTCACACTTTTTGTTTGACAACATTTCTCATGAAAAACAGCTGATGCAGCGCATACCGCATGGTCTTAGTATGACTTTCATGGAGAGTACAATAAAATGTTTTGGAGTTTCTGAAGATAAATAATATTTCTCTAAGGTGAAGATAAATGGTTCTATCATTCAGTTCATGATTCTAGATGCCACAGGTTCATATTTGATGGGAGTGAAGAGTTTCCATAAGATTTCTCTTGTTCTAATGTATCAAAAGATAATTAGAGGGTAAAACTATGCACAATATCTTCCACATAAGACCTCGTTATTTTCAGTTTTAAATTCTTGGTTTGTAGTCCCGACTCCCAACTGTCACAAGATCATAAAACTAACACGCTAGGGTCCCAATCCCCACTTCCACATTAGCTGGTGAGTAGAGAGTTCAATTACACGATTAAGGTTCAAGTGCATTTTCATCTACAAAAGTAACATATAAGCACTTCAATTCTAATAGACAGGTAAACCAAGCCGCTTCTACCACCTATTGATACTAGCTTTCTTGGAGGCAGCTCAGTTGCCAAAACGTAATTCATTATCTATGTCTTGAATTAGTTTCAACACAAGCAGATTCGAGAACCAAAACGAAATTATAACGTACTGTTCTGACACAAAATATATACGATAGATAACAAAATATGGTAGGATGTTGGCAGCATACCATCCCACTAAAACTTGGCAGCATTTCATTCAAGCTATAAGCAATTCCTTGGCCTCAACAACTAAAACGTAAATGCTGGCTGCCACCTGAGCTCATGAAATTTTGACTCACACATTCAAATAAATACAAGCTCATAATTCCTAGCAAATCAGTAACAATATATCAACGAGAAGCATAACAACAAATAAAAAATCAGCCTCACTAGCAACCACAGAATATATCGACGAAAAATTAGACGAAATTTTGAAAGAATAAAAATTGGAAGACTTACGAGCTTAATCATTTCTTCGAGAACAGAGGTGACCTGCTCGCCGCCTCTGAGCAAGGCTTGGTACTGAGAAGCATCCCATTTTTGTTCGCCTGAACCCTTAGAAGCAACGTCGTCGTTTGCAAAGAAGTCATTCATCGTCGCGCCGGCATGAGCAGCGCAAATGGCTGTGGATTTAGGCCGTGTAGAGGTGTATTTGAGGTGGAAGTGGTAATAGCTTCTGAGGAAAATTGATTGGTTCGAATTTGAAAGATAAACGGAGGAGAAGGAGGTGGACGGAACTCCGGCGTAGGCCATTGTTGAAGACGACTAAACTACTGCTCACTGTGTGGTCTCTACTGAACGGATAACTCTCACTGTGTGTGTGTGTGTGCGTGAAAAAAGATAAACGTTTACTATTACGTTATAATTTTCTGCTGAAATTCACCTTATAATTATTCAATTATTTAAAGTTATAATTTGGTTATGTAATCTATATATATATATATAAAGCGAAATCATTTTTCATATCATTTTTCTGCCAAAATTACATTAAATGATTTCAATATTTTTAGGTAGAAAGACTTAATATAATAATCATTAACTCAATTATTAATTAATTAATCACCACATACACATAGCAATTTTTCATATTTAAACATATAACCACACTACATATTTAACCAGTCATTCAAGCACTAAGTGGATTTTTTAATATATTTAGATGATCGATCATTATTTATTTATAATATATATAAATTAAGAGGAAATCACATTTTGCATTATAAAAAACTAATATATTTAAATCTATAGCATGAACGGATTGAAGATTAAAGTAATATTACTGATGTCACTAAAATAATGTTACTATTAAACAATTTTGTTGTAGTCCATAATTTCATCAATAAACAAATAAGAGTAGAATGTGAAGATATACAAGTACAAACTGTAATAAAATTATAGTTTTACCGCTTCAGATCAAAGAAAAGAGTTAAGCATACTACAAGAAGTTTGATTTTAATTCTTAAGAACTAAATCATTAAGCTTAATGCTTTATAATTGTAACTAAATTAATTAAAAGGAAGAAAATGACTGTTGTGTTGTTGTCATAATTTGTACATAAAAAATGCTAGCTACTTGGCTATTTCTTGGATCCAATAGGAATACCATTATAATAAGATAAAATTTAAAGAAAGCCAAATAACATTATAGTCCATCACACGCATCACATCACGATGAGTGATATACTTCATTTATCTCATTTAAAATGTCTCAAATTTTTTGGTTATTCCATTATAAATGTCTCATTTCATTTTAGGAATTAATTATTCCTTTAAAAAATATGAACCCACTAATTTTTTAACACTTTAATTATTAATTATTATATATATCTTCTAAATACTCATACCTAAAAGAAATAAAACAGTTTAAATGGACCGAGGTAGTACTAGTTTCTAAAAAGGCAAAGACTATATAACCCTAAAACTATTTTGCTTTTGCCTCGTTTTCTTATCTGCCGTTGAGGCGACTGTGCGTGCCCAACGGCCAAGACCGCTCATAGTCTCACCGTCCAGCCGTTTCTCGCGTCTGCCGCCGTCGCCAATCCATCTCGTTTTAGTTATTGTTTGAGGTTTTATGTGGTGAGTATTTTCTTCGACGCAAATTCAATTTCGTGAAGCTCATAATGAGGTGAAATGATATTTGGTAAATTAGCAGAAATCGACCAATTTTATAATTTTCCATTGACGATTTGCTGGAACTTTGAAGTGGCTTTGGGTCGTGTGAGGGAGATGGGCTTTGGTGATTTTCTGATTAATAATTATGTTAACTAAGACCATCTTCAATAATCAACACTAAATTTAACTCAATTTTACAGTAATTATAACGTAAAACAGTAATTTATTTCCTATATACAAATTTAAATTTTAACTCAAAAAAATATATGTTCCTTCTCATACCACGTTCATACTTTTACAAAATAATCTTTATATTTTTTAATATTAGAGCATCTTCAATCCAACTACAAATCTTATTTTGTAGTTAGTATTCATCTCCAATGTAATTGTAAATCCAAACTCAAAATGAGTTTTGATGAAGTTTCTCTCTCCTTCAAATTTAAATATACGTTGATATTGTAGCTAAACGCATATATTAATTATATTGCACAATGATCCTCTAGATATTGATAATTTGTTGTGTATCAAATTTTTCTTTTTTGTGCATAAGATGAAGAACAGAAAACGCTATGAGAATGAAGAAGAAGATGCTTAATGACAATAGGGCAATTTTATATTAATTGATTTGGGCTTCTTTTCATATTAATTATGTATGGGCTTTTAATATTAAATGGGCCTCTGGTTTTAAAAATGAAAATTGTTATGCTATTCATTTGTTGACGTTTTTTTTTTTTTTTTAAGTATATTAAATAATCTTGTATAGTTTTATTTATATTTCTTATCATTTTATTCTTTTTTCATTCCAAAAATAAATAATTAAACTTTGATTATTTTACTTATTTTAATTTATAATTTTAAAATATTTATAAATAAATTATTAATTCATGGACAATAAATAATAATACTAATCTCGTTTTCTTAAATAATATAATTTTCAAAATGTTTATATTAATTGATATTTGTGGGCGGAATATACCAATTTCGATGATTGAATGACAATCTTTTTTTGTTTTCTTAAAGTTTATATGTATTATTATTATTATGTTTTAATGTAATCTTTTTAATCAATTTATGTAATTTTCTCTTATTAATCTGTAACGATCCGGCTTTCGGATTGACGGCTGACCCCACAGACCAACACGAGTCTTTTCAATGTGCTTTGTCCTCACTCACACACTCCCTGAGAAAACTAATGAATAAGTAATTTAGCTATCTTTATTTATTTATAAATAAATAATTTATTTAATACTAGCTCATTTCATTTTAAATTATTGATTGAAATTTTTTAATGAATTTAATGTGTAATATTTAAAATATAAAGATCTATTTTGCAAAAGTATAAAAATGGTATGAGAGGGAATTTATAAAGAATATTCTTTTGATTTAGAATTTGAGTTTGTGTATTGGAGATGAATTATTGTTTGATATGACAATTATTGCAAAATGGAGTTAAGTTTAGTGTTGAATATTGGAGATGGCCTTACACATTAAATCCATTATAACTTTTCAATCAATGATGTAATATGAAATGAGCTAGTATTAAATTAAATAGTTATTCATAAATAGATAAAGATAACTAAATTACTTATTCGAATAAGAGAAAATTACATAACTTGATTAAATGATTATAATAAATCAATAACTAATATTATTGTTTAGGGTCAATTACTCACTAAATACATAAACTTATGTATACAAAACACATAGCAATATGTAGAGCAATCGAGGGATTATTTTGTAATATAATCAACATAAAAAGGAAATGTGTCAAGTTACAATGTAAACGCATATTTGAGTTTGAAGGAGATAGAAACTTCATCAAAACTCATTTTGAATTTAGATTTATAAGTACATTATGAATGAATATGGATTGCAAAATGAGTTTTCCAGTAGGTTGGAGATGGCCTAACAACTCTACCACCATTTGAGATATTTGATTCATTGTTGGCTTGCTCTATTTATAGAGTTATATAAAGTGAGCACTTCAATTGTGTGAATTGGTTTTTGCCTGGAATAGTTGTGCTTTATTTTTGTGGGATTTGTACATGGAAATGATGTAAATATTGTTGTGGCTATTGATTTAGAGTCTCGCTCATGAATCTACAGGCTTAGAAGATGAAGAGATAAGGTCCATTCTTTGCCGAAAGAGTGTGAAGTCCCATATTTGATCGATATTAGATGGTGTTTGGCTAAGTTTATTTTAGAGAGCTTATAAGCCGAAAAGATTATAAGATGTGATATCTCAACAACTTATAAGTTGTCAAAGTGTTTGAATAATTAAACTTATAAGTTAGAGAAAAATCGTGAGTTAGAAATAGAAAATCATAGTTAGAGAAAGAAAATTGACGAGATGTAAAGTTAATAGTGTATATGTTGAATATAACGAACCATAGTAAGGTTATTTTGATAAATTAATTGTTACTTATAAGCTTATGAAAAAATAAGTTGGGGTATAACAACTTATTTTAGATGAGTTTATAAGTTGTTGGACTTTATTTTCACATCTTATAAGTTGTTTATTATGAGTTTATTTTACAAAATATTTTACATGAACTTATAAACACTTACACATCTCGTCTTCCAACAATGACGAAGCAGTCCAAAACCGTCTAATGGGGCAAAAGGCGGCAAAACAAAAGACAAACAAGATGATTTAGCAATTGAGTTATATTTTATGAAGAGAAAAAAAATTGATAAATCTTGTGTGCGAGATTTATGAAAACTGTAAAGAACACCGAGGCTTTTACGTGATTCGATCAAGAATAAGATCTACGTCCACGGAGGAGTGATTCCTCAATACTTTCACTATGTAGGATTACAATGAATGTATTGAAAAGCTCTTTAGTATTCTAATAGTTGCTCACCCTTCTACCGTCGACTTAACCCATATTTATACACGTTTGTGGATCTCTAAAGATGTAATGGATCCCTTGATTTGTGGGATCCGATCTCCTTCCATATCTTGATCCTTCTTTATCTCCTTGAATATCTATTCTCCGATTTGGTTAGGGTTTAGATGTTGGGCTTGTAGGCTTAGTCGCGTAGGGCCGTCTATTAGGTCAGGCCCAGTTCACTTGGGCCTGCCATTGGGCCTGAGCGGTTGGGCCATATCCTATCATACCCCCCCCCAATTAGTCGAGTAACAACTATGCCGAGGTGGGGTGTAGGGCGTATTTTGCCGAGGCTGGTTGTTGCTCGAGGTTGTTGTCGAAGGTTCTCAGTCTTTTTGATGTTGGGGTTGGAATCTGATGATTGCCGAGGTTCGCACTGAGTTGGATGTTTCGCCGTTCCGGACTATGCTGGACCATTTGTTGAGTCCGAACTGAGTTGTCCGAAGTGGATGGCGATATCCTTTCGTCATGAGAATGTCGAGGCCCGAACTGACTGGGGTGATTTGTCGAAGTAGTATGTCGCTTGCCGAGGGGAAGGCTCGGGATGCGGCGAAGAAGGAGGCTGGGGCTCTGACGGCGGCCGAGGTGGCGAAGGCCGAGGTCGGCCATTGGAGGGCCGAGGCGGAGGCGAAGGCAGCCATGTATCGGGAGGCTAAGATGGCGAAGGCCGAGATGGCGAAGGCTGAGGTGAGGTCGAGGCGAAGGGGGCCATGTATCGGGAGGCCGCGATGGCGAGGGCCGAGGTGGCGAAGGCCGAGGCGGCGAAGGCCGAGGCGAGGTCGAGGCGAAGGCGGCCATGTATCGGGAGGCCACGATGGCGAGGGCCGAGGTGGCGAAGGTCGAGGCGAGGTCGACCTGCGGAGGGCCGAGGCGAAGGCAGTCATGTATCGGGAAACCGAGATGGTGAGGGCCGAGATGGCGAAGGCCGAGGCGAGGTCGACCTGCGGAGGGCCGAGGCGAGGAGGCCATGTATCGGGAGGCCGAGATGGCGAGGGCCGAGATGGCGAAGATCAAGGGGCAGGAGTTCGGCCTCGGCCCCGGGGGCATCCACTTCAGGTCGGGGCGCCTCTGTGCCTGTTCAAAGAGCGTCTGGAGCAGGTCGTGGCGACGCCGACCTCATTGAATGGGTTGAAGGCACTGAGTTCATCCCGGATATTCAATGCCGACCCGAGATTTTGTTTCGAACTGGTGTAGCTTTAGCGAGTCTTGACGAGGTGCTCTTGGAAACCCATATAACTTGGTTTTTTGTCATAAATGTATTTGGACTGTGTAGTCGTAAATGTATTTAGACTGTGTACCGAAGTGTATATCTTCTGTATATAACTTGGTTTTTAGTCGTAAATGTATTTAGACTGTGTACCGAAGTGTATATTTTTCCCCTAAAAAGGTACAAATATAGCTTAGGACTTGGTTTTAGTCATAAATGTATTTAGATCGTTTACAAGTGTATATCTTCCCAATAAAGGGGTATAAATTGTACGAGATCCGATCCGATTGCATGTAGATGTTCAAATGAATGAGTAATCAGATGCCTCGCTTGTACGAGATCCGATTTGGACGCATGTAGATGTTTCAAATTAATGAGTAATCTGCCTTGCTTGTACGAGATCCGATTTGGACGCCGTTGGCATGTAGATGTTTCAAATTAATGAGTAATCAGATGCTCGCTTGTACGAGATCCGATTTGGACGCCGTTGATGTTTCAAATTAATGAGTAATCTGTATGCATTGCTTGTACGAGATCCGATTTGGATGTCGTTGGCATGTAGATGTTTTAAATTAATGAGTAATCTGTATGCCTTGCACGTAGATGTTCAAATTAATGAGTAATCTGTGTGCGTGCCTTGTTTGTCGAGAAATATCGAGAGGATGGTCCCCTTGCGCGCGTTGAGTTGAGTACCCACTTTGTAGGTGTGTCATCTTCGTAAGGGCGTCCCCTTTTGAATGTAAGTTGCGTTTCATCCGAGTTGAGAACGGATTTTCACATAGGTATAAGATGAGACGAAGTAATCCACTCATTAGAAAAACAGAGGTTTTATTGATAAGTAAATGACATCGCACTTCGGAAAAGCAAAATGAGGGCTAACATGATGCCGATCTGAAATCAAAGCTATGTAAAATACCTCATCAGGTGAGTAATATGACAGGTTCGGGGGATAAGTGCACCAGATAGGTGAGCAAGCTTATAGGCCCCTTTGCCGATGTCACAGCCCGGTTCGGCTTATCCTTACCGGATCGTGACTCGGGTTCGGTTTAAGTGAATGTGAAAAGAATAAGGGTTTCAACTCATTTCATCTACGAAGAAATATAGATGTTCCAAACAGAAACGAGAATCACGATGAATCAAAATAGCTTATATATATATATATAAGATGGTTTCATGGTTTCAACAAACAACAGCTTTTACAAAGCTTAACACAGTAACAAAAGATAACAGAGTCTCAAGAGTTTGGCAGCGGAATAAACATGTGAGACATGCATGTGAAGATGCATTCTCAAGGTGAACCAAAAATACTTTATACTTCAAAAGATTCCGCTCAACTCCCGCTCTGTTCCATCACCTGCTCAACCTGCACATTTAAAAACAAATATGCAGGGCTGAGTACAAATAATGCACTCAGTGGACACATTGCCGAAAAAATTTTACTTTACGAAATATTGTACTGCCCTCATCACAGTAAGACACAAGGGGTTTTATTTGAAAAAGGCTTTGTTCTTACAAAATACATTTCTCGTTTCTCAAAGTTATGCGCCGGGCGTTTTCTCATCACAACCACAATGTATATTCCAAGTCGGCTATGGATAACGCAGGAGGAAGCCTCCCTACACCGGACGCAACTAACCGCCAATGATTCGAGCATGACCGCCAATGTTCGAGGCCCAACACGTGTACACAACCCTAGCTGAATTTCTACTTACACCTCCAAGCTGGGATCCGATCAGAACTTCCTGTTGCCCAGTGCAACCCGAATGGACATATACAAAACATAAAACATTTTCTGGCAGACAATATCGTATCTCAAAAGTTTTCAGTAAAACAGAACAGTAATAACAGTAAACATTTTCCAAAAAGCTCATAAAAAGTTTTGGTAAGAAAGCCCACATTTTGTTGAGATAAGAAAGCCCACAAAGGGTTTAGGTAAGAAAGCCCACCTCGGAACTTAAAGTTCCTACGTCACTAAGACTTAATTATCGCCTTCTTTCTCCTCCGAGCGGGCCCTTTTCAACGTGAGAAACGAGGTTTAGTACATCGCTATACTTTTCGATGAGACGAACATCGTCTATAACGCCATATGCATCAAATAAGGCTAACGCCGACTTATTTTGATGTTTCCTAATCAAAATGATGTCGATTATGAAATCGTTTCTCATATGAGATATTCCATCTCTTTAGCACATAATGTACGTTTTAATGTACTTACGTAACGTAAGTCACATTGTTACTAAACGTACTACGTCACATAGATCGCGTATTATCGAATTTTGTGCCCTTTGACCTTGGTCAACGTTTTTAGTCAACAATTTTGACTTGGTCAACATTTAGTCAACAATTTTGACTAAAGTCAACATTTTGACTTTTTAATTCCTTTTATGTAATTCTATTATTTTATGTGCAATTCTTGTTCTAAAAATTCTCATAAAATCATAATATGTTTAAAACATCATTTTGGATCATTTTATGCAATTATTTCTCATAGAATAAATTTATAACATTAATACTTATAACCTATAGTTTTTGAAAACCCTAATTAAACTAAGCAAACAATTTCCAAAAATTCCAATAAAATCACATAACACATACTCGTCTATAAGTATCCTTATTATAACATAATTTTTATTTATTGTGAACTATTGAATTAAACCTTCCTAAGTCACTTTTGAAAATTTGGACTTAGGTCCAATAAATTTTTAACAAATCCAATAAATTCATACAACACTATATTATGATTCTACACTTTCAATATGTTATGATAACACTCAAACATGGATTATATCATAACCTAATATCATGTTCTTTAATTTTCGAAATTCATAGACTTAGGTACCAAATTTTTCCAAAAATTCTACATAAATTCATATAAGCATAATTAATACCCTAGATTATGATTTCATGCTTAAATCAATAATTAAAATCATAATTATCAACATATCACACCTTTAAATTTTCGGTGCATAGATAAAATTTAATATCATGCTTGATTTTGTGATATAATTATACTACATGCTTAATAACATCATATAAATACAATATCTAAACATATTGGCACAAGTCTCATGATTTTCGAAAATTACACATATGAATTAAGCTTATAACATAAATTCTAACCTTTTGATCGGATTCGATCGACGTCGGCGACGTTATTCTATCTACGATCGAAGAATGCTCTGAAGAACACTCTCTTTTTTTCTCTCTCTATTTTCTCTCCTATTTCCTCTCTATTTTCGGTTATGAGGTTATGGGAGGTAACTTCCTATTTATAGGATTTATAAAGTGGGTTTAATCATTATTTCATAAAATATCTTATCTTATCAAATCTTATCATATCTTATCTTATCTTATCAAATCTTATCATATCTTATCTTATTTTTATCAAATCTTATCATATCTTATCTTTAAATTAAATGCATTGAATCTTAGGTGTCACATAGTATAAAGTTTTTCACATTTGTGTGACATATGGTCCTCACACTAATGCCACCTTAGGTTACTTGTTCAAATTGAATTCTAACACTACTTTACACCTAATACATGATAAGGTACAACTCATAGCCTCACATTAATTACAGGATGATATTTATCACATAAAATACCAATTTATCCAAATTTTCGGTCACTACATATATCATATGCCAAATATTTTATTTTTCTTCAATTAATAGCTATGTGACATAATATTGATCTTAGATAATAATTTATATCATAAGAAAATTAATTAAGATCAATTTCATATACTAATGTAAAGTTATCGGCAAATAATTCAAAGCTAAGGATAAATTATCAAACTATTATTCTTTTATAACCAATATTATTTTCATGAGTAATTACATAAATATAATGATATTATATCATAAAATAAATTTTTGGAACATTTCTAAGCATTTTCCCCAATTTTTCGAAAATTAGGGTTTCTAGGAATTAAATTTCATAAAATTCCATTCTTACCCTATTTCCTTAATTTCGAAATTTTTATACTTCCTAGGAGATAAGATTGATCTAGAATCATGATATTTATCAAGTATATAATTTAAATAAATTATTTAATATATTTATCACATAAAAATCATGATTTTCGAATTTCACATAAAATAATACTTCCTATGATATTCTACACATTTCTAAGAGATAAACATTATCTCTTAATTAATCATGACCTTATCTTATCTTTTAATAAAATATCTTAACAAACTTATCTTATCTCTAATGTCATATTCAACCTTATCACTTACACCTTGACGAGCCCAAGTTTTGTGCTCTTTTTTCTGTGTCTTGTCTAGGTCTAGATCGAGTCTTTTGTGTCTTTCTTGTTATATTTTGTGTCTCGGAGGACACATTGGTCTGCAGGGGACAAGGCGGCGAAATGGGCAAGAAGAAGTGAAACTTGCATGGCGGATGAATAGAGATATGATGCACCTCGAGGCACAAGGAGCTTAGCTCACACCGGCTTCAAACTCCAAGAGTCTGTTGGTTTCACGGCGACCTCCTTCTGATCCGCATGTTCAATCTCCGAAGGGTAAGCTAATGGACAAGCGGAGTGAAGAAGGCGGCGAGACCAAGAAAAGAAGGAGGCGAGGCGGAGGAGAGGCTAATGGGCGAGATACGCGAGATCCGGGCGAATCTCGCTAACCGGAAAGGATGCTACTGATACCAATCTCATGATATCCGGAGGAGATCGCCTCGGATCCGTCTGGGCAAGGAAAGAGCGCCGATCAACAAGGAAAACCTACAGATTGTCCGGCCCATGGGCCATTACCATCGTCGGTCTCTCGGCCTATATATATGGATGAAGGCGCGACTTGTGCGTCTCTTCCGCTCCAACTCTCACTCTCATTATCAAATTCATCCAGGACACCACATACATTAAGTCCTTTGGGCAAACACTTTATTTGCTATTCAGATGTTTTGTCGGTGCACTTTCGGCTCGCCGCTTCTATTTCGTTCAATTAATAGTAAGTTGGTTCCGTTTAATTATGGTTTCAATTAAGCATTGCATGTTTATTTATTTTATGTCTAGCTAAGTCTTTATTCGGTTTGGGCGTGACTAAGTGGAGCATGATTAATATAACTCGAGAGGTCTAAGTAGGGCATTACGATCGCATGCGTGTGTTCCCAAGCACTAGGTCTGGGCAATATATAACTTAACCAAACTCGGTGTGTTAGTTGCAAATAACATAGTGGGTAAGGAGGTTGCAAGTAATAATTGGATTAAGGTGTCGGTGTCCCACATCCCAAATAATACGATGGTGTGGGCGAGTTGGAGTAGTCATAGCACCGCCTTTGCCAATACCGGTCCATCTAGATCATAACGCTTGCTGTAGGTCTCGCATGTCTTGAGGTGTCCTCGTGCGTGGGCATTACGGGTTAGATAGTTTGCATAGAATGTCCATCGCTTCTTTACACGTAAAGGATAGATTTGGAGGGGTGCGTCGTGGGCGTGACGTGACAACGGGTCACGACGTATGTCTCTTATAACCGGTTGATGCATGTCATGTAGAAAACCTTTGCACCTAGGACCGAGTGTTAATCGTCTTCAAGTTGTTGCCCAAGCCGGACTCGTCTTAATATTTGATATTCCCTTTGAGTTTGTTTCGGTTATTTTAGTCTACCTATAGTGACCAAGATAGTTACACAACTCTCATTCCTTTTAAGTGACATCGTGACATCGAGATTGCTACACCAACTCCTCGTGGGATCGACCTATACTTATCGGCGGCTACGCGCCGTGATGGGCAATAGGTTATAAATTTATTTTGAACGCTAAACGACGATGTCACACCTCATGCTTGGGTGTTAAAGATAATTTTCTTATCATATAATATAAGATAAACATGACAACTCATCACATAAAATCAAGTGATCACATAATAAATCACAAATTAATTACTTATACTTTAAATTTTCGAAAATCACTATTAAATAAGGAAAAATATTTCTTTTCCTTCCTTAGTGCAAATAATATCCTAAATATACTTAAAAACATATTTAAAAATTATTTCGTTCAAATTTTCAAGAGAAATTTCGATTTATTCAAAATCGACAGTTACCGACGTTCACTTTCATACTTGTTTCTATCGTACTGTTTCTTCTTTATTTTCAATATTTTTAAGCCCAGAAATTCGGGGTATTACAGCCGAGGTCCTCGTGGATGCGGTATGGGCCCTCCCATTTAGGGTCCAGCTTGTTGAGGTGCTCGGCTTTACTAGCTTCATTGTTGACAACTTCTGAGGAAGGTTCTGTATTTGCTAGGCCTGAGGTAGGGCCTCATCTTGGGCTGAGATCCTCAGGCATTCTTTCGCCACTACTTGATCACCCTGGATACTTAATACCCCCGTCGGGGTGGGTATCTTGATGGTGAGGTGGTAGACCGAGCAGACGGCCTTGGTGGCGTAGAGCCAATCTCTTCCAAGTATGATGTTATACGGAGAGGGGGCCTTGACGAGGAAAAACTGGATGGCTTTGGTGACCGACCTGGGAACACGGCCTACAGTGACCGGAAGGGTGATGATGTCTTCTGGTTGTATTACCTCCTGAGTGAAGCTTCGTAGCTTAGAAGGTGCGGGATGTATTTGGATCCCTCCGACCTCAAGTTTGTCTAGGCAGCTTTGGAAGATGATGCTGACAGAGGCACCGATGTCGATGTAGACCCTGTGGACGTTCTTGTTGTCCACCACGGCTTGTATAGTAATAGCGTCTTGGTGGGGCATGATCTTGGGCACTAGGTCGTCATTGGAGAACACGATGCTCTCACCGTCCCGGAGTCGTTTGTTTTTTGGCTCCTTGGGGATCGGTCTCCGAGCTTCAGTTTTCAACGACGACCTCGTCTTACCTATGGGCAGTCCGGTGATGGCGTAGACTTGCTCCATTGCGTTGAGACCATCGTCCTCGTCATCTTCAGGTTGTGTCATCGTCGAGGTCGGCCCGTAGTTGTTGCCACCTCCATTCTTTCCTCTGCGTTTCTTATTCCCCGACTCAGGTCGGCCAAGGTACTTCTTAAGCGCCCCTCCTTTAACGAGCTCATCGATCTGCGAGCTCAGGTTTCTGCAATCCTCGGTATTGTGACCATACCCTTGATGGTAATCACAATACTTGTCTGTCGATCTCTTCTCGGATCCTCCTTTTATGGGAGGGGGTTTCGGGAAGAGCTCAGCATGGAGCTCAAATATTTTCGCCCTCGATTTGAGCAGATGAGGCGCGTTGCCGCCAAGGTTTGGCCGAGGTCCCATTCGATCGGGCCTTTCTTGATCCGATCGAAGGCACTTCGGCGATCAGCGCCTCTTCCCCTATCATCTGGCTTCTTCCTCTCGACCTTCTGCTCGTCACAGGTCTCTCTCTTCTTGCGGTCCGACTCGTCCCCTTTGATGTAGTTGTCGACCAGGGTCCAGAGGTGGCTCACCGTCTTCGGCTTTTCTATGGTGATCTCTTTGTTCAGTGCGCCAGGTCGGATCCCGTTTTTGAGCGCGTTGATGATGTAGAGATCG
This sequence comes from Salvia rosmarinus, assembly GCA_036937905.1. NCBI lineage: Eukaryota > Viridiplantae > Streptophyta > Magnoliopsida > Lamiales > Lamiaceae > Salvia > Salvia rosmarinus. The sequence goes on from CM072818.1 coordinate 73,968,933, forward strand.
TTACTCTCATCAATTTTGAGGACTCCTTGATGAATCGCGAGACGAAATTGACATCGCCTCGTCCCGTCCTGGCGGATGGTGAGCGTGTCGGACGACGGTTGTCGATGTGGCATCTTCCGGTAGAAGCGCCATTTAAACCGATCCATGAGATCCTCAAGCGATGTATCTTTGCTCGGCGAGCGAGGTGAACCAACGTCGGGCATTGGAGATCAACATCTCGGGGAAGATTTTGCACATGTGAAAATCTTTCATTCCTTAATTCGCCATGTTGGTGGTGTAGGCGAAAAGGAAGTCAGAGGGATCCCCGAGACCATCGTAAGCAGCGATGTTGGGTGCCCTATATCGCTGGGGCAAGGGCGTATCCAGGATTTCCCTGGAGAAAGGAGAGATGATCATCCCGTGCCGGTCGAACCCCGAAGCTCGTTGCCATCTCTCTCTGTAGGGGTGGGAGATTGGTAGCGGCGTCTATCGTCTCTTCGAGGGGGAGATCGGCTCCGCCTCTCTCTCTTCTCGCCCCGCCGGCTCCATGGACGGTGTGCCGGGTGAGCGACTTTTAGTGGTGCCGAGGTGACCGACTCCACGGGTGGCGCGGGGTGAATGGTTGCGGTCATCCCGTCGAGGTGATTGACTTGGCGACGGGCGATGTATGCGTTCTCGCTATCGCGCCGAGGTGGCGTTGATTACCGGAGGGCGAGCGACCTCGGCGCCCAGTAACCACCGATCCGGCGTTCTTGAGGTGTCCGCTCCGTTTGCCCTCCGGTTGAGAAACTCGAATTGGCCGATTTGGCATTGAGGAATTCGGACACAGCTCGGCCGAGGACCTCATGAGATCGGTGAACCGCCTGTTCACCGGTGTTGAGGTCGGCATCTTCCTCTTCGTTAGGGCGGCGATCCTGAGGGTGTATAGGAATATTCTCTATGTAACCTTCAGGTGTGTTATTGCTGGCGGCCTCCGCGATCCACTTCCCACGGTGCTGCGTGACTACTTGATCATCATCAGCGCGGTTGTTGCCAGCACCGCCGGCGGTGCTAGCGTTTGCACGAGTTCTTGCCATTGAGTTGTAGAAAAACGAAGCTTTTTGTTCGAACTTTCCCACAGACGGCGCCAATCATAAATCTTGTGTGCGAGATTTATGAAAACTGTAAAGAACACCGATGCTTTTACGTGGTTCGATCAAGAATAAGATTTACGTACGGAGGTGATTCCCAATACTTTCACTATGTATGATTTACGTGATTCCTCAATACTTTCACTATGTAGGATTACAATGAATGTATTGAAAAGTTCTCTAGTATTCTAATAGTTGCTCACCCTTGTACCGTCGACTTAACCCCTATTTATACACGTTTGTGGATCTATAAAGATGTACTGGATCCCTTGATTTGTGGGATCCGATCTCCTTCCATATCTTGATCCTTCTTTATCTCCTTGAATATCTCTTCTCCGATTTGGTTAGGGTTTAGATGTTGGGCTTGTAGGCTTAGCCGCGTAGGGCCATCTATTAGGTCAGGCCCAGTTCACTTTGGCCTGCCATTGGGCCTGAGCGGTTGGGCCATATTCTATCAGTTATAAACTGCTTCGTACTAAGAAAGGAGTATGAAATTGTGATGAAGGATACATCACCAATGACGGATGCTCAAAAGCGAGTGCACCAATGGTTCTGCTATGAAATACTAAAAAGATGGAAAGATTTGTCACTGTAAAACTAGTTGTTGTTCCAATTTTAATTTATGTTCTGTGTTGTGAATTGTATGTATTTCCATTTATTTCAATGTGGCAAGTGTGTTGTGAATTGTATGTATTTCCATTTATTTCAATGTGGCAAGTGTGTTGTGTGTTGTAACAATTTCCACTTTCAATGAAAGTTAGAGTTTTTATTGTTAATTTTTTAGCACTATTATTTGAATACATTTTTAATCGTAACATATTAATTAATCCAAGTTAAATATGAATACTAATATCAAATATATAAAATGTATAAAAAATAGTGGATAAAATGATAGTAGAGTTCACGAATAGTTAAATTTGTAAAAGTATTATAGTGGATGAATTTAGATTGGAAATATATTTGATTGACACTTATACGAGACCATTGCAGTTAGTAGAAGCTAAGTGTGAAAATTATTGCTCTTGTACCGGACATGCTACTGGTTGGAAGGAATTGGAATTGAATTTTAACTAGGAATGCACTTTGAGATTTGGTTTTGACATTTCGATTGTTCTGAATTGATTTACAAATTTGAATTTTTATAACCAAATCCCAACCGAATTGAAAATTTCAATTTTTTGAAAAAAAGACCAAAAATTTGAGACCGAATTTCTTTAATTATTAGATACATACACACACATATATATATATGGGTTATAAATATATTTTATTAAAAATTTCAATGTGAGAATTATAATTAGGATAAAAATATTTAAATAAAATATTATTATATATTATATACATTACTCCATCCGTCCCGCCCAATACGGCTCATTTTTTCGGCACGGTTATTTAGGGGAAGAGTATAAAGTGATAAAAAATAGGTAGGTCCCACAACTTTTGAAGAGAAAATTATTTCATAAAAAAGAAACATGCCATCTTGGATGGGACAACCCAAAAAGGAATACATGTCATCTTGGGTGGGACGGATGGAGTATGATTTTGGTTTTTTCGAGTTAAAAAAAATCAACCGTACGAATTTTGGAAGAAAAATAAATCTAATCCGGTTTAAAATTCAAATCAAATTTAATATTTTGATTTAATTCGATTTAATTGTTTTAATTCAGGATATCTTGCTTATCCCTATTTTTAACTTCCAATAACACTTCTTGCATATGAGATGTCAATGAGTGAGTTTTATCCGAATCGATTCGGAACCACTAATAGTTTATTAAATTTTAAAGCAACGGTTCCGGTTCTGGTTTCAGTTCCAGGTCCGCTTTAGACCTGGACCATTTAGACATATAGTTTGATGGTTTGGTCTGGTCCGGTTCGGATTTCAGAACCAGAACTGATTTATTAATTCTGATCCGAATAAAACTCATATATTGACAAACTTATGTTTAAGTGAGCTTGTCAATGAGTCAGTTTTACCTATACCTATCTGGAATAACTTATAGTCCGTTAAATTCTAAAGCATCGGTTTTGGTTTCAGTTTCGGTTATAGTTCCAGGCCCGCTCAGATTCGGACCATTTTAGATCCATAGTTAATGCTCCAGGTCTGGTCCGGATTCGTTTTTTAATGGGTCGATTTCAAAACCAAAATCGATACTTATTTATTGATTTTGATCCGGGTAAAACTTACCTATCGATATCCCTACTTGCACATAAGCTCGAGTTATCCACGTATCCGCTAACTTTATCAATCACTAATATATTCTTACGTTGTGTGTGTGTGTTGGTCTAGTGGTGGAGTGGTTAATGCCCGAGGCCAAATGTCTCGGGTTCGAGTCCACCGTGATGCAGCCTTTAAAATTTTTGTATTAAATGACAAAAAAAAAATATATTCTTACGTTATATCCATTAACAATTGTTGTATTATTTTATTATATTTACCAACTAATAAAATTTTAGTATTTTTTTACATAAACAAGTAATAGAATATGCGTTGGTAGTGTAAATATGTGTCCTAAATTTCGCTATTAATATTTTGATTTGACAGATATAGCATATCACTAAGGTTTATAACATTACATCAAAATATAAAAATTAAATCCAAATTTTGTTATCATTTTTATTTCGACTTTGTGGTCCGTCAACCAAATTACTTAATAAAAGTAAGAGGTGAATGAGGTAGTTCTTTCATGAGATAGTTCTTTCAGGGAGTGTTTACTTTTCTTGATTAGTATTTTGAAGGATTGGTTATTTGTTGGATTAAATGTATGATAAGATAATTTTTATCTATCAATCTTTTGTTTAATACAAAATATTAGTGAAGGATTAAAATTGGGATAAATAATTCTCCATTTATTTGGATGATTATTTCAATCCTACCTATATTGGTTGAATTAAAATTAATGAAGAACAATTCAAAGGATTAAAATAATCTCGGACTTTGGGATATCCTCAAATATTAATCCTTAAACGTAAACACTTGATTATATTGGATTAATTTTATCTATCCAACCTAATCATGTAAAGTAAACACCATCTCATAGTTAATGGTACCTTATAGCTTAATTGCATGTCAATTTTATATTCTCACCTTCTAATACAAACATATATAACAAAATAATTGTTTCAATATTGCAAATTTAACACGTTATATAACGACGTCAAAAAAAATATGATGTAGACTACCAACGGATGATGTGACAATTAACTTTTGCTACGTAACACAAACCAACGCCGTTTTTCTATATTAAAATGAATGAGGGAAGGGCATCGACAGAGAGCTTCTTGGCGATGAATTCGAGTTCCAACGTGGGTGTCCTTGTCGGAGAACTTGTGGATGCACATGAGCACCCCATGGAGATGGTGCAGGCTATCAATAGTGAAGGGGTGGAGGTAGTTGGATAAAGCTTGTTGGAGAAGTGGTGAGAGAGAGATAGGGTTTGGGGCTGATACAAATGTGATTTTTTAGTTTTTTTTTTTAATGTAGCAAAACGATATCGGTTTGTATTACGTGGCAAATATTATGGTCACATCATCTACCGTTAATTCAAGCATATAACTTTTGATATCGTTACAAATATAATCGAGCTAAAATCGTAATAATATAGCAATTATTAGGCTATGTATCTATTTTAGGAACTCGGGTCATTCATAAATTTGTCTTTAATGTAAAGATCATACTATAAGTAATTGCTAACTATTTTTTCAGATGTAAATGATATAGTGAAGAATAGAATATGATTTAAGTGTAAGTTAATCAGGTTGATTCAAAAATTAAAAAATAAATTAGAAATTTGTAAAAAAAAGAAAAACAAACAAATAATTATTTTATCCTTTTATTTTTGAGAATTTTACCCTTTTATTATGCATCTCAAATTTTAAAAAGCATGAAAATTCACCAAATACGAGGGTTTATGCATCTCTTAATTCTTAGGCCTCTCACTAAACCCAGAATACATTGCATAGAAGCAGAAGCGGGAAATCAAGATTCAAGAAACCCTCCGCGCTAAAAACACCATCATACAGAGTCAATCCCCAAAAGAAGAAAAGAAGAAGAAGTTCCGATTGCAGCTATCGGAATTTCTGAAGATGTACTTGAGATTTCGACGACTGCATCGTGTTTTCGAAGTTTTGCCCAAGATTTATCCAGGTAAAGAATGATGCGGGGCATCAACTCGTTTTCTATTTCATGTTGTAAAAGGAGTATTTTTCTTTTGGATGTTTGAAATTTCCATTAATTTCTTGCTCCCTCTTTACTTTTTTGTACTTCAAAGGTACTCTCTATCGGTCCTCTGCGACGGGCATCAATGTTTTAACCGACGGAGGCGGCGCTGCAGCTTGGTTGTATGATGACAGCTGTGTATACGGGAGGCTTGGTTTGGCTGGCCCTCAATGGCAGAGGTTAGGATTTTTTAAAGTTTTTTCTTTGGATATTATGCTTTATTCTGTTTAATACGCTAGCAGTCAATGGGAAAATTGAACTGTATTGTCTTGGAAGTTTTGAAATGGATGACGCGCAGAGTTGAGCCAGAAATATAGCATGAAGAGAGCTAAAGTTAAAAAAATTCAGCTACAAGGGTGCTAAAATTGATTTATTTTTTTAGAAAAAGAATATTAATTATAAAGTTCAAAATAAAAATTCAGCTACAAGGGTGCTTGAGCTCCCCCAGTTCCCCTGGCTCCGCCAGTGCGTGAAGTGCAAGTTTTGTATTCCCATGGAAAATACGAAAATAAAGATGTAGAATACCGCGATATTTACAAAAGTAGAATGTCTATCACGATGCTTTATATAAACTTGTTGCTGGTTTTTATCTGAAACTGACTTGAGCGAGTTTCATTCTACTCCCTCACTTACCACAGCTTGATGAGATTATCCTAACTTATTTGTGACAGCCTTTTTCAGGTATTCCACTCGATCAGGGAGAAAAGATAAGGCGGTCCCCAAGGTCAATGCTTTGTCCTTGATTCGATCTTTACTTCATCAGCCTAGAGGTGAGAAGAGTTCTTATTTGTTCTGGAAATATCAATGCACATGCTAAGATGCAAAGACTAAAAGTAGTAAGATACAATGGCATCTATTGCAATATTTGGTTTACGGCTACTCCCACTAGCTTAAAATTTTGAGTGATTTGCAAACCCATTTCTGAATCTGTAAATCAGACTATCAGAGTTTAACATTGATTGTTGCAGGACCTTCTCACTGCTGGTTGAATACTACTCCAGGAAGGGATAATATGTTTAAGGGAGATGGGATTTTCCTAGTTGTTGTTGTTGGATATAATGGAGGATCATTTAAGGCTAATCAAAATACTGCCAAAATGATTGAAAAAGCAAAATCACTTCAGCAGAGGTATTGGCATATTAGTGTCCTTAAAAATAATTGGCATGTGTAGTACATACTCATAGATGATGTTGCAGGTATCCTTTCCTTCAAGTTATGGCCTTACAACTCTGCCCATCAGTATGTCCGGATAATATTTCTTCACATTTGCAGCGAATCGTCAAGGAATACATTACTTTTCCTATCTTGTTGTCTAACAAGAACATTCTTGAGGTCTGTCACTGATTGGACCTGATATTAATTGTGTATTTCACATTTATCTATTAAGAATTCTTAAATTTACATGTAACCTGTGGGTTAATATAGTTATTGTGGTGGAGGAAACCCATAAAAAGATGCCAAGTTTAAATGTTCCCTTTATTTCTTTTGACATGGAGAATTTCTTTTGGCTGCTCTATCAAGTTGAGAAAAGTAGTACATACTATTCTTGTTACTTCTATTTATATGCCCTACTGGCTACTGGTGATCTTCTGTTTTTGTGTTTATTTTCTAATTGATTCTTGCATTATTAATGCTCATGTTAGTGAAGACATCCTCACATCTATCTAGACAATATAATGATTACAATTCTTTTTTATCACCTTTTGGATCATGCTTTGGATTTTACTAGACTTTTCCACTCTCTAAATTTCACATGTATTGATATTCACATTTTAAATTTCCTCTGGCCACCTTGAATTTTTGTAAGTGGACAATGAAACATGAAGTTTATTAGAAATTTATGTTGAGCTCTACTGGGCTGGATATGACTAATTGAAAATTAGAAAAATGAGTAACTCTACCTTGATTATTGTACTTTCGAGCACACAACATGCTTCTTACGTGAATTATCGTGGGACGGAATCTTCATTTTTAAAATTATTATGCCGCTCGACAACGTAAATATTTTTGATAGGCATGCAGTATCATTTCTTCATTGTTTAAGCCAGTTGGTAGCCTATTTGAGTTCGGAATTTCTTTTGTTTATTTCTTTAATTTTTTCTTTTATAGGAGGCAAATACACCCTGCTTCTTTTTATCAAAGGGTTTTCAGAATCCAATCATGTACCCTGGCAAGGATGTAGATCTTATGGTGCTTCACAAAGGTACTCAAGCTTGTCTTTTTGCTTTAATCGAGTGAGCTAAACAAATTACTTTTACTATTTCAACAACTTAATTTTAGCATTGGTTATGGATTATAATAGAGATTCATCAAGGGGGTTGTAACATCATAAGCTTGTAGGTAGTATCTTAAACTAAGAGGGGAGCAAAAGTGTGGGCAGATATGTTCATTGTCCTGGAAAAATAATATTATAATAGAAGAGACTGATTCTTTCTTTCCTATTCCTATTGTTGGGTGACCTTCATTTGCTACTTCTTTTGATTTCTGTATCACTACTGCATAATAGTGGTCTTTCCCTAAACATGGTACTTCAAATGCTAATGACAAGAAATGGTAGAGAAATTGGCTTGTGAATTCATTCATCTCAAGGGTATGAATTCCAGATACATGTTAAGCATTGGCTTTAAACAACTTGAAGAATTTTTAGGACTAAGGGATATTTAGAGGAGGTGTGGCAAATGGTTTAGTTTAGAGTAGCTTGGAGACATTGTGGGTCTCACCTTGATCATGTAAAGCCTATACTGTATAGCCTGTTTGTTTGTATGATAAAAGGCTAGATAGACTCACAGACCACATATTTTCTTGTTTGCTTGAGTTTGGAGAAGTCCTTGAATAATTGCCCCCGTAGAGTTGTCCCAGTATTAGTATATTCTTTTTCTATTCCCTTGATTATAGATCTCTGACGAGTTGTGTTACCAACATACACAAATTAGAGACAGACAAAATATCCCTTGAAATTGATACAATTTTGGACCATAATATAAAAAGTACTCCCTCCGTCCCGCTCTAAGTGGCTTGTATTCCTCTTTGGGTTGTCCCACTCTAAGTGGCCCATACCCAAAAATGAATTTTTTTTACACAAAAAAGTACCTCGATTTCCGTCAACCACACTACTTTACACACAAAATACAACTCCTTAATCTACGTGTCCAAAAGCAATGGGCCACTTAGAGTGGGACGGAGGGAGTATATGTTTATATTATCTTTCCTACTAATTTAGATGACCATAAATTGTATAAATTATGTACCTATACTCTTTTATCCATATATGCTGATATATAATCTAAACTATATATTTATCATAATAATAGTAGTAAAAATAATATAAAAAAGTAATACATATCATCTTTGAAGTTTAAATTGAGTCTACATTTATGTTTTAAATAATATATTATCAACATGGTTGGTTCATTTTTTTCTTGGTGTCGTGCTGTACCCTTTTAAGTTTCGTGATGAAAATCATTTCCTGATGTGATTAATGTGTTTGATACTCAATATCTCATTGTCTTGATTGCTGTCATATTTGCAGCTATTGATAATTTTAATGCTGAAGATGGCAAGGACACTGATGTTGTTGATGTGAAAAGCACTTGGGACAAGCCCATTGAAGTTGTTAAGGAACCAGATGCTTGTTGCGCTTTGCGGAACTTATTGTTTTCCTTCCCAGGTAGAGATTCTTATACTTTGTATAGAGGTCACACTAGGTATATTTTATTTAGTAAAATGGTCTTGGTATATACTCCCTGGAGCGACTCCATCCCTGAAGTGAGTGGTACTGGGTTGAACTTTGATAGTCTCTGTTGGATTTATTAGTTCCGATCAAGTTTCTAAGTGTTGTAGATAAAGAGAAATTTCAAGTCTCATCAGGTTTGTGTGCAGAAAACCCAAATGGCTTAACTTCATATAAAGTGCATACTTTGTGCCTGGTAATCCAGAATATGGATTTGCCAGGCTCAACCTATTCTTTTTCTATTTGTGTGAAAACTGGTTACTATAACATTCTGGTGTCAATCAAAGTAATCCTCAGTGTCATTTTTGCAGCTTGCATTTCAGCTGATGCGTGTGGCAATCAGCTTTTCCTTTCTGATGTTAATCATCATAGGATTATCGTGCTCAACAGCGATGGACAAATTTTGGATTCTGTATGTACTGGAGTGCACATCTGCTATGTTATGTGTATACCTTCCAGTATGCTATAAAGGGAATGCATAAATAATAATTTGTTTTATCCTCTCAGATTGGTTCTTCTCCGGGATTTGAAGATGGAGAGTTTGAAATGGCAAAGTTGATGAGACCGGCAGCTTCATTCTATGACGCATCTGAAGATTGCCTATATTTTGTAGATTCTGAGGTAAGCCTCTTATGTGTCTCTCAGTTACTTTTTATTTATGAAAATTACGATAGGTGACGGATTTGATCTAGCACACGCATGATTAGGAGGAAACACTTTAGTGAAAAGAAGACATCATTACGTTACACAGTGTAGAGCTTCCTAAACAAGTTGTTCAAATTTGTGCATTTGAGTAAGGAATTATCTTTTAAACCTGATTGCAGTCAATTTCAACTTGATGAGACAAAGTTCATCAGCTAAGTAGCGAAAGAAAGGGCAGCTGCCTGTTATAGGTGGGAATGCAATTTGATTGATGAAGTAAGGGCAGTACTCAACACCTTAAGTTTAGCTTGAAATGTTTTTTGTCCATGAGCATTTCCTAATTCCCAAAGTTTTCTGATGTTGGGAATAGTTTTCTGGCTTGTAGAGAGTAGAATAAAGAATAAACTAGGACAGAGAATATGGTTATGGAGTACAGAGTGTAGTCAAGGCTAATTTTAATTGTGAGGTTTGGCTACTTACAAGTGATGAAATGCAGTTAGCGCTTAGCTGCATCATTTCTGGTCATATTTCAAGCCACATTCTTCCTGACCCAGCTCTTGCTGGTTTACATAAGAAGTGGAGTTTAGTCACTTTCTTGTCAAGTGGTTTTTTAATAGGTTGTATTTTCTTAAACAAGATTTTCTAACGAATCCCAAAACCAACCTATATGATGGGGTCTTATAATGCTTTGAGAGCTAGGGAAACCATTAACTTTTTCATTTTTGGGCTCTGATACACGGGGGATCTTTTGTAAGGTTTCGGTAGCAAATCTTTTTTTTTTGCGAAAAGATCTTTGCTTCAGGATTATATATTGTGTTACGTCTCATCTTTTTAGATACTTTTAAGTTTCTTAAGTTTGCAAATTAAAATAGAGTAGTAATCTTTATTGCATGGCCTAACTTCATATTTCCTTTTCCTTTTCAAGTGGCTAAGGTTTTGTTCCTACTTTTTTCCTTGCTCATCCCATGTTTTTGAGGTTTTGATATGTGGAATTCCCCAATAATCTACTACTCTCTTAGTTGTTAGTAGAAAGGTTTTTATAAGCTTTGTTGTTTTGCTCTTTGTCACCTATTTAGTCTTCTCTTGTAATTTTGCTAAGTTTATGCCTTTGTTGGGTTGATGAATTTTCTCTTTCACCAAAGAATCATGCCATCAGGAGAGCTGATATGGAGGCGAGGGTTGTGGAGACTGTTTTTCCAGTAAGTGGTGGTAGTCACAAGAAGGGTGTATGGGAGTGGATTCTTAATAAGATATGGACGAAAAAGAGTATAAAGCTGAAGGCAGAAGAGCACGATCCTGCATTACTCTTGTTCCCTTGGCATCTTCTAAAGTCATCAGAAAATGATATATTTGTACTCAATCAAAGGTAAAACACTACTTTTGTTTATTTCATCAGTCAATTCTTGTTGTTCGTATCTTTGTTCTTTGATAGATTGAGTATGAAGGTCAATGTCCTTGTGGTAATATTTTTGAAATATCCTGTTGATACTTTATTTGGTTTGTTCTACAATCAGGAGATGACTTATATGATAATAAGTACTTCCCTATAGCTCATAAGTGAACAAAAAGTAAGATGACTCAATTGTTATGATGTGAGATATCCTACATCGACTACACATGCAAGTGTGGAGTGGTATATAAGTGAGTGTCAATCCTTTCCCTATAACCATGGTTTTGGGGAGAGTTAGGGCTCCTTGCTTGTATCCCTAACAATGGTCCGACCTGCCGGATCCGTACGTCTGTGGGAAGGGGCGACCCGTTGATCGGCCCGGGAAACCGGGTGGGCCCGGGGAATAGTTCCCGGGTGGGCCCAGGACTGGTATCACAGCTAATGGAGTCGTGGGTGGGCCAGCAACCTGTGTGGGCCCCACTGCGGACCCAGCCGTGGGTGGGGAGGACTTCCTGGCTGTCCGTGGACGTACGGTTTCAAAGAGGAAGGTATTGTTATGATGTGAGATATCCCACATCGACTACACATGCAAGTGTGGAGTGGTATATAAGTGAGTGTCAATCCTTTCCCTATAACCATGGTTTTGGGGAGAGTTAGGGCTCCTTGCTTGTATCCCTAACATCTTCTTAATAGAAGTAGTACGGTGACTGTCCCTTCTAGTTCTATTTAATTGAAAACTCTCTTGTTGATGTTTCATTTACCTTAAAATTTGGTCGTCTTTTATAAAAAAGTAATTAAAATTTCTCTTCTGCTAAAAATTGTTAGAAAAAGAAAGTTCTGGATAATTACTTGTTTATTAGAAATGCGGTCCCTTATTATTACTTGCAAGTCTCTATTTGAGTTTCTAGCTACTTATTTTTTCTTGACTCGTTTGGATACTACAGAATCTCCGGTTTGCAAAATAATGAATCTAAAACCACAGACAATAGGTTAACTGAATAAATTATTTCAAGTTCACTTTGTTTGGTTAAAACTAATTTGATTTTAACATTTTAATGTTTACTAGTTTCTCTTAAATATTTAATCCTTCCATCTTACAGCATCATGTTTTGCCTTGGCAATAAATTTATCTGTCTTCCATTATTTTGGACAATCTTTCTATAGGGTTGGTTTAAGGAGAAATATGTTATGCATTCTTTTCTTGTATATTTGACACTTTTTGGCATCATTCAACAAAACGTTGTTATATGATGAGTTCTTTGTGTGCATCTTTGACACTTTTCTGGTTTGAAAGATTAAGTAAATATAACTACAAGAAGCAACATGCCGATTGGTTACTAAAGTAGTTTGATGGTGCTGAATGTTCTGGAAGTTGAGGTGGTTATTGAAGAATTATTATAAATGACTAACACAATTGGTAAGAAAATTAAGTCAACTTTGACATGTAAAAATGAGTATGATGCTTCTACATGGAACACTGATATTTTTTAAATTGAAAATGGTAAAAGAAATCCTATTTGCTATTAGATATCACGTAATTTTTATCATCTTGTTAATTTCAGCCAAAAGAATAGAAGTCAAAATAACAAATTTGCCTTTGCATTTTTCTTTTGTTTCACCAATTATGTCATGAAAGGGTGACTTGTCTTCTGAGGTTTGCTAGAAATGTCCTGCTGAAAGTAGATGCGAGGGTCTTATCTTATAAAGACTTATCCATAAGACTTAGTTATTTACCCTCACATGGAAGACCATAGAAAAAAACCTTTTACAAGAACTGCTCTGCTTGGCTTATGCTCTATCTGCATGTTGCATCTGCCTGTTGGTGGCATTCTGATTTATCTTCCCGTCACTTGTTTATGCAGCTTTGGAACTCTCTGGATTGTAGATTTAAAATCCGGGCTTATCAGAGAAGTTATAGAAGGTATTGACCTTTATTATTCTTATTGACACTATCTCCCTGCACTTCACTAACTTGTCATTGCCTGAAAGAGTCTTCAAAAATTTTGGAGATCTGTGGGCAGATGATTCTTGAGAAATGTGATCCATTGAGGCAGTTGCCTGTGGATCGATTGGAGCAGCAAGTTGATACAAATTGTTCGCTCGAGGGAATCCCATATGGTGGTCTTATATCCTCTGTTGCCTCTTGTAAGAATAATGTAGTATTCTATGATGAAGGTACCGAGACTGGTACTTATTTTAATTTGTTTCTTTGAGGATTGAAATTTTTCGGAGGATAGATGTTCATTAGTTTATCACTGAAGTTGGCCAGAGAGTGGTTAAATTCAATGAAGGATCTGGATCAGCCACAACCTTGTGTTTGTCAAACTTTGGGAACCTTGGGCTTCCTTATTGGCTCGCATCCTCTATTGAGAAGATGTATTCTGTGTAAGTATGAATATTGGCAGAAAATTGGAATTGCTTTCTCTTTCATGGTGGTTAACATAAGGACTCTTGCAGTGATTTTCAATCGGAAGTAGACCTTGATCACTCAGAGATTTTTCGCCTGTTGCCAGGTATTTTGAGTACAAATATTTTCGTCTTTTCAAAATAAATTTTTTGTTGCTTAGTCCACTTTTATATCCTCATATATCTAGCTTCTTTGATGTATGCATATTCCTTCCTGAAAGCATTTTGATTTTCTTAAGAAGTTTTCTTAAGAAAAAACATGTTTTTCTTTATTTGAAGTTTGAGTTGTAGTTTCTCTTGATTAAGTCCCACAATTTCTTACAATGAAGTTCTGACAAGCAAACAATTCTCGAAATTCCTTTGCCTTGGCGAACGTCTCAGTGTTGCTATTTACTATTAATGGCAATTCATTGCACCTCATTTTGGTAAGGCATGGGTTTTACCCCCTGCACGTTGGAGTTGATTGACAATTGCACTATGAAACTAACGGGTGTGTTCATCCCGTTGTATAAACTCAGGGAGAGTTGATATAGAGTTGATTGTTGATATTCCTCAACACACTTATCTAGTCGAGCAACCACAACAAGGATGCATATGGTGTCAAGCAAGAGGGGCAGCAGCTGAAATCTCGGGGGTAGAGAGACAGACTGCGTCATTGCAAAAGGTGTAAATTTCTGCTTGATTAGCAAGCGTCTTCATTTCTGCAGTTGTCCACGCGTATAGGCTTCTAATTCTGAATTTCAAACTGTTTCAGGTGAGTTCGGCTCAAATGTTTTATGATGATCTCGACAACCTCATCTATGCAACACCCAAAGAGGGATCAATGACGGAAGCAGAAAACCAAACCCCTGGCGAGATATTGCAAGAAGGTCGAGTCCGCATTGGTTGCACAATCAACACTAGTCCCGGGACAAGTGAGGTACACACGTCTTTCATTCTTATTAAACACAAGGCTAGTGCTAGTTATCTTATTGGCCTCCAATTATTAAATTCAGGTTATTATTTATGCTGCACTTTACTTGAGGCTGAAGAGGAACTCGAATTCTCAAGAGATCAACGCAGCGAGGATAGCTGACGTTTTGGAGCCCAAGAAGAAATTTAGAAGAGATGCACTTGTTAAGCTCCTCATGATGTCGAAGAGAGAGTTGGAAGACGTCATTTTATGAGACCGCTACATGTCAGGCTCAAGTTCAACTGCGACCTCCACCCTAAAGGAGAACACTCGAAAGAGATAGTTGTAACAGATTCTACTGTGGAAGCTCACATTACCCTGTAAGTAGCTGGATTTTGTTCCGTTGTAACCTTATCGTCCTGTTTGTGAGGCGAGGGTGGTGGCGGCGGAATCACAACTCAATTCTTGTGATCATAGTTTTGATTAAGTAGCAGCTCAGCGTGAGTCTGTTAGCAGAGCTAAGACTAGATCGGTTGGAACTTAGTGTTTCTAAATTCTCAGTTTTTAGTATTCAATAAGGTTGCGGTCGTAGTGTTTTGTTTTACCACTCTCTTTTGAACTAAGAAGCAAGAAGCTAATTCAGTTCGTTTTGAATTCCATTACATTTTTAGTTGCAATTGACAAAATTTCATACATTTTGCTTTTGTATGGTACTTTTATTGTTAAGGCTTTCTATATAAAAAGTAATTTCTGATCATCTCAGAACAAAAAAAAAAAGTAATAGCTGAACTTTGGACACCACACGCACACGAACTCAAATTTGCAATAATCTCTCAAACATACATAAAAACGGAAGCCATCTAGCACGTTACATAGTGACTAGAACGCATTTGGCACTGAATAGATGTCTCCAACAAGAAAATCTACCATAATATTAACTTGTACGTGGATACTTATAGGAAAACAATACGAACATATTAGCAGTTGGCGGGAGAAGAGACATTGCATTTGGCGGGAAGTGCCAAGACGAGATCGGGATCGATCCCTAGCGAGGGCAACAGGAATGAGTTCTTGTACGAACATAGGCATTGTAAGTCAGCCCCGGTGACGGCCTCACAACACTTGGGCGAAGGCGCCACCGGGTCAGGCGAGGTGACGGATGGCTTGCATGCAGTGAAGCCGTCGTCCGTCACATTGCACAAGGTCATTGCCTTTGCTCCGTCGAGAATCACGACGATCACCGCCAGCAGCGCCACCAGTTTCATGATCCCACCACCTATGGTAGAAATTTGAGTAATCAAATAAATAGGTTGATGAATTTTACTTGGGGTGTTAGTGGGTATATAAAGTGTGTAAAAATTTTACTTGGGGTGTTAGTGGGTATATAAAGTGTGTAAAAGAGCCTTAAGTTGTGAGTCCGTGAATGTGATAGACAAGTTTGGCAGCTTTTGGGTTCACGTGGTCATATTTGGTTGGCCCTAAATCATTGTTGTCATATTTCGTCACCACTCAAATAAGATTTGCTAGATTTCGTTTCTATAAATTCCCTTGTCTTTTAAGATAATGTTTTTTTATTTTTCGACTTCAAACTTCAAATCATTGAGTGTGAGTAGAGTCGGAAATTACAAGATGAGGGGCGAAATTAGCATGTGTTAAGTCTTTTTCTTTCCTTCATGTAATATTGAACTTTTAAATAATTACTAAGTCAATACAAATTGATTTCTTACTCCTTTTGCTTTCATATTGGAAGTCTCATGAATAAATACTGTTAATCTCAAGTAGGATTTCATTTCAAGATTTTAATTCAATTTTCTTATTAACTTTGTTATGCATAGAAATTTTTGTTTTCTGCAGTATATATGTATTTTTAGAGACAATATCATCTATTCTCATATCACATGTTGAATCTTAACTATATATATTAACCCATCCCACCAAGGTACAAGTGTACGAACATTAAAATTAGTATCAATTTTTTTCTCTGATTCATACCATGAGATACAAACTCAAGCTATATTTACATATCCCAAAAAGAATTAAAAACGCAATTATTATATGCAAAACTCAAGCATCCATAGCATAAAAAGTTTTTCGTGGTTTCAAACAACATTAAAATTGCGCTCATTTGACATACTTGTAATATGCAAACATCTGTCATCCCAAGATTCCCAAGCCAATGCAAAAATATCTGATCTTGACAATGGGGTGAAGGGACCCCTCTATATCTTGAGGCTCAAGACTTGAGCAACTTGGAGAGTTCAACTTTAATAAGAAGTATGATTGGTGTGGATTCTTGGGATGAACAACAACAATAATAATAGGCAAATCAAACTGTAAAACAATTTAAACAAGGCTCTTTTATAATAGGATATATTTGTTATAAGATATAATGAATTTCAGGAAATATATTACCCATTCCTTCCCATAAAAAATGGTTTTTATTTCTTTTCGAGCTGTCTCATTCAAGTTTGCCTATTTCTTTTTTAAGAAATAATTGTCTCTTCAAAAGGTATGTATCATCCTTACTTTTAATCACTTTATATTATTCTCCTAATTTAATCGTACCGAAAAAAATTAGTAATCTTGGATGAGACGGAATATATTTTTAAAAATAAAATATACTCCCTCCGTCCACCAAATACATTCATTGATTTTGGTAGCACAGATTTTAATAAATTGTAATGAGTTTAAAGTAAGTGGAAGTAAAAGGTGGGTTATGTGGATAATAAATGAATATATTAATGGATAGTGGATATAAAAAGGTGGTTCATGAGTGGTTTTTTGTAAATAAGTAGATAGGTTTAGTGTAAAAATGTTAAAGTGATGTTTACAAAAAATGATAGTGAATATTTTTTGTGTACGAACCAAAATTAAATTAAATGAACGTATTTGGTGGACGGGTGGAATATTATATTTTGTGAAAATGATGAATATTTAAATTTGAATCTATATTTTCCACCTTTGTATTCTTTTATGGCCAACTTGAAGACATGAAAGCAAGATCATTACTCCCTCCGTCATATCCAAGATAATCAATTTCTTTTGAACATAGTTATTTAGGAGAATAGTATAAAGTGAATAAAGTGATAAAAAATAAGTATATCCCACAATTTTTGAAGAGATAATTATTTCCTAAAAAAACAGAACATATTGGATGGGACAGCCCAAAAAGGAATACATATCATCTTGGGTGGGACGAAGGAAGTATCTCTGAGTTAGAAAATTTGTGAACTCTTGAAATATGCCTACGGTAAATTAAGCTCGACGTGATAATAAATGTAATAAATGAATAAGTTTAAAGTTTTCAATACTTAACTCAATTACATAATATTACTGACTTTGTCATGATAAATCTCTCCAAATTCAGATGGTAAAAGAGAACATATAGGTATGTCCGTATGTGGAGGCTGTCGGTATTATCAATATTTTGCAAATGGACATTCTCAAAAGACGAGGCTCCCATTAGAATTCTAGACGGTGCCTTTTTTAACTTTTTTTGCAGTCCAAAATTGCAAAAAACAAATCTCACTAATTTAGCTCTATAAGTGCGAATCCGATGAGTGAGGATGTGATTTATGGGAAGGGAATTGAGTTCTTTATCACTAAAGTCTTGAATTATTAAACTCTTTGGCATCTTAAATCTTCTTTTCACTTTCTCTTTATTCTTTTTTGGCAGATATTTTCACCACAAAGCGTCGTGGTTTTCAGCTTCAGTTCCAAGATTGATGGAATAATCTGCATTCACAGTTCCCAATCATTTAAATTTATTCTAAATAATTAACTTCAAAGTATATATATTCTAGTCCAAAGCTTTTAATTTGGTGTGTGAGGTCTGGAAATTTCTTAAAATTGTTTAAAGAATGCTTATTGACGAAAAAACTAGTAAAAATAAAATATTGCAGTTTCATTTTCTAAAAACTAAATAAAATAAATTCTCTGACATGCATGCACGTATTATAATAAACTCTCATTTTTATACAATTTTGAACTCTCATCGCAATATTTGCCTTATCTCACAATTCATATTTAAATAATGTTCATTATATGTATTACCTTCATTAGTGCATAAGTATTTGCACATGTCATTTAGAAAAGAAAAAACCATGGTAAACAATATCATTACACGATAGATCATTTGAATATTTTCTTTTCAATTTATTATTTAATATTTTAATAGACTAACTATATGAAAAACTACACTGAATCCGCGGAGAAACCATATGCCCAAATTAGTTATAGTTATTGTAATTATACCAAGACTAAATATACATCTAAACTAGCTGAGAATTATTCTTTTGTGAGAAGTATATTTTAATTTTATTGATTGGTTGATAATGATAGGTACTTGTGAGCAAATACAAGGAATAATACACATGCACGATAGGATTCGACAAATTCCTATATAAAGACCACCAAAATTCATACATTCCCATCATATCTTAATTAACTTGCATCCAATTTTAATTATTTATCGGCACCTTCATATCAACTGATGGCCTCCCTTCAGGTAGATGCCCTTTTTACTTAAATTTATTCTTCTCCTGGTTTAGAACTTCGTTATTTAATTATTTAAATCTAAATATTATTTAAGCAGGTTGATCATGCAAGTCCTTTGAATGACGTGATCACGGAAACCGAAGCAACCAGTAAGGAACCACAAACTCTGCCTCCGGCGGCGTCTCCTCTGACGGAGAATGCTAAAGCCGATGTGGAAGAGGAGGAAGATCTGGAAGACTTGACCGAGCCGCCATACGAAGAGAAGGTTGGGAATTCCGACGACGAAGATGCCGAATATTCGTCTTACATCGAGAGGGAAGAAGCGGCGCCGCCTTTTAGTTACGGCGGAGGACCGGCCACCTTAGACGATTTCAATGAAGATGATGACCCTGAAGATAAAGACGAATTCGTCTGATCAAAATATTCATATAATCTCAACATTATAAGCCAAATTTTATTATAAGGAATCTCAGCTGCTTTCGTTATGGTATGTCGTGGGTTGTTAATTGTTATGATGTGGTTTAGGTTAATTATATGTAGACGACAAAACGCAACTCAGTTGGTAAGAAGTTTCCCCTCCAACCAGTAGGTCGGGGATTCGAATTATCTTGAGCGTATCAGTGTGTAAGTGTGTGTGAGTGGTAAATCTCAAAAGATTAACTATAGATTATTGTATTTAGGCTTATCGTGCAGCCTTAATTATGTTTGTTGATAATGATATATTTTATGCTATCGTACGTCGTCTAAAAGATTTCGTCCAACTCTATATATAGTGATATAGAAATATATTTAAATATTTCTGTTTACAAACAATTAGTGTCGTCTGCAACTAGTCGAGTTTAAATTCAAAGCGTTGCGGTAATACTAAAGTGGGCTTTTTTCGGGTTCGACATCAGTTCTTGAGGCCCATCTACAAATTGATAATGGCAATAGGTACAATACGATTGGTTCTTAAACTATTTTTAAGCCTCAACTCAAAAAGGAAATTATTTAAATATTTTTACGTCTAATTAGATCATTTTCTTTTCATTATAGTACGGAATACCAACAGTTTTATAATAAATCAAACGGGCATTTGATCCGGCGTCGTCCAAATTCAAATGAGATTGGAAATTACATGAAGAAGAAACACCACATTCTAATATTGCCACTATTTTATCCACCCTTTAATTTTATTATTTTCACTATTTAAAAACAACAATCACGTTTTATTAGGTTAAGTGAAGTGAGAATTTTAGGATCAGCTGAAAACAAACGTCTATTTGGTTAATTTTGATGTAGATGTTTTAAGAGTTTGTATTTATTTTTTAATAGGTTGAGAACTTATTCTCTTATTAGTACCATATAAAACATTACCAGCAAATTTACACATAAAGTGAGGGATGACTCATATATGAATGAGATACTATTTATTTCATTAGGGGTGAAAAATGTTCATGTCCTGTGTAAAATTTCTTGAAAAACAACGAATCTCTTAATGGAGGAATAAATAAAGAGTCTCAGTAATTTAATAGTATCCCTTCAATGTATATACCTAAATATATGTTGTGATAAGGGAATTGTCACTTCTATATGAGGTCGCACTCTACTAAAACATTATTTTTATCCAATAATTTGTGAATTATACAAAAGAAATAAATCCTAGTACTACGTAATCTCGTATATATCGATGAATGGTGGAGTTTAAATCTGCAATTTACCTTCTGCACTTCAAAATTTAAATCCTATCAATGTCCAATCGTAATTTTTCTTAACATCTCAAACTGAATAATGGACACTTTAATCAACTTTATTGCGTTTCCACATGATTGAACTTTTATTCTCATAATTCCTGAAAAAAATCCTTATTTGTAATTTAAACAGGATAAAATTAGTCATTTCATTATATCCATCGCCATGGGCGGATTTATTCATTGGTACCCCAAAATTTCTCCTTATGTTTATATATATTATTTGTAGCCCAACTTCAATTTAGCCCACCCCAAATAATTAAAATTTTAATTTAAAGCTCATAATCCTTACATGATATGTAGCAGCATATATAAACAAAATTACATAACATATTGGATTTACTTTTGGTTAATAATTTTCCACGATTTTGAACAAGGAATTGATCATTTCTAGTATAAATCACGCGAATGGAAAATTTGAATTTTTTTTCCAACTCCCAGTTGTTCCATATTCATTAATCATAGTTCTAATACTTTAGGAAGTTTCTTATTACTAATTTCACAAGACTACGAATATATATATTTTTAAGTTGCAATAGTTAGTTTAATCACATTCTTTATATACTTTTCATAAGTTTTAAATATACAAATTATGTAATATTTCGTGCAGAAAAGTGATAAAATTTGGAAAAAAAAAAATCCTCTAAACGTGCTATATAAAAATCTAGACTTAACATCATTTATTTAATTAATATTTTAATTATAATTAAAAATCTATATTTACAAATATTAATATAACCAATAATGGATGAACTCCAACTTTAAAATCTCATATTTTTCATACAAAAAATATTTATGTTCAAGATAATTTTGTATAATGAGGTTAGGGGTGGGGCAAGGAAAAAACAAGTTGAAAGATGTCTACAGAAATTAAAAGAAATAATTATCGAAGTAGAGAATAAATATATACTTAAATAAAAAATGTAATCCACACTCAAAGGAGACGACACACCTCATCTCTCATAACCATTCGCTTAGAGTATCAAGTAAATACAATTAGTAAAAATTTTCTACGTCCATCCCCGACTACATACGTGTTATACTCAGTCCCCCCTATATTAAATTTCTAGATCGGCCCCTGTCCATCGCTGTATTGCATATTCATTATCTTCATCTTTAATATGTATTAGATGATTTCATCCTGTGTTAGTGTAATACCCCGATTATTTAAACGCCTAATTACGATATTAATTTCGTAAATTAGAGTATTGTTATGATAATTTGATTATTAATATATCGAATAATGATTTCGATTATTGTTGGAATAATAAATTCCTATGTTTTATTCACAAATAAATGTGAATCGAGAAATACGAATACGTAACGTATTTCAACAGTATTATTTCAACGTCGATTGCGTATCGATAATTGAAATTTCGTAATCTTTTCTAAGTGTTTAAGCTTAGAATTTAATTCCATTATTATTGGAATAATTTAATAAAGTGATTACAGCTTTATTACGACCATTTTGAGATGAGTCGATATTTAACGTTTTGAGACGTTTCAAACGTTAACGTTTAGAGATGACTTGAGAATCAAGTCTAACAATCAAGAAATTATGATATTTAAATTCCTATGATTATTTTATGTAATTAGAGTATTATTAAGCATTAAAACAATGCTAGAACATTAAGGATTAATTATTGGACAATGCACTAATTTTCGAAAACCCTAATTCGAAAATTAGGGTTTTCACACATGAAATAATTCTAATAATTTTTCCTATGATATAATTTATCATCTAAGACATATATTATGATATATAACTACTTATAGCTTGAAAATCAAATTTTGGCACTTATAATTCCAAAAGTGCCGTGAACTTGTAACATGTATTAACATGTTTCAAATTTTTGCTACCTTTGGACATGTTAAGCAATTAATTGACCAAGTGAGATATTTTCTACACACTAACCAAGTAAATTAAATGAGAGCATCAAGTGGAGGCTTGTGATGAGAAAATAACCGTGAGTTTGCTTCCAAAATAGGTTAGAAGAAAAATCAAAACTCCTTTTGATGATGTGTTGCATGAATAAGAGTGTAGATATTAATTGTGTAGTATGAGGCTAATTAAAAAGCCTTCCCTTGGTAAAATGAGAGAGGGAACCGACGGCAAGGGTGTTCCAAAGTCAAGAGATATTTTTGCTTCTTTCAAAATGTGTAAGAAATACTTACTATAGTGATGTATTACTTGATGAGTCATAAAGTTTTTTTTTAAAAAAAAGACTCCCAATCCTTGCTTGTGTAATAAGAAGACCGAGAGAGAGAGAGATAGGATTTGAGTTATAAGTGTTTGGTTTTCCATAAGTAAAGTTAATACATCAAAACAAAACATTTTCTCTCCCCAAGATACTACACTGCCGTGAGCTTTCCATAGAAAAAAGCTTGAGGGTTCATCAACTCTCTTCACCAAAGTCTTGATCTTTAATCCTTGAGCATTAAATCCAAACCGTTAAAGAGGTTAGATATCGAACGAGCTTCGATTGTACGTTAAATTTTTTTATATTCAATGGTTCGATTTTAATATACAAGCATGTGTTCTTGTGAATAAAATTTTGCAAGTATGTTTTATTGTGTATTAATTATGTTATACATGATAATATGTTCATATTGATGTTTTATTGGAAGCTAAGCATATATTATAAATTGTTTTGATATGATCGAATTTTCTAGGGTTTGATTTAATGTTGGATTCATGATATATATTAGCTAGGGAACACATTGTGATTAAATGGGAATTTTTAAAAATCATATGCTAATAGTTAGATGAATACCGAAAATGAAAAAAAAAATGTATGTTGATGCACAAATTTTATTTAAGTGTTATTATAGCATGATGTTGGTCTATAGCATTTATTAATTGATATGTGAATTTATTAGAATTTTTAAGGATTTATTGTTCATATTTTCAAAAATTTCGAGAGCCATAGGTGTTGGTATCATGATTTGTAAGTTGATATTGATTAATATTATGATGTTATATTGTTACATAATGATGTTTAGGCATAGTGTAAATTTTGTAGAAATTTTATAAAAATGTTTGCTATGTGTTGATGAAGAACCGAAAACTATAATGATGATACATTGATGTAGGATTTAATAATGTTGGACTTTGAATTACAAATATGTTATAGATTGATGTTGGGGCCTTGTATAATTTAATTAGAATTTTAGGAAATTACTTGATAATTGTTAGCAAATTTTCGAGACTTATAGTAGTGAAATAAGTGATGTCAAAATTTTCTATAGGTAATATTAATTCATATTATTGATACTATGATAATATAGTATACTATATGAATTTAGAGAATTTTTTTGGAGAATGTTTGAAAATTTTAGCTAGAAGGCCGTGAGCTTGATTGAAGAAATTAAGGGTTTTAATTTCTTTATATCAAGAAAAATGATACAATATATGTCTAGAAATTAATTTAGACATATTAAGAATTTATGAAATTTTATAAACATAGAATACTATGTTTATGACGAAACGTTATATTAAATAACGTTAGAAATGAAAAATAATGTTTAATGAATAAGTTAATTCATATTAAAGAAAATATTAATCAAGTTTATCGATTTGCGTGAAAAATCGAAGATTAAAGCTTTATGGGAAGAAATCGATTGAAAATCGATTTATATTAAATTTATACATAAAAAGGTGTTTTATTAAAGATTTATAACGAAAAGTCAAAATGGTTGACTTTCGAAATTAACGCATTTAAATCGTTCGTTAAATATGCTAATACGTGAAAAACGATTACTTTTATCTCGAATATCTCATTTGTGAGAAAAGATTTCATAATTGAAATCATTTTATTTAATAACGTTATTATACGTTAATTATTTAACCTAAAAGGTTAAAATGAGACTGTAGATCATATTACGTCTTTCTCGATATACGAGAATTATTTTTATTGAAATGCGCATAGAAACGACGATAAAGTTTATTAAAACTTGAATTATTATTATTTATCAGTTGAATGAACTTGAAAATCTCGAAAAGCGTGCCAACGTAAACGTAATTTTTGCGTAAAGGTGGGACGTGAAGGCTCACACGCAACCAGAGGAGAGCACGCGTATCGAAAATCGAAGTTTAAAAGTAAAGGTGGGCTTTACTATACTCAAACTGGTAGAATTTACCAAATGATTTATTTATGATGCTTTATTGCAAGCAAATATTTATGAAATGATTTATTTAATTACCTGCCCAAAATGTTTATGTTTTATGTATGTATCCAATTCATGATTGTCGATGCATAATGTTGGGTAGCTCCCACTTTATGACATGCTTGAATTCGTATTCTTGGAAGTACCACCAAGGATGATGGAGAATTCGTATCCTGTCTTTGAGATGGCACGGATTTTGTGCACCGATTATTTGTGATTTGTGTCTTTGAAAGGGTGCTCGGCCATTCATGGCGTCGTGAGAGGAGGCCTCCTCCAAATACCGGAATTGTTGTGGAATGAATTATTGTGGTGGATATGGATCATATATACAAGGAAAATGTCTGCCGACTAATCTTTATGGAAAATGCAAGAAAATATTTAGTAAGCACGAGTATTTCAAATTAAAACCTCGTGTTATCGTGATGGGCGAGTAATTTAAACTTGATAAATTATTTTGGCATGAGCCATCGAAAGCAATCTTGTACTCACCGCATGTTTGTTTTTAAACGCGCGGGTTGAGCGGATGATGGATGGAGATGTGTCGGAGCAATGAACCCCTTTTGAATACGATATATTAGAAACCTTGAATACACATCGTCATATGTGTATTCACACGCTCCCGCAATTGAATTAATTTATCTTATGATGTTGATTAGTTGAATACATCCGAACATATGAGTTCTTGTATATATATATTGGTTAAAGCTTTCGCGATTATTATTCCAAGATAGCCTTACTAAATCGCATTTGTGATTTGAAATGTATTACAGATTAGGTACACACTCAGGCACAACCTGGGCCTACAGCCTACAAATGATTATTTATATATATTAAAAAGTGGGAAAATGGTCCATGAAAATTAATTAATTCATTGGGCTCTGATCTGGGTAAAGTCTAGTAGTTCTTGCACCACTTATAACTTATTACTGTATTCCCTTTTTTTACCCCCATTGCCGTGACGTTAGATATAGTTGATTTCATACTCCATGAATACTTTTATCTCAGTTGGGCCCATTTCTTTTATTTATTAAAGTACTACAAAAATTTACTTTATTTCACTTTTCATCTATTTATTCTTTTATTCATTGAACATATTAAGTAATCTCCATAAATAGAGCATATAAATTACTTAAGAAATTATAAGAACTGCAATCTCCAAGAGCATAAAAATGGGGGAGTGACTCTTTGAGGGCTATTATTAGTCTCTTACAGAAAGTGAAAAATAAAAGGTCCTAAATAAAATGTTATCATAAAAAAATTTATGAAAAAGATCGGAAAATGACTCTTCAAACATATTTTTAATAAGTTTTAGAATATCTTTAAGTAAGCAAGAAAAATTGGATTCATATTATTTTGAGTGGATTGTGTGTATAGTTGCGATATCATTGAATCTTATCTCCAACAATATTCAAATTAATACAAATTTTTTGTATATCCGTGTGCATCCATACGGATTAATAAAAGTTTCATTTGTTATAAAAAAATATTATTTAGATTTGAAAATTTTCATTAACTTAAATATCATTTATATAAAAAATAAGTATATTGAAGAAAAGTATCAAATTATATATATACACAATAAAATGATCAACTCCAAATTAATGCAAACAATTTAGCTGAGAAGTTATAAAAAGATCAACTCCAAATTAATGCAAACAATTTAGCTGAGAAGTTATCTTTGGGCATGATGTCACAAAAGAAATACTCAAACGCAGATGACACGTGTAATTCATCCAAGATGGGGGATAATCAATACCATAAGAGTAGGATGGAATTTACCGTTAGTTATATATGGTTCCTTTACCACCAACAATATACATTAAATGCATATTACCACCCTACATTAAATGCAAGTTACTTGAGCGCACTTTGTATTGTGGAAAGAATATGGAGTCATTATGTAAAACGCCTATATAGGTGTATTATATTCTCTTTCTATATTAATAAAATATTATCATCTGTCCTGTGAGGTTTGTATGTAGATACCCATACGTAACGCTAAGATAGCGGTTCTTGGAAAGAATAATGGAATCAAATTTACGAAATTAGTTAAGTTAAAATAGTTAAAAGTTAGTATATTCGAAATAAAAATATAATTATTTTGGAACAAGTTAGTAATAAAATAAGTTTATGTGATTAAAATGCCATAACTTCAAACTCCACTAATATCTTTAGTCTGAGCATCAAAGATAATGCGGCAGGTTTTTCCATGAACTCAAAAAGGATTTGTTATCATTTTGGGATAATTTAGTGATTAAATGAGTATCTTTTAGTATGATAATTTTAAGTTCGAATCTTAATAACACTTTTTAAATAAAGTTTGTCATACTTGATTTTATAAGTACGATTTGTCCCCCTATTTGATTTGCAAAATATTGTACGATTACGAATTTTTCTCGATATAAATTTTTGATAGTAATTGCGACCTTTCCACGTAATTTTATAAAGAAAAATATGATCAGCTCATCTGATGAATGTCATTTACTTTATTTTCGTAAGTTTGTATGTTAAACGATTTTTCATATTATTCAAGTATTATGATTATTTATCAGTTAATCATAATAAATTTGATGTGATAAAAATATGTTCATATCGATTATAAAAAGCATTGGGTACATTTAATATATAGTAATAGTATTAAATTAATTAATATTTCGCTAACGACTAATATAGTAATATGGGTTGATGCTATATCCGTTAATATGCGTATGCTAGCTCGAAGATTAGACCATTGCGTGCTTAATAAAGTTTTAAGATTTGGACATTATTAATCATATATATTGTGCGTCTATTTAGAAATTAAAGATTGGGAAAATTATAAAAGGTAGTGGGAATTGCTGCAAGGACATGAATCCAAAAATATTGATTATATTACTTTGTTTTGACTTAATTTTCTCTTTAAACTTTAATCTATGTATTATGATCGCCAAAATTAGGTATTGGCTCATCTAATAGCATTCAAACAGAATTGATTGATTAACTGAATTTAAAAAAAATTAGGTATGGCACAATCAAACTTATAAAACTATTAATAAAATTTTAACAGAAACATTTTACCCTAAGAATCCATATCCCATCACTGAATCATTATGAAGGTGACTTTGAACATCCATTCTTGTTAGGAATATTTATAGCTACACTTGTATTTGGTGATATGGTATATATACAAATAATATATATATATATATATATATATATATATATATATATATATATATATATATATATATATATGGAATGAGATCAAATATAAATCAATCTTAAAGATAAAATATGAACTATTTGCATTCGATTCGTCAAGATCTACGATGAATTCATCACTTCTACTGATTCAAACGTCCTGTCGAATCTCACGAATGATTTAATTTTTATTTTTGAATTGACACTTACGTTTTCATACACTTTCACGAATCGACGATTTGGTGTTCGTAGTTTATAGGTTAAAGATGATTTTTACAACAATCATTTCATATGTGTGTGATCGAGTTCAGTTACAAGATATTAGGAGATTATGAACATATTTTTATTCTTGTTTTTTTAATTATGAATTTATATTTGATTGAAATGATTCAAATGAATGGTTTTAAAATGGAGGAATTTGAGGGGGACAGTGTGCGAGAAAAGTAAGAGATGGCATGGCAATTGGCAAATAGTAATGACAGCGAGATGAGTATATGTTGTCAAAGTCAAAGTGGTCCACTCCCAACTATGCCTATTCTAATTCTGATTTCTGAAACCATTTACTAGGGAAAATTTTGTCCTTTTCACCCACTCATATTGGCTAAAACCTCTTGCATTTACTGTTTGCTTTCTCTCAACGACCAAAAGATTGCTTTCGTAATATTTAATTCCTCGAGAAAGATATTATTTTTCAATTACATTTTCATAATATATAATACATCCGTCCCATTGGAAAATTTCGCTTCAAAAAAGAAATAATTTTACTAAAAATATCTCGATTTTCACCTATTTTTACAACATTCGAATCTGAACACATATGAATTATGGACAAAGAGTATATTGAAAAGTTTCAAATGTAACCGATTTGTATGTCAAGATTCGAACCTGAACACATCATTTATCGACGTCTTTTTAAATATCAAAAAAGTTATAAATATATAGTTAGTATATGAGTTTGGATTCAAATCTTGATTCACCTTACTATTAAACAATCTTAACACAACTTTATAATTTTGTAGAAGCAATGACTCTTTAATTATATTAAACTGATACGCAAAATTTCAACATTTTTTAATAAATGGGTCAAACTTATATTTTTTCCGGTACTAGACTCTACCTCAAATTTTCACATCCCTAATGATATTCACTAGATTGCTATTTGATGTATTTGTTATTAATTTCATAAATTTAATTCCTTAAAATCTCAAAATCAAATATAACACAAGAATGAGTAGTTCTAACTTATAAGAATGAGTTAAAATTATAAGAAGTAAGATGTTATTTAGTTTATTTATATAAGAAATTAGATGATATTTAGATAGTTCCTTCAATAAGACATTTCCCTTTTTCTTTTTCTTTTTCGTTTTCCTTTTTAGATTCAGAAAAGGACATGATGCATGAAAAAGAAAGAAGGTATTTAAGAGTACTGTTTGACTTAGAGTTAGATGCAAAGAACCTTAACTTAGATTCTGAAGAATCAACATGTGAATCTATTCACTTGTTTCATACGTTCCCTTCATAATCCCTTCCTGTCTCTCACATGATTTCATGTCACAACTCTCAACCCACTAAGTATTTTTATTTTTATTTCATATTTTACAATGAAGTCTCTCTCTGGAAAGAAAAGGTAGATGACTAGAGATGTAGGCAGGAATGAACAATTGTAGAAGGTATGGAGAAAACAGAAACTCGTTGTCCATATCCTTTTTAATGCCTCTGCACTGCAAGCTTTATAAGAAATATATATATATATATATATATATATATATATATAATTACTGTTCCCAAACAACATTTCTTCTCATCATTTCGAAATTGGTGATGATGCCAACACTGTTGACTTCATATCCCATTCCTTTTTTTTAAAGGGGATATTTTTATCCATATACTTCACATATATACATTTGGCATGATAATATGCAATGTACGTATATTATCAAATTTTGGTTGAATTCTGATTCTGGATGCAACAAGATATTTTATCTATGTATTATTATATTTTTAATTGATTTTAATTTTATGATCGAAATCATTCACCTTCAAATAGGGTTTTAGAGTTCATAATTTTAGGGGTTTTAAGTAAGAAATCTTTCATTATACTATTTTATTTAAATTTTAATTTTTGCCATGTTAGCATGTCACAAACACTTGATTGTGCCATGTTAGGAATAAACTCATCTCAATCGCAAAATCAAAGTAAATTAAAAAGAAAATAATCGATATCTTAACCTGATTTTATGAGCTCAATTGATTACAGATAAATTTTTTTTGTAATCTGCAAAATTAGAATTTAAGAAATATTTTATGCAAAATTTCACCAAAATTCGATGATTTGCAGGCTATTATTTCCATACATTTTACATGAAATTCATCTCGTAAATAGTAGTAATTCATAAATCACACCAAGACATCACAATTGACACGTTCTGTGTGACACATCTTACCTAAAAATATCGTTATATATAACTAAATATTGCCTTCGAATTTTTTGGAGTGTCTTATTGACACTTTCTTCTTCTTTTTAAATAAGTGTCATAGTATGCAAATTGATAATAGATCAATTACATTTTTTTTCATTTTTCAATCTTTAATATTTTTCATAATTGATAAATAGTTGTGTGTATGTATTTATAGTAGTTAATTAATAAAATTACAAAAATATGTTTTTATTTTTCTTGGTATGTGTAATTTGATTGTGGGGACATTTATAAAAATTAGAGAGTATGTGTCAAATGAGTTGATTCTTTCGAGCTCCCATAAATTTTGAATTCTCTACATAAACTTGGTTGATTAATATTATTCCAGTTTGTTGATTGAATAATTAATTATCTTTGTAATTTTTTATTGTTGGTCCTGTGAAAGGCGCGGCGTGCCAAGTAAAATTTTGCCTTATTGCATGTGGGTTAAAAGGCCTCTTTCAACATTTGTAGCTTTTCGTTTTTTTTTTATATTTTTTTGTTTGTTTCTTGTGACTCACAAGTTGTGAGACATGAGCCTCGGCTTCTGAGCATTTCGATACCTTTTTTAATCGTAAGAAATAAAAATAGTCAATCTTTCTATCTTTTCATTAATGTCGGTTGATAAAATAGTATAACCGTATAATCCAAATTGTATAATATTTATTAGGCTTTAGAAAAAGGGGTCATCGTCTTTCATGACAACTCTTGAAGTTCTCAACTAGAGTGGGTTTATACTGTCTTAAGATTTTTTAAATTATATGAGATGAACGAGTTCAATTAACTACATGGTAACTTATTTTAGCTTAGTCTTTTAATTCACAATATTAGCCACCAAATATAATTCGACAAAGCAATAGGTGCTTGATTAACATATCTACCGACATGAATTCTAACATATTCTTTATTAATATGCATGATATATCTTTTTATCACTTTTGTATTACCAACAATATCTACAATCAATATATTTTATAATTCTACAAATACGAATTAGGTTTACTAAGGTAAATCAGTATTGTAAAAGAGATATATGTATAATAATTTGAATACATATACAAACCACTAGTTATTAGTTAAAATAAAATTTGAATTTCATTAAAAGTAAAACAAAGTACAATATACAGAAACAGTGTATGTTGTTAATGGAAAGTAAAATTAATAATTTAAAACTAAAAATAATCTTGATATTATTTTCTATAGGTAATTCTGTTATAAATATTTTTTTCGGTAGTATTACCTTTGATTGTATAAAAGTAGTCTAATAAATTATGGTTAAAAAAGAAAATTCACAAAAAAAGTAGTATTTTTTTTTGAAATATTATCATGCCTTATTAATATGACAGGACAACATATACATCATACTTCCTCCGTCCTAATAATTATGACTCATTTCTTTTTTGCACGTAGATTAAGAAGAATTATATTTTATGTGTAAAGTAATGGGTGACACGAAATTCGATGTACTTTTTAGTGTAAAAAGTGTTTCTTTTTTTTGAAACGAGACAATTTAATAGAATAGTCCAAAAAGTAAAACGTGCAAACAATAATGAGAATGATGGAGTACAAGATAAACACTTTTTAAAAAGAATACTTATTTTAGACAAACTTAAAGAAACCAAAACAGCACAAGATAAGGTGTTGCTTTCGTAATGCTTTGACTTATTTCGCAAAAATGGGCTGCTCTTATTAAAATAAAATAGAAAAAAGAAGGGAAGGAAGGAAAAAAAGCAACCTTTTTCGGTTCAATCAATTCATTTACTGGAAGAGAAATAGAATTTAAAGCAGCGACGCAAAAATAGACAAAAAATGTTTGGTTTCAGTAGTAAAGTTGAATTCATTTGTTTCCAATTATGCAAATATTTCAGAAAAATTGGGCACATTAAATATGCATCACCCATCCCGTGAGAGGGACAGAGTGACAGACAATTCAAGAATCAAGCAAATAATTTAATAAACCAAAAATAAAAATATTAAAAATACAGTGCTGATTACTCCTCTTATTAAACCTATTTCCTATGCATGTTTGGAGCTTTTCACAGCCAGCAGGCGCCACACGGTAACAAACTTTATGGCTTTCTTAAATTTCCATTTTAAAAAATCCAAGCATCAACAATAGAAAAAATAATACTCCCTCCGTCCACAAAAAATGTGTCATTTAGTGGACGGTACGAGTTTTAATAAAATGTTTTTATAGATTATTTGAATTGAGAAATGGTTAATCATGTGATAAATGAGTAGCTGAGGTTTAATTATAAGAATTAAATATGAGTTAGAGTGTGGTTTTTTTGGCAAAGAATAAGTGTTTATGAAGTTGAATTATAAGAATGTGTCTCAAAAAGAAAGTGACATATTCTTTTTGAAGATCGAATAAGACAATTATGACACACTCTTGATAGACAGATATAATATTTATTAGGGTTAATTCGCAATTAACACAAACTTTTTGTTCTTTCATATTTTGCAATTTTAACAAATTTTTGAAACTTTGCAATATATCATTATGTTTTAATTTGTTGCAAAATTAACATTTCAATTTTTTTATCAAAAGGGTGTTGACATATCGCATGCAATACTTATCCAATCGAATATGTTGAGTCCCTGCAGCTGCACTTGAGCAACGCCAAGTCCATTGAGACATGCCACATCAATTTTATAGTAATAAAAAAAATTGGGGGAGTGGGGGTGTTAGTTTTCAGACAATTTGAAAAATAGTGATATTATTACGGGTCGGGTACCCTATCCAAAAAAATCGGGTACCCGACCCTGATTTTACAGAAAATATGAAACCCGACTCCGACCCGATTTTTTAGTCGGGTACCCGAAAACCCGACTCGTGTCGGGTATTCGGGTACCCTAATTACCCATTATTTATAAAATTAACCTTTTTATATTCGAAGTGGCCGCTTAGCCTACTGGTTTCAGTGTCGGACTCGGTCTTTACCATGCCATGCTGTCTGGGTTCGATTCTCAAATCTTATAAATTCTAATTTTTTTTCTTAAGGTCATGTTATATATATATAATGAATTTATATTAAATAATTCGGGTATTCGGGTACCCGATTATCCGATTTTTGGATAATCGGGTACTGGTCGGGTATCGGGTACCCGATTACCCGACACCCTAATAGTCACCCCTAATTATTACACCGCTTTAATAGTTGTATTAAAATCACACAATGAATAAAACTCCGTGTATGAACTGACAATTTAACCCTACTTATTATGGTTCGTGTTTCATCTTTTATTTTAAGCTCGTCCCATTATCCTTGATAAGGAAATGTTATACAGCTTGTGTTTAGACACGCTATCACACTAAATCTTGAGATGAAAACTGTTCTTGAACTAGATTATACGTATTGACAATTTATACAGACAATTAAAATAATGATTGAATTTTTTTTCACAAACTTAACTCAATTAATTAAGAGTTAGTAGATTTAGAATAAATAAAAAATAATTACCTAATAAAGGTTTATGAGTTTTAAGATGAGTTGAAGAATAATTAAAATGAATAAATATCCAGATAGGCGCGAGTAGAGGTGTCCATCGGAACCGGAACCACCGGTTCCGGAACTGGAACCGGAACAGGCAGTTCCGAACCGTTTCGAGGAACCGGTGGAACCGGCGGTTTGGTTCCTGTTCCGAAATCTAGGAACCGGGAACCGGCGGTTCGGTTCCGGTTCCGGAACCGTATGGAACCGTGTATTTTAAAAAAAAAATAAAAAAATTCATTTTATGTTTCAATATTATACTTGTAAATTGTAATGTAAATTGTATACTAATTATTTGAATGAATGTGTCGTGGAGATGATGAGTAAATTTTGTTTTTTAACTTATAAATTGAAAATTTCAAAGTTAAACTACCTAAATTAAATATTAAATTAAAAAACCAAATATTATATATGATAATAATAAACAATGTCACATGATAATGAAGAATTGAAGTTCAAGTATTGCTCAAGGACTACACTCTAGCCGAGGCCCGTGAGCAAGAGAACAAATGGGATGATGTCTTTGAGCATCCTCCAATCAGCACCACCGAAGCCGAAACCGACACCGATGCCTCTGAAGAAACGGAAGAGTTCGATGACGATTTCGATTTTGACAACATGTAGTCTTCTCGAAAATGCTTAGACGAGTACTCTTTTTCCTCACAGAGGTTTTAACGAGGCTCGGTCCTTGGAATCGATTTGTGATATCCAAGGGTTTATGATTTATAAATAAAATAAAAATTAAACAATCTCATTCTCACTTTCTCAAGTATTTTTTTACATTTTACACTTTGAAGTTTGAATTGTCTTACGATTAAACTTGTATCGATAATCAACGAAGCATGAATCATAATCGAACGAAAAAACAAAAAAAAAAGGGACGGTTCTTTTCCGGCTAGAACTGAAACCGAAACTGGAACAGAACCAAAACCGCCGATTCTGGAACCAAAACCAGAACCGTATATTTCACAGTTCGATTTTGGTTCCGGCCATGAAGGAACCGGAACCGTGGGCAGCTCTAGGCGCGAGCGACAAAGTAAGGCACACTGCTCTGGTAAAAGTGATAAAGATAATAATGTTAAAACTCCAAATAAAAATAAGCTCAACCTCTGTTTCTCTGTCATTGCATCGATATTTGAGCTTCCTTCTTTTCTTCCCTTTTCAATTTTTCACCCTTAAAACTTTTTCTTTTGCTTCTGCACTGCGCCCTACGCTTATTTGGATCCTTTTTCTACAACTTTTTTCAGCTCCTTTTTCTGTAGTTTTAATACACACCCCCACCACCTAGAGATGGAAATTTGGTATAGAACATTTGGTTATTATTACTATAATTGAACTGAATTATCTGTTATTAGTTAACAGAATAATAGATAACACTAAATTTGGTTCGATATTTGGTACAATAATTTTGAAAAAATATGTTATTGACACCCAATAACCAAATGAGTATACCTAATAAATCAAAAATATTTATATATATTTTTATTATTATAATTATATATTTTCAAATAGCTATTTTAACTTATTTGGTTTGAGCCTTTGTTTAAGGTTTCCACCTGTCAAAAGGTAGTCGCCAAATTAGCATAGTAGCTTAGTTGGTTTGCCAAGTGTTTAAAATTGTTACCCTCTCAGTTTGTGTGTACGCCATGCTGAAATAAATATTTTTTAATTAAAATTTGTTAATTTAGTAACCTTTTGCAATTAACCGATTCGATTTTTGGTATTAATATTTTATGGATTTCAGTTTCGGATCAACCAGTAATCAAGATTCAAATATATAATGATTATTGATAGTAAGAAAACATTTTGGATGTATTCTACCATTTTTGTGTGTATCAGTACTTAAGTAGTGTGTGAGTTTGTGAGGCCGTAAATTGTTATGGCGGTCAATTGTCATCGATCTTTGCATCGTAATTTGTATAGTCAAAACACATAGCAAATTTATATATTTATATTTATAAAAAGAAAAAGAAAAAGAAAAAGAAAAAGAAAAAGAAACACACACACAGAGTCACACACAAAAACACGCCCCATACCCCGTGGCCCATAACTAGTGTTTTTTCTCTTTCATTCCCTCGGCTTTAAATAGTGGTAAAGCATGCGCCACTGAAAAGCTCACCCCTAAAAGTCTCTCACATCATCCTCATTCCTCACACATATTCTATCTTCAACACTACACACTACTCCATATCCAAAATCTCTGCAAACCACCAACCAACTCATGGAGGTAACCAAACCGACTTCACCGCTTCAATTCGTTTCTTCTTTCTCATTTCAAATTTGATTGTTCTCTACAAATGTAATACAAACTGTATGTGACTGCAGGAGTTCTACTGGAGGAGCCACGTGCCGGCGTTTGGGAGCTGGGATTGCAACGACGACCTTCCCTTCACTCAGTGCTTCGAATCGGCTCGCCAAGCTGGTCTCCTTCGCTACAGCTACTCCGAGGACCGCGATTTGTACGTCGCCGGCGATTTGTATGAGAATGACGTTCTCACTCCTGCCGTCATTGTTGTTCCTCGCCGCCGAGTAAGCTCATCATCTATCTCTCTATAAATCTGAAGTGATATAGTGTGGATCGGAGTGAATGAATGCAGCGATTATGTGTTGCAGGGGAAAGCAGTGTATCCTAGAGAGAGAGAAGGGCAGAAAGACACGTGGGCGGAGTATGATTGTGACTACGATCTGAGTTCGCCGCCGAGCCCTGCCCTCGCAAAACAGCTCCGAAAGCCGTTGATGAAGATCTGTACAAGATTTCTCCTCGCCTCCTCCGTCAACAAGCCAAAAGGGTAAACCTTTTTCTTTTCTTTTTTGAAAATTTCGTTTCATTTTATCATTCATTTATCTTAATTTTAATCATCATTTATGTGTATGAACTCTTCAAATGTAAATGTGAATGTCATGTAGAACTTAAGGTGTTAATTTTTCAAAATTTTCTGGGCTGAAATGGACTGGCATAAAAAACATCCACGGAGAAAGATCTATCAATCCAAGAGTAATAATATTTGGTACAAGAAAATAAATGTGGCAGTATCTTCTCGCATATAATGTGCATTGCAAAGTTTCCAAAGAAAAGTACCTCCTTGGAATCTAGCAAATATCATGTATCTCAACTTTTGACTACCCCAAAAAAAACAAAGGAAGTTAGAAAAAAGAATAACCAAATGATGCAATCATTTATTTTGTCTTTCAACTGCTCACTCATAGAATATGCAGTGGATACCTATTTCGATCACTTTTGTTTAAATGTTGAGTTCTTAACCAAATTCTCTTGTTTTGAGCTCTAATGAAGTTGTGTATTTTATGCAGAATAGGGGATGGGGGATCTTCTCCAGCTGTTTGCGGCCTTGTGTTTGTTGAGAGATTCAGAGGGTTTAGTAAATACAAGAATTATGGGAAAAAGTATGAATATTTAAAATTAGTGTAGTTTATTCTTCTTTCTACCATTGGAATGCTATAGCTAGAGATGAAGTTTATGTGGTGTTTGGAGTGTTTTGCAGAGGGGTCTGAAATTGTATTTGCCCCACAATCATTATCTAACATCATAGTGATATTGATAATGATACCACTCTTAATCTTGGTCTTTGTTGCTCCTCTTTTTTGGCGCTTTTTACCGGATTTATTTTGAGAATATATGTATATTTTATTGCGCTAGGCTTATTTTGAGACTTAGAACTGAAGTTATTGTAAGCATGAAGGCTACACCATCATTATCTCTCTCTCTTCCTGTCTTCCATCTGCTGTGTTACACCGTTTCATCTAATCATCTTGCTAGAAACAATAACTATCTTTGTGCTGTCATTTTATTTTAGAGTGAACTCAATTATGTTCAATGATTATGGCACTTTCGGCAATTTAAATGTGTGAAGCACTCTTCCAAGCTATAGGTTACCAAATATTGTAAATTCATTGAAAGATATGTGGAAATGTATTATTACTAATTTAAGAATTCAAG
Source organism: Salvia rosmarinus (assembly GCA_036937905.1). Taxonomy (NCBI): domain Eukaryota; kingdom Viridiplantae; phylum Streptophyta; class Magnoliopsida; order Lamiales; family Lamiaceae; genus Salvia; species Salvia rosmarinus. The sequence continues at coordinate 74,006,797 of CM072818.1, forward strand.
TAATATCAGAATCTCAAATGTTAGCATGTCAAGTCGCATTTCATCTGAAAAGAAGAATAACAGAGGAAGACGAGTTCAAACACTCTAAAAGACAAAATGAAATGCAATGCGTAGAAAAGTGATCAATAACAAATCAAACACTACTTTATCTGAAACATAATAATAAATGCACATCTGGCAGGCGATGTATTTACTGGGAGAAAAGCATATGAGCATGTGCATTTACAAACAGAGAATTTAGCAAAAGTACAGTTTGTACACAAATCTGAACTCGATTTCCATGCAAGATTTCAAATGCAAGAAAGCGCTATTTACAAACAGTTTGTACCTTGGTTCCACAAACATCCCAGGAAGCAACTGCACAGTTGATGGATGGCGAGCAAACACTCGGACAAGGGTAGATGAGAAGCTTGCTAAGCCTTGATGACAACTTCCATAAGCTCTGATGAATTCATCTTTAAAACGGGCACCAAATAAGACTAAGACGAAGTTCAAATTCATCCGTGTCGAACTTATTATCACCATCTACTTCTCAAGTTGAACAGGATCTAATAATCAGTTTGGTACATCAAAGAGCCCTATGTTGCATCAAAAAGCAGCAGTGGCTTACAACATAGCATTATTCTTTTTCGTTCCTCAAATCTCAGTCTTCGTTATTCACGATAAGCAAAATCTCGCCTCCAGTTAAAATCACAGCATCCAAGTACTCTGTTATTTCTTCTGTATTCTTGAATTGATGGGGCGAAGAAAAATCACTATCCAGATTGTACCAAACATTATCAACTCTTCTCAGTGCAATCCAATGCCTACCTTTCCATAGGCCACCATACCTTCTTACCGGAACATTAACCACAACACCAAACAATTTATCAAGACCAATCGTACATGCCCCACATCGCCGATCATGCCATACTACTGTTTTACCTCTTTCTTCAAGTGCGGCAATAAGTACATTGACATCATAATTCCCTGTAACCACATTGTGATGAGACTTAAAACTACGGACAATGGAGTCCAGGATGTCTGGTTTGGGTCCTGAAGGTCGAGTCTTTGAGCAATGGCATTCAAGGTTGCTCTTGAAAATGCATCCTTCTCCTGAACCACAACATCACAAACTCCATTACACGATCAATTGTTCCAAAAAGTTCAGATACAACTAGAGATGTCAATGGGTGGGTTGTACTCGGATCAGAACCAATAGATAAGTAATGGTTTTGGTTCTGGAACCCATCCATTAAATACTGGATCCGGATCGGACTCGGACCGGACCCGGACCATCAACTATAAGTCTTAAGCGGTCCGGATCTGAGCGTGTATGGAACCAAACCGGACAAGAACTAGAACTAGAACTAGAACCGAAACCGTTGATTTATAATTTAATAGGCTATGAGTGATTTCAGATCGATATGGATAAAACTAGCTCATTGATAAGCCATTTTAAACTTACGATTGTCAATAGATGTGTTTTACTCGGACCAGAACCAATAAATAAGTATGAGTTCTGGTTCTAGAACCGGATCCGGACCGGATCATCAAACTATGGATCTAAACGGTCCGGGTCTAAAGCGGGTCTGAACCGAACCAGAACCGCTGCTTTAAAATTTAATGGGTTTTAAGCGGTTCCGGATCGGTCGGGTAAAACCCACCATTGACATCCCTAGATACAACCAACCAAGATGAGTACAACAAGAGACCAATGAACTGTACTTATGACGTAGTCTTTCAGATTCAGGGATGTCCAAATATATCTCAGCTCATACAAATCCATATTTTGTATCCCAGTTATGAATTTAGTCGAATAATACACACTGTTACATAGTCGTACATTATATAAGCTCCCAACAGTAACACACGAACAAGCACGTAAAACAGAAGAATTGTATTGAAGAAAATGTTAGAAAAGCAGAAGCAGCCAGTGCTTTTGGAACTTGAATACCTGGAAGAGATTGTTGAGGGTGTGCAATAAGCAGAATTGTAATCTTTGTCGCTCATGGTATATCGATTTCTTCTGAATATCCATGACCCACTATATCTAGAATCGGAAAGAAGGAACAAGCCTACAGATGACAAATGAGAATAAATCAGAGACAGATCAGCATTTATTTTTTCCTCTAATTATCAAAAATGCTCGAAACCTTCTGATCAAAATCACCAACAAAGCTTATTGATAAGACAATGTACACTAATCGTTTTAATAGAGAAAATTCACAGATAGATACATTTGGAATTTAAAGTGAAGCAATCAATTAGACGCAACGAGTCCTGAAGAAACTGTTTTAGCATCATATAACTAATCTGCAAGCGAAATAATAATAATAACGTCGATTAACATGCTGTAATGTGCTCCTGGATCAAAATTAAGTGTTATTCTCATATACCGACACATAATTCTAGAATAAAATGAAGTGAAACCAAAATCACTTAAAACGAATTCCAGCAAAAAGAAGAAACAGGAATTGGAACAACATGCAATTATAAAAGCAAGTAAAAACCTCACAATCCGTTTCATCGATTCATCGGAGCAGAAAGAGAATTTTAGAGAGAGAAAAAAGGGAGGGGCTACGAAGAGGGGAAGTCCGAAAACGGCAGAAGAAATGATAGGGAAAAGGGGGGGTCGTCGTGGTAATTCGTATCGTATGGGTTTAGTGTTGATTGAAATTGGAAAGCATCTTAAATTGAATAAGAAAATATTTGTCATCTTCTAACTGAGTCCGTCGGCACCAGGGAGTAGAAATCAATGATCCAATTTTGTCGGTATTTTTAATGGGGTGGTCTCTGGCGCCGTGCGCGACACTCACCCCTAATTAATTAATTAATCTTAATCAATTAGTTAATTAGGATTAATTAATTAATCTTAATTAACTAATTAATTGGTTTAATAAAATTTAATTATAAATTAATAAATAATAATTTTAAATTAATATATCTTAATTTTGAATTATTAAACCCTAATCATGAATTAATAAACCATAATATTGAATAATAAATCCTAATTTTGAATTAATAAACTCTAATTGTAAATTAATAAACCCAATTTTTAATTAATAAATCTTATTTGGAATTAATAAACTCTAATTATGAATTAATAAACCTTAATTATGAATTAATAAACCATAGTTATGAATTAATAGATTCTAATTTTGAATTAAAAATATAATTAAAAATTAATAAATTTAATTATTAAAATATAATTATCCTTATTCAACATAATTAATATATAATTATTTTAACAAAAAACAAGGGTGAGCTCACGGTGAGGCGGAGCTTAACCAAGTTTTTGTCTTTTTTTAATTGTTTTTAATTTGTTAATAATTTTGTACTTCCAGACCACCCCAAGCGTTGAACATGGGTGGGAAACTGTTCGGGTCGATTAACATCATCGATTTTTTCGGTTAATCGAATCGAAATTTTCATAAATTTCAAAATCGAAATTGAGATGTTTATTAAGTTTGATTAGCCGAAAATCACATTAGTTAATGCGATTCGATTTTTGATAAATCGAAAAAGTACCTATAATTTTTTATTTTTCTTATTCAACTATATTAAACATTTTAAATATTAGATAGTTACGATCAAACTAAATTTATGATAAATTAATTACTGCTTAATTTTTAATTTTATATGATTGACTTCAAATAATTTATTTAATTACTTTCATATATTAATTAATTATTCAATCTATCATATACATGATTTAAAGTTTTGATACTCTACAACTATGATTAATTACAAGTTTTCTAGGCATTAAAGAAAACTACATGCTCACTATGCACAATCCTATTATTCATTTTTTGATAATTATATTGAACTTTACCTATAAATAAAGACTCGACTTTTATTTATTAATCTTTTATGATGAGTTCGTAATTGCTAAAAAAAATCATTCGCTTTTTTAGTTATTAATCATCGGTTATCGATTAATCAAAAATAATAAAAAATTAAATATTTTATCATAAATCGAACCGTAAACCTAATACGTAGTGTTGGATTAATCAAACATACTACAATTTTGATGCAATTCGGTGTTAATCGAAAATCGAAAACCATTTCTCCAACCCAAATTGAAATATACTCTAAAAATAAAAGAGATACGTCTCGTGTGAATTCACATTGAACAACCCCCGTAAAATAAAAAGTTAAACGAGAAGAAAATATCAGAAATTTCAAAAAACAAAAAAGGAGTTTTATTTGTTTATTTATTTACTTTGACGGCAATTGTTTTATTGATCAAAAGAAAAAGAATAATCAATAAAAATAGCAATAAACATAAACATACTAGAGCATCTGTATTTATATTTTTTATATTTAAAAGTGGTCTTAACTCAAATAGTTTGCACCAAATATCACCCCCAAAATAATGTTCTTTCTGAAATATTAAATTCATATACCAATATGTATACTTATTATAATACTAAAGAAAAATATACTATTAAATAATTTAATATTTTATAATATATATGTATAGGAAGAGGATCAAATAAAAACCATCCTTATTCTAGTAACTAGAAAATAACATAATTGTATAAAGCAAAAAACATTATGTTACATGCCTAAAATCGTAAAAAAAACATTAGAAATAAAGAAAATATAGTTTTATACATAAAAAATATATACTACTGCAAAAACATTATCATATATGTAAGAAATCCCATTTGAAAAAATCATTCTTGATCATTCATCAATCAAGATCTACAAACCAAATGAGTTTCTAATTATTATAGTTTCTAATAAATCATATCCCACATATACCTAATATATGTTCTTACAAATTTTATGAATAGAATTGGGTGGCACAGCTCAAGTAATAATATCATACAACTATTATAACTGGAGCATAATATTAAGAAACAACAATTAGATAAAAGTACATATATTATAACTATGGTAATTTTTTAAATAGATATCAACTTAAATAAATAAAAATATTGTAAATAATAATACAGGTTAATTATGAAATCCATCACAATACATATTTTTATCAATATCTATCACAACCTTTACAACTTATCAAATCTACCTCAATCTTTTTAATTTATATCAATTTTATCATTAGAACTTATCTGACAAACAAGAGGATGACATGTTATTTAGCCCAAAAATTAAGGTGTCCACCTAGAAAAATAACAAGTCACCATTTGACATGTCATATCATGATTCAATTGCCAGAGTTGGGTAAAATTAATAAAAATTGAAAAGATTAGGATAGATTTCATAATTAACCCTAAAAACAAAAATAGAAATCCAAAGTTGGATAACCGTATGGACAATTTGGATACAATCAGTCAATCACTCAAATTTGGGTATTTGGATGATCATCGGAGATGTCCGAAGCTATAGTAGGCGATACATCGGGTGACCATATTAATTGTAATTTATAAAAATCCTACAAATCGCACTATCGTGCTATTCTATAAAAAGAAGTTAGGCTTAGAAGAAAAGGGATCCCTCTCGCTATGGATGGTTGCATGTCATACCACAAAGCAAACATACTGCTACTAAGGAGCAATAGTTTTACATCAAAAACAAAAACCAAGCCTCACTAAAAAATCAAAGACTATACATTATCCGTAAATGAAATCATCAGTTGTTTTATGAAAGAACAGAAGGGGAGATTATATACATACACGTGTTGTGTACATTGGACTATGACGCCTGCAAAGCCCTCACTCGAGCCGTCAATTCCTTGACTTGGTTCCTCAAACGTTCTGGGTTGCAGAAGAAATCCACAAATACTCGCCTCTGTACCGCCATCTCTTGTGAATGATGTTTAACAATCTGCATCAACGCGAAGATGTTGGGATTTCCGTAAATACGAGACAATCATTATTTCAAGAATCACTTCTCAAGAGAGATTGTACCTCGTTCTTCTTGCAGTGTTCGAGGGTCACATCTTCAACTGCAGCTGAGAGCTTCGCATTGATCTTTTCCATTTCATCCAGCTCCTTCATTAGAGCCTGACAAATATACATCATGCCGTAAGCATCAACAGAGCCTCATGCAAGGTAAAACTGAATTTAAAATGGGAAAAATGGCAGTAGCGCGTACCCAGGGAGTCAATATAGGTTGTGCGGTCGTAGATGATGCAAATAATAATTGCTGCAAACTCTGAACAAGGGTACACCTGAAACAACATGCACAGTAAAGATTTTGATTATCTTCTTATATCAATCAAACACTAAAGTCCTTTATAGGACATTTAGAAAAGTTTCACATGGTGCTTTAGGAAGACTTCTGATGCTCGATCTCCATGAGCGAATTGGTATGACTCCATAGAGGAAAATAACTTAAATGACACGGGAACATGACTCCATAGAGGAAAATAACTTCAATAGAAAAACTTACAGTTCATTAATACATCTGTTTCTGTCCTCAGGAAGGGCATACTCCAGGTCCAATTGCAAAGTCATCAGCTCTGAATGAAGGTTAGATAATTGCTGAACAATGCCAGGAACAGACACGTACGTCGATAAACCAGCTTGAGCATCTGAGAATTAACGAATTAACATAAAAGTTACATTAAATAATTCTATAAAAAAATAATGAATATGCCTTTTAAGACATCTTACTTGAATATATGCTAAGAAGATCTCTAACACCATGGAGAAAAGTGTCACGGTCATCGACAGCTCCTTGTTCAGGTAAATCAGATGCAGCTTGAACCAGTGCCATGCAACGACCCTGGAGCATATAACATACAAACGAAGTGTATAAATATTAGCAGTAGGTGTAATAGAGAAAGCCTGCCGATGTCATAACTTGGAAAATTGATCTTAACCTAATTAGGTGCATCCTTACCACTCTGCCTTCACTTGCTGACAGGTATCCCTGCAGCTCTGACTCAATTACTTTAAGCAAGGAATAGGCTCCAAGCATAGTCTTCTTTTCCAACTGACAGGCTAATTTCAAAAATTGATGTCGTGATAGCTGATTAATCAGATGGTATATGAACTGCAGAGGTAAAACGGTGCAAGAGGGGAGTTATATCTATAAGTATTTTGAGAATACGAGCTTGACAAAGAACGACAGAGTCAGAGAGTCAAGATCAATCCTGTTCCATTACAAAAATGGAGACCTCAGGCTCAAGCTAACTCCTGGATGAAGGAGCTAGCATGGAGTGAACATAGTTTACATGTCAACTGAATATTATTCATGCAAAATGAGAAGATATAAACAGGTAGGTGGTAAATACCCCTTTTTGCCGATTAATATAAAATTCCTGACGCATGACTTTTAGATCGTAGTCCCCTACACAAAGCGAGAAACTTATCATTTTAAAACTAGAAGCACAAGAACAAAGTGCAGACACAGATAAGTGAAACAGATTATCAACAAAAAAATAAGCAACCAGGGCAGATACATGCCTTGCAAAATATATGTGTCTTGCAGCTGAGCAAGCTCCCAGCAAAGATCAGGAATTGTCTGGAGCAAAGATAGTAATGAGCAAAAAGGAATAAAATGCAATAATCTGGAGATAAAATCAAACAAAGAGAAGACAACATTCAGGAGCTATAGTGCATAGTGCATACAACAATCTATTATCAGTGAGGAGGTTCAAAAAATATGCCTCATCATGCTTTTTCTAACCTATAAAATTTAAAACACAACAAAAGCATTTCTTCTGCCAACAGCATAAAATAGCATTTGAACTGCAGTGCAGAGTGGGACTGTTCAGGAGAAATCAATATAGAAAATTTCAACTGTACCTCAGATAATAACTTCTCTTCTTTGCGATATAAAGTTGAAAGTTCCCCAGTCAGCTCAGCATGCTTTCTCCTGACCAGGATATGATAAAAAAAAATATCAAATATAACATAAAAAACTTATAAGAAAATGATTCAATTTGATAAGAAATCTGAATTAACAAGTTTGCACTGATTGAACAAGAATCACCTCTGTCAACATGTCTAATTAAAACACAGGGTCTACGTATATCATGTTCGAGTTAGCATATAACATGAAGTTACACGCTTTGTTCAAGATGCAAAAAGAGTGAGATTTCTAACTATCCTACATCATAAAGTAACAATGAATTTAATCTATAATGATTTCTTCTGTCTTATAATCCTCTATAGTTGGAAGACCTTATCTACATTTTAGACAGAAGCTAAAAAAACAATTCAACAGTAGATAGCACATATGTCATGAAAAAATGTCTCTACAACCAAAGAGTGCCCCATTATTCATGGAACACTCCAACAATATAAACAGAGAAAAATAAAAATAAAAATTGAGGAGGTAGACTACTACCTAAGAGAATGAAGGTCAAGATGGATATGAGCTTCATCTGATGTTACTTGAGCTTTAAGCGTCATGAGGAAGGCTTGCTGCTTAGCATTCTCAACTTGAGCTTCCACCCATTGTCTTTCACTTGTCCCAAATCTGGCACAAGACTGACAGCCATAAGTACTCAGGAGACAAATATTCATTACAGACAACACAAAAAAATGCTATTAATATGGGAAATCCTATCCAGAATTTACACGTCAAAAGCTAAAAATTAAGACAACTGAAATGCATAACTTAGGCAATTAAGGATACCTACATGGACCGAAGTCGCTGCAACTCAGTAAGGCGTTGATGCTGTGTGCTTTCAGTGTCTGGCACATGAATCAAACAAAAAATCAGGAGGTTGTGGTACACACATCATATAATTAATGAGCTTATGCATTATATTTCAAAAATGCACTTATCAGAGTCCCTTTGAAGCATAAGCTTATGCATATATAAACCTATTGGGGCTTTGGCATGTTTTCACAATGCACTTATCAGAGAGATGGAAAAAATAAGGCAAAGATGAATTAAGTTATATTTCAACCATTCAATTTTGATTTATGTAGTTTTTTCTTTTCCTTTCTGTTTCATTTGGGATCGAATCACTTCATTCAAGAAAGATAATCAAGAGCCATGTCATAAAGAAACATGGGAAATAAAACTGAATATAGGAAAAATGCAGGCAGGAATGCATAGAAACACACCAAGGCCCTGCTTGCATATGCACTAGTGCACACACTCCGTTATGTGAATGAGAGAGTGCGAGAGAGGGAAGAATCCGGAATGATGTACCTCTAACCACGACATTGGAAATCTCATTGAGACTAACCCAAGAGCATTTAGATTTCCCCTCCTCAGCTACTAACCTGTAAGGGCCCTAAGAAACACATGATCAATGAACAAAAGTATAAGCCTATGTATTAAAAGAAATCTCCCCTATGTATTAAAAGAAACCTCCCATGTACACTCAAATAATGATTTTTTATATACTAGAACCAAACCATTCTGAACCCCCCTCCCCTCCTTTTCACCTCCAGTGAATCACGAACTACTGGGTGAATATTTATCAACAATGACATACAATTAGCAAACAACTGAACTTAAATACAACATGCAGAAGTGATTTCCAGAATTTCATTCGCCAGCTAAACTTTAAATACAAGAAAACATCATAGTGTAAACTTCTTCTGTCCCAAATATGTAGTCTCAATTATATAGCAATATTATATTTAGTATTGTTTTTTCAAAGTCATTAACAAATATGCACTTCTTGGTTATGAAAATTATTGTAGTGCAAATTATCTCACCCATTTTTCATTAAATATGTGTAATACTAATGTGGAAGTTTAGTTGAGTAATTTATTCTCCTAAATAATTCTTAAATTTATGTGAAATTCCAAAGGTGGACTATAGGACAAAGGTTAAGGGAGTATGTTGTACCAATTGCAATCAATTCAAATAAGGGTAATACTAATATGGGAAATTCCAAAGTCTGGATCAATTTATAAGATTTAAATGTAGAAACAAAGATTTACACTTTCTCCCCGACCCTCCCGACACGATAGCATCTTCCACCTAACCACCAATTGAGTAAACCTTAGATATCACTTGCTTTGCATTTGTTACAGCAGCACTTAGTTTTGAGGGCTGGAAATCAAAGATGAAGCTTCAGTCAAATGCAAAATAGGTCCAAGAGTTCCTCTGGAAATCACATGCACATAAATAAAATTAAGATCCAACCAAAATTGTTGACCTTTATAGAGCATCATGTAGATCAGTAGATATCAACCTTTTTGAAGCATAGACCAGGATAATTACAATGGTCACCAACGACAGAATTTTCCTATGTTCTGTTATTACTTGAGAGCTACAGAAGTCAAACAGAAGTAGAACTATTCTGCAGATTGTGGTGAATAGCATCAACTGATCATGTATTAGTTCTATACCCTTTCGAGAGCAAAGGTTTTCAACATAGTTAAGAAAATAGTAAAATGTTCCATCACATTGACATTCAGATGTGTACAACCAGTTTAAATATCCTTTCAATAGCTACATAAACAAGCACCAAACCTCAACAGAGTGAGGGATCAATATAGAATAATCAATAAAGGGAGAGGAGTGACTTCAATACCGTATCCAATTGCTTTGAAAACCATTGACTTAGTTCCTTCATGCAGGCAGCATCCGCAAGCAAGTATGAATGGAAATCAGCATATGCCAAGTAGATTCCGTCCTCTGCATGCCAAGAAAAAGACATTAAATAGGCACACGGAAGACATGGTGGAACAACTGAAGCAAAACACCTTGATATAATTTTTTGCTCTCATAGTCATCGTCTTGATGAATCTCACATCATAATTTTTTTCCCTGCCTTCTATAGCAGAAGCATTTTCTATTCTTGAACATTATACCCCAAATTTTTAAATTCAAGTATCTGAATAACTCATAAGAGAAGCTATCCTCAATCTTTTCTTTTATCCAATCAAGAGAATTTCAACCCTTCAGTTAATTGTTTCAAAGCAATTAAAACTATGTCATCTTAGATATAGTATAAATGCTATTACCCCCTACGTCCACCATATTCGTTCTTCGATTTTGGTGGTACAGGTTTTAATAAATTGTAATGAGTTAAAGTGAGTGGAAATAATAAATGAATAGATTAATGGGTAGTGGGATTAAAAGGTGGGCCAAAGAGATATAAATGAATATATATTAATGGATAGTGAGAGTAAAAAGGTAGGACATGAGCGGATTTTTTGTAAATGAGTGGGTAGATTTAGGGTAAAAATTATGGAGTTGGTTTTTCCAAAAAAGGAATTTGAACGTTTTTTGCATACAAACCAAAACGGAATTAAATGAACATATTTGGTGGACGGAGGGAGTATAAAATAAGGATTTTCAGTTTTCTACTTGAACTGCACATCCATAAAACTATTTAAAAAAGAAAAAGAAGACAAAACTCTTGCTCGTAATATCAAAGTAAGAAGGAAAAATATTACCATCGCCCGAATGATAATGTGCCAGCTCTTGAGCAGTAGAGGCCATTCGTCCAAGAACTGCATTCATCTGTATCCCATAATAATAATTTAAATGACGTGTGATAGGGCAAAATGAATTTCGAAAAGGCCAGAAACAAAAGATATGTATCACATCACAACCACCACAACATTATAAATTTAAAATCATGCAGAATGTTTCTTTGCACACATGATCTTACCAATGAGTTAACAGAGCAACAGTCTACTCACTACTGGCTGGTAAGCCATTTTAGAGAAGTGTTTGGAAAAAAAAATTAAAAATTCACTATCGTGCCATTACCAGAACTCACTCATGTAGGGCAGCCAAACAGTTAGAAGCTTCTCTAAGTCCTAACCCAAGAATCAAAATAGAAGTGCTATAAAAGGCTGGATGCTAATTTACACGGTCAAAAGGGAATAAGTCACTGCTGTATTTTGGGTTCACACGTGTGACTATGAAGAGGAACTACAACAGCTTCAATATTTTATCCTATTGTCAACTTCATTGTAGCACAAATGACAATCCCTCTTCTGTGTATCTTTCTTTGGCTGAGTCCTATATGCATAATTAATCCAATCAAACCATTGGATGATATTTTCATTCAACTTCCAAACTTGATAGTAGATATCATCCCAGATTTATTTCTTTGGCGAATATAGATTCTCTACAAGAATTAATTATTCCTATTTCATTTTTTTGGACATTCCAGTAATACATTTATTCTTAAATATATCAATAATGACTGGATACCCTTATCTTTCAAGTGTCAAGCATTAATACCTGTTATAGGCATATTTGAGTAGTTTTTACAAACTAATTACAATTGTATAGAATCAATTGTCAGAGCTGGAAAGTTTATATATATTAGCACACCTCCAAATTTCTTGCTGAAAGGCTATCATCTATAGTAGTTAGTTGTCCATTGGCATTGGACGTTGCAGCAACTCTTGCTCTTCTCCCTTGAATTAAAGATGAAGCTTGCCCTGTGAGCATATCATTCTGGAATTGCAGATGCCGAAGCTGTTTTTGTAACTCCAAAGCTTCAGCTTTTGCTGCTACAGTTGCATCACTGAACAAAAAAGAATATGTATGAGGAACAGAAGTGTGGGAGCTTAAATGCACCATTTCTTCACATGGTAGGGATTATGATGGTTATAACTTATAACATCAGATTCTTTTCACTTTCTTACACTGCAAGATCATGGAATTCAAAATAAGACCACACGTAAATTAAAGGAGAAACACATGCATTGATCACATCAAAATGACAATAAATAATTACGGCTTTCGCAGGCTTTTACGATAGTGAGAGTATGTTAATCTTATATATAAAAAAAAAAAAAAAGACTATTTTCTTATACCCGTGCTGTTATTCAACTACTATAATGGATAACAACTATTACTGAGCTTACCAACTGATCATAAATTTGGCAATGTACTTAAAATTCAGCTGGTGGAAGCCTAATTTTAATAAAATTGCCATCAACATCCTCCCTTTAGTCATGAGTTCATAATTTAGGAGTGTGTTTCCTAATACATATTCCACATGCATATTAGATAGCTTCAATACCATCTTGGACATTTTTCATCCTTTTTCATAACAATATTGAAAGAATTGCAAAACATAATATCTACCGAATTTCTTTCAATCCTTCTTCAGTTCCGAAAACAGCTTCTTGGTTGTCTCTCCTGGCTGAAAATGCTGAAATGCTGTCATAAGCAAAGTCCAAATCTTCTCCCTAATGACAAGTAATAACGCATCAAAGAAACCAATATGCTTTAATTGCAGAGCCTAAACTGAAAAAGGGTAACCAAAAGCAAATTAGGAAAAATAAAATGATCCTATCATCATACCTCCAGAAGCTTCCCATCTTGTAGAAACTGCTCATACCTACACAAAAATAGAGGGTGATTGTTGACAAGGTCAAGGGAGTCTATATCTTAGCACAGAGAGTTAGGCCAAAAAAATAATAAAAGAAGGTTCCAACATAAAAAGGATAGTTGCAACTTGACTGACTATTCCCAAAAACAATAGAAAAGGAAAAACAGAATACAGTAACATATCTAATAGGCTTCATCTTCTCAATAATTTAGTCGCGTTTTTGTGTTTCGCTATTTCAACAAGCTTTCACGGTACTTGCTCACCGAGCCAACATGCCAATTTAGTAACCAGAACAAGAATGCAAGGTGGTTACTTAAGATTCGGTTAAAAGATAGAACCACCCAGACTACACCATAAAAACAACATATCTTTGGGAAAACCCTAAACACGAAATCTAAAAGGCAGCTATGCCATTTCAACCCCTGTGAGTTCACGAAGCGCTAAAACTACTGCATCACATTATAACCTAAATTCCCACCAATGAACCCAGAATAGAAAGAAAGGATAACTTAAGAAAACGAGAAATCTATATCATTCTCCTCCCAATCTTAGCAAACTCAAAGAAGACGCCAACCACCTATAATTCCAATTAATCTAAACGAACACAAATTGTGCAGAACCACATCCAACAATTTACTACTTGAGTGAGCCATCACCACAAGTACAATGAGCTGGCTCAAAAAAAGTGGGCAAAATGCGAAATTGATGAAGATGAGAGAGGTGTGGTTACTGGGAGAGTTCGGAGGGGGAGAGGACATTAGAGAGGCGGAGGCTGGAGCAGAGCCAGTCGAGAATGGGGCGAACGTCGTCGTACTGAAAGGGCCATTCGAAGCTGTCCGGGTCCAACGAACCGTGACCTCCGTAGCCCAATTCCGACAGCAAGGCGCAGAGGCGCGCGCCGCTCATCTCCCCGTCGGAAAATGCCACTTCACGCTTCAGATCCACCGGCGATCTACTTTTCGATGATGAAGTGTGGGCGAAGCCTAAATGAATTACAGTATTGGCGCCGGCTAGGCCTTGCTTTCTCTCAGTGAAATTTCAAATTCAAGAAGAAATAATAATATTAAGGCTAGGATATGAAATACATCAGAGAAATATATTTAAATATTAACTGAATTGATTTTTCTCTTTATTTTTATTTTATTTTTTAAAAAAGAACTAACTGAATTGGTATTTCTTACAGCAAACGCGACCATTCATCAATCGAATATTTAAATATTATTTTGTTGTTAAAAATCTTAATTATTTGATGAATATCAATATTCAATACTAACAGGGAAAGTGTACACATTTTTGACCTTTAAACTTAAAGTATGTATTAGGTTGTGCTATTGTGAGTTCCATTGTTCCAATGTGTTTTTGTTGGCATTTCACTTTCAAACTGTTTTTTTTTACGCACTAACAAATGAAATGTGCGTTGCAGGTGTTTGGAGATAGTAAATTGATTAATTTCAAACTATGTTAAAACAAACTTTCCAAACAATTTGGAATTATTATATGCAATGCAATACTCTAAATATCATTGAAGAAATATTGTGAATACAATTTGTTAAAGAACTCATTGAATTTACGAAAAATCAAATATTAGTAAAAGATTACAAACTAAAACCAACCAAGTCATTATAAATTAGTTTACACCATATAAAAGAGATAAATATAGTTTGTGCCCTAACTTATATGATATTTTATAGAATGTCCTCAACTTAAGTTAAATTAGTTAAATGTTCTCAATTTTGATGAAATTTTGAAAAATGACCACAAGTTAAGTTTATATATCTAAGTGTCCCAAACTTTGGTTAGATTTTAAAAATTGTGGCCATATAGAAATTCCGGCAACAAAATAGAGTCAATTCGTTGCATTCTTGTAGTTAAAACTTGTTTGTATACAATATTGTTTACAGTGCAATGTTGGATATTTTAAACAGAATTGGATTGACTTGTTTGATCAAATGTCGTAATAATACTTTATATAAGTTGGATGAGAGGAGTGCAGACGCTTATATGAATTTATTATGTTTATGTGTTCGGGCAACGCCTGAAAAGCAGGTCAAGGCAAATCATGTCAGGCGGCGTCAAGTGGTCCATAAGCGCTGGCCTGGTCATTTCCAATGTTCTTACTTTACAGAAATTTCATCGGAAATTTAATTTCTGAAATTACGAGGGACTATTTTGCAATTATAAAATGATTGCAAAACTGCTGAAAAAAACTGTTTTATTCGAAAATTGATATACGTCAGTTTTATGAAAGGAAAAGCTCTCTGATCATTGAAGAGATTCGAAACTCAAAGAACATACAAAACGTTCAAACTTTGAATTGTATCCGATCGAATAATTCGATAGTACCTTCGAATTGATTTGATCTGAAAGTGTTTACACGACTTTCAGAGTATCCAGATTTGTTTGATTTTCTATTTCGTAAGTTTTCTACATGCAAGGTTTAAATAATCCATCCCGAAAAATGAAAACAATAAAAGCAACACAAATCATAAAACAGGTCAACATGAACTGTAAAATATTCATAAGAACTAATACAATATTCATATTCGGATCTAAATACAATTACATGCCATAATAATTGCAATCAAATACTCCTGGTTTAGACACAAATAAGTTATCATAAGCAAATTGCTCGAGATATAAGCAAAATTAGAAGCTGAAAATACACATTGCAGTTCAGAAGGTTTTCCGTTGATCCACTGAAAATGCTTGAGATCTAAAAAAAGCTAGTAAACAATTTAGGTTCCCACTGTTCATGGCGCAGGGATGTAGTTTAGCTACTCGTTTTACTAGCAACCTAAGCTCACCATTTTCATTTAGCATCTGCTTACTGCACAACTAAATTTTCCAAGGGGTAAAAGGCTAAGATTACCATCAAATTCCCCAACTGAAACAAAAACCTACTCCGTCCCAAATCTAAACTCTAAAGTACAGAATTCATCAATAAAATGGAGTACACTTTTTAAAGATTCGGTATCTACGGCACATACTCTGGCATTCACACGTCATGAATTTACAAGAGCGCCTGGAGGAACCTCAATCCTCGGACAATTGCAAATTAAGAACTTCCAAGTTGTGATTAGCGTGCAATACCATATCCCATACCCAGCTGGATCTCCTCTATTAATCCAGATCCAAACTTGTAGTAACGAACATCTTATGTATTAGTGAAACTTGAAATTATTAGCAACTCCACGATCATCTCACACCAGGAATCTGCTACCTGCAGGGCAATAATTTCCACTGTACAGCAGGGTCTCAATATTTCCAGAATAAAAACACTTTCAGTCTGTCAGTCAATCCTCCTCAGATTCAGAAATGTATCTTCTGATGTCAAAGGGCTCATTCCTTGAGACTGTGAGATTCATCTCAGAGTCATCCGCTGCATTCATTGGTGCAAAGGCTGTAAATTCAAAACAATTAATATAAGACCCTGGAAAATCAGACAGTAATGTATGCCTTTGAAACTAAAGGAATTTACTAAAGGGAAAAAAAAATTGGCAGGAGCTAGATGCCAAGGTAACAAGAAGAATCACAAGTTTTGTGGGTCCAGTAATCAGAAATAAGAACCAAATGAATAACAGGTTCACGCTTTAATGGTACAGAATTATTTAAACCAACTGTTTAGCTATTTCAAAGATTTGTAGGTATCATATGACATATCAGATGCAAAACCGTACATGGACAAGGACAACAAAAAAGCAATTGGAGAACAACCAAGTAGTGACTGACCTTTTTCTCTCATTCTTCTCTCTCTATCATATTCAAATTTGTCACGGATTTGACTAGCCTTTTCCCAAGTGTCGCTTTCCTTGTTTCTCCCCATAAATTGATCCTGCCGCTAAAATGGTCAGTGTCAATTAAAATGTTACACAAAGAAGTTTATGAAATATCTTTATGTAGCATTCTAGAGCTATCAGAATGCATAGGACAAAACTTATAAAGCAAGCAACTAATTCTTGAATACAGCAAGCAAGCACTCAAACTTCATACGAGTGTTATCTCATAACAGGTGAGGAAAAATGTTGAAGAAAGACACAGATATGTTAAGAAGAACAGGGTAAATGATATAAAAATCATACAAGGCGAGGACATGCAAAGTCACAAATGCAGGACTCTAGTCTTCATAAAATTTCGATAACATGGTCTTACCAGGAAGATGCAGATTTACAAGATAAAATTGAAAAGTAGTCAGAAAAATTACCTTGACTTGATCAGCTCGGGGCTGTCTATTCCTGCAAAAGGAGAGAGAATTATTTCATTACATTACACACTCTTATTCTTTTCCTGAAATCATCCATCCCGAAAAATGAAAATAATGAAAGCAACACACAATCATAAAACAGGTCAACCTGAATTGTACTGAGGTAGATTGCTTATACCTTTAGGCAGACCAATATAGAGTTACAGAGGAATACCATCTCAAAAGTTTCCTTGATAAGATAGATTAAAGCAGATAAGACCAATGATTAAATGGTACGTCAAAGAAATGCCACCAAACCTGTAAGGATTGAAATCTTCTTCATCGTCATCGGGTGAGTCATAATTTGCATGATCCTGAGCAAGTTTCTTGGAATAACCATCATCCCAATACAACCTCTCCCAATTTTCTCTGAGCTCATTATATAGTTCCATGTATCTTTTGCACCAAGGTTCATGCTCCTTTCAATTACAAAAAAAAAAAAAAGAACAAAGCTCAAGTATAACCAAAATCAATCATTTTTAGTTAGAAAATTCAAAATCTAGTTCTAAATTCACACACAGTTCGCATATTCCGGAAAATTATACCGACTTCCCCCGTTTCTAATTTGTCTATCATCCCTCAATTTCACATTATATTACCCTCAGCACTAAAATCAACATTTGACAAAATTACAATGAAATTATTCATGAATAAATAAAAAATACAGAATAACGAAAATTCAACAGAGAACTAACAGATTCCTTGAGGACGAGGCGAGTGCGTCGCATGAACTGCTCTCGGAGCTGCTTCCGCCGCTTATTAGGAATATTATCCCTAGGGATTACAAAGCGCTCCCGCAACGGCACATTCTCCCCGATTTCGTGCATTTCACCGTCCACCACCCACCACTCTGACTTATCTTCGGCTTTCCTCAACATCGCCGATGGAGAGAACTTGGACGACCGCCGCCGGCTACGGGGTGACCGGTCGGTGCCAGAGTCAGTTCGAGCATGCCGGAGCTGCGCCGCCGAAATCTGGAGAAATCTGCGGGGGCTGGATTCTTCTCGCTAGAGAGAGCATGGGAACACTGGCGGAGAGGTGGTGGAGAGCGGAGGATCGACGTCGAAAGAGGTTAGAAGGGTTTAGTGCTCAGGCTCATAGCTGCAACAAATTTCTTATTTAGTCCCTAATTTCTAGTAATATTTTAATTTAGCCTCTCTTCGTTTTGTTATTGGCAGATTTACCCTTACTCATTCAAGTTTGGCGATAAATGGCCCAAAAGAAAACTTATACAAGTTGCTTATAAAAATCGTTAGTACCTAATGGCCCTAAATTGTTATGAGCTGCAATATAATTATAATTAATTTATAAGTAAAAATAACCAAGTTATAAACCTTCAAAATTGATAAATATAATGGACATAAGTATTAATGGTCTCTAACCTATACAAAGTATTAACGACTCATTAACTAAATTATTGTTCACTCGTTAAATTCTTTAGACATGATCAAATATATGACATGACAGAAACGGTAATATACTAGAAAATACTTAAAAATCGACATAAACCAATTAACAAATTGATTGATTTAGAAACATGTCACGAAATGTTTATGATCATTCTTCTCAGTTGATTAATAATATTGTTAAACAAGGAGGAATTGATCCAAAAACAAAAGGTTAGTCGATCCTAACAACAAAATAGAGACTATATAACAGCGACGGAGGGAGGTGGACTGGCCATGGGCCAGATTTAAAAAAAAAAAATAAGTATAAATATGTAATTATACTTTGAAAAAATAAAAACATATTATTACATTATATTGAGGGAGAATCATGGATCACATAATAAAACAATGAGCTTTAATTTACAATTTCAATTTAAAGTGGACGCCTTTTTATTGTTCTTATTCCTTTATCATATTTGTTAGATCTTAGAAATTTTAAATTTCAAATATATTATTTTTTGCTATCTTTTTTAGTTTCTTATTATTTTTCTTTGGTGGAATTTAGATCCATAATTAATTATGGATTACTAATTTAATTTAACAAACCATGACTTTTATTAATTTGTAACTTATAATATCAAATATTAAGATGTATTAACTGTGTTCTAAATAATTAATCATACAAATAATTGACTGTAATATTTTATACCTTTGATATAATTTTTATAGTTTACATGTATCTTATTTAATCTTGATTCATTAATTGTTTACTTATATAACAATAAGTCTTATGTTACAAAATATCCTCCATAAACCGATTTTCCGTAACCAACCATCTCTCCTCCTCTCTGCCGCGGCCCTCCTCTCCTTTTCCTCGGCTAACCCTCCTCCTCCGTTTTAACTTCATCTGTTGATATTTTTTACTTTTGTGTCATAATTAAAAAATATTATGATTGTAAATATTTTTAACATCTAACTTTATTTAAAGTTCTTCTCACTATCTCTTAACATTATTAATTGGGGGACAATTTTTTCTGGCTCTGTCATTATATAAACTTCTTGTATAAGTATAGAGTACAAATAGTTGCCAAATGTACTTAAAAGGCAAAACAAAAAAAAGTTTCGAAACAAATTTTCCCTATTTTTTTTCCTTAGCCCCAATAAGTGGCATGAGGAATTTTCCGTTTTCCTTGTGAGCTAGCAGAGAACTAACTTGATGATTTCTGATCTTCAAGTGTTATGTTACATTTGGAACAACAAATTTCGTAATTTAACGATATTCTTACAGTTTTGTCCAGACTGCGGATTCCAATTCCCATGTAACGAACTTATTTAAAAGACAAAATAACCGCAGCAAAGAGAAATCATACAACCATAGAAACAAAATTTTTATGGTTAACCATCTATTTTTTCCTTTTCCTCATACAGACAGACAAAATTACGAGGATGCAGTAGGTATTTTCAAGTAACAATACATTGCCGATGTGACCACTTCCCTTCCGCTAGAGAGAAAGAAAGGAATCAACATAGAATAGCCGCAAGAAATTGATGATAGAAGGAGACAACTGAGACTCGACATCATGTCAAGATAACAGAGCAATGCAGTGTATCAACTATCGATCCCCATGATTTCGAAAACATAACAATCAAATGGTATGTAAATACATAACCTCATATGGAAGTTTGTATACAGAAACTGAATGAATTTATAAGTGGAGTGATGAAGGAAAAAACAATCATATAAGAATGACACATTTTAAGTTTCCTTTTTAGTTAAACAGTTTATAGAAACTAATACTTCTTTTGCCTCGAATACATTGTCCACTTTGGTGTCTCGCGTAGATTAGGATTCAGGAAATAAGTTATTCAACTGAACTTCACATATCATCATTGTTATAACTTATAATGATTATTGAGATCCAGTATATTTAATGCACTACAATGAGAAGAACATGTATTAGCAAACAACAATGCAATAACACCTATCGAGATATCAAACATACCAGCAAATAAATATATCTAAATTATTTAAAGTAACTCTCAAACTATTATTTAGAATATGACAACGACGTTACTAAAATGCAATTATATATAACAATATTATGGCACAATTAATCCACGTTTTACCGTTGTCAAGTGAGTATAATCATGTAAAAGGCCCAGCATTTTTCTTCCAAACACACTAACACATGAGCTATCATGTAATGTAATCAATCTTAGGTTAGCTTTCAATCAAAACATTCATTTTCAAATTCCTCCCACAGTATTGATACGTTTCACAAACATACTCCTTGTCCTTGATCAAAATCCACAGATGCAACCACTCAATCATTAAGAGAGTCAAGCATGAGACATTAATCAATCAAGAAAACCGCAACATTGAAAATATGGATCTATTTCAAGTATAAGTTCTGAATTCATCTAAATCCGACATACAGTGTAATTGCAGTCCACCCACACACACAACACAAAATAAAAATGCTACAAAACTTCAGTTATCTTACCCCAATACGCCGCCATTGACATCCAATCAACAGCATCAGTAAGAATTCCTGCTGCTGTTGAGAATCGAGCCCAGCGTTCCCAAAACCGCGAAGGCCAGGAGCGGGCTGACATCCAACGTGTCAAAATCGGGGGGATTATGTTCCTGAAGAGATTCAAATAGGGATCGCACAAATCCCTAATTGCAGATAGCGGCTGCCTGTCCCAGGGGATGTTGGGGAACCAGCTCAGTAACACCCGCACCATCAAAACCCCGCTGTACAAATCCAGCCACTTCGCCATCCCCGCCGCCACCACCGTGAACGGCGTGTTCAGCGAACCGGTCGGCACGTCCTTCGCCGCCGCGAAGAAAGCGGGGCCGGCGCTGCTGAGCAGAGGCTCCCTCAATTGCACCGCTAGATTGAGGAGTCCGTGGGCGAAGAATTTCGAGGTGGTGAGACCGAGGGCGACCAGTGTCGTGATGGTCCGGGTTGACCCGGTGAGGATATCCGGAGCCGGCTTCGGAATATCGGGCAATTTAGCCACCGCCTTTGTTGGAGCTGCGGAAACGGAGGCGGAGATTCTGGAATTGAAGGGTTCGGGGAGAGGGGAAAAGGGAAGGTTGTTGGGTTTTAAGATGAGGTGAGAGTGGGGTGAGTGGAGAGGGAAGGCAGCGGCGATGCGGTGGTTGGAGGAGGCGGATGGATTGCGGAGAAGAAGCATGGTTTGAGTTGCCATGAGAGAAGAAGCCATTTTCGCTTGGTGGTTCTTCCAAACCCTTCAACTGTTTGCCTTTGTGGATCAGGGTATGACAATTAGGGTGAGCATTGGCGGTTGGTTCAAACCGAACCGAACCGAAAAATCAAAACTCGAATTTTTAAAAATCCAAATCGAATCGAACCGAATTATCAGACAAAAACCGAACCGAATTTGGTTCGGTTTGATTGATTCGGTTTAACCGAATTAAAACTAAAATTAATATAAATATTATAATATATATAATATAATATATAAATATAATTATATATATATAAATATATATAATATTAATCAATTTAAATATTAATAATATAAATAACATATATATATATATATATATATATATATATATATATAAATAAAATATAATATAATAATAATTAATTGTTCGGTTAAAAACCGAATTTTTTAACCAAATCAACCCGAACCGAATTAATTTCGGTTTTGAAAATTTGAAACCGAACCGAACCAATTATCGTTTCAAAACCGAACCAAACCGCTCATTTTGTTCGATCCGGTTCGATTTTTCGGTCCGATTCGATTTTTGCTCACCCCTAATGACAATAACTGCCCTTGGAAAAATAGGGGGGAAATTAAAGGGAATAAAACGGGCTACGCGGAAATTAAAATATAAAATGAGAAGTCTCAATATCTTTAAGGAGAATTCTATAGCCATTTATTTGTTTTTTAATCTCCATATTTAGTCAAACTGCCATTATTATTTGTAATATATGTTTGCCCTTATGCTCCATTAACTCACAACTGAAAAGTAGTTTATAGCACCAAATTTTTCATTTATTATGGAATCGAGCTCTAAATATTATTTGTCATATTATTTATCCAATACTTAAAAATTTATGAGCTTTTTCGAGCTTATCTAACTCCAAACAACTTTCTAAATATATATAATATTAATTATTTTTAAATAACTTATTTTATCTATAATAATATATTTATTATCGTCTTACAATAAATAAACTTAGTTAAAAACAATACAATTATTAGTAATTATAGCATAATATATAAATTTTATCTACTTAATAATTTTTTAAGCTTAACTTAACGAGCTTGTCGCAAGTGCATACCACTATGCTCAAACTTAGTTCGTCGAGCTAACGAGTTTCACTCAATAAAGTCAAACAAATTTGTATCTATGTCAAGATCCATCGGTTCATTTACAAACAAATATACAAATTTGTAAACAGATATAAACGGAATCAAGTCGTTCCCCCCTCAGCGACTCATGCCATAAATGTCTTAAAGTCGCCGCGCTCTGGCCCATTATTTAGACCCAATCTAATTTTGGGCCAGCTCGAAATCGCCATTTGGCCCGCTGATAGCCGAGCCCAGCCCCCATTTCCGGAATCTTCCCGCGGCCATGCGCTCAATTTGGTCGCCTGTTTTGACAACTCTACTTTGAAGGAACGAATTTTGAAAAGCTAAACATTTAAGTAGTATATTAAATTACAAAAAAATAAGAGAGAGAGAGAGTTGCTAAGCTGTAGAAAATTGTTTATATTTATATTTTCTTATTGAAACCTCAAGAGACTTATGACATGAATTAAAAAACAATTAAGTTATAAAATATTTTAATCACATAAAATCGTAAAGAGCTCATACATAAGTTGACTGCTCAATTTGGTCGGCGAGACTTATAAATAAGAATATCTTGGTAACATGGATAAAAATGAAAGAAACACTTTTTTTTTAAAGAAGTCGTTCAAAAGAAATAGTTTATTTACTCATTATTACGTTGCTTATAAATTTACCTAAGCATTATATGTAACTAAACCACCATAATTGCTTTATGTTTCTTATCCTTCGTAGACATCTCGAATAGATTCATAAATTCATAATTAAAGACATATAGTGCACGTTCTTTCTTTCTTTTGGGAAAAATCAGCATAAATTAATTCGAAATTATAATTTCTATAGCGATTTAATCAAAGATAAATTTGATTGAATCCTACATCATATGAATCATATCAAGTACTGATTACATTTTCCCCGAATTAATTTTTGATATAATCACAAATGCTTCGGATCGGAGCAATATAAATTTCCAATTTCTTCATCAAGACATAAAACTACATTTTTCCCGCTTAACCTTTGAGCATATATAATATAGAGGCAATATATGGCTTCATCACATTGTACATTAACTAATATTCCATCTCCTCTTCTTCTCATTTTTTTTATAATTCTTTCTCCTCGTACATATTTCAAAGCTATGAAATAAATCATTTTATTTTTTCCCAGAAGCAGTAACTGAAAACCTTGACGGAAAAATACCTTTTTAAAAAAGGTCAAGCAAGATACAGTGACATAGTTATAAAATTATATATATACATGCGAGGGTAAACGTGAAACCATTTTTATCGTGAGAACCTAAAAATGATGAATTCGGTCTGAAAATTGATAAATCCGCAAGGTAAGTTCATGAATCCAAAAACTAGATTTTTCGCCCCTAATGAGATTCGATCTCTGGTGAAAATTCTTAATTTTTTGATTCAGTAACTTTTTAAATAGATGCATTAATTTTCACAGAGAATTCATTTTGTTCATAATGAATTTAATGGTTTTTAATTCTCACGTTAAAAATAGTTCTTATTTTGAACCTTACTCTCTATATATATATATATCGATGTAAACTCTTACTATACATGGTTATTGATATTTAACATAGAGGAAATAGCTGAGGGCGTAGAAAAGGCAAAGACCATCAATAAGCCTCAACCAACCTCCCATTGGCAGCCATGCGAATGATCAACTTCTTCAACAGTCGGAGGGGGGCCACTACCACCCCCCAATGCGCCACCGTCCGCGGCCCCATGCATAACCCTCTCCGCCGGTTCCCTATCCGTATCGTCCCGCCCTTCCTGCGCCTCCCCCTCCAACCACCACCCTAGCACCACGGTGGAGTTGGAAATTAAGGAGATAGTGAAGGCTCTCCTAAGCATTATTATATGATCAATTAATGCCAAAAGTTTTTCCGCTAGTGTTATTTCTTTTGCTTATCAGGCAATGTTAGGTTGATCATAGCTAGGGTTGGTTATATATAGGTTTTAGTTTCGATCGATCGATCGTGCATTTTGTTAATTACGACAGATTATTTAAATAATAGTTATGTTTATTTTTGCTATTATAATATGGTTCAAGAAAAAGGAGGGTCACATCATTTTCCAATTTGCATCTTTAGAGGTGTTAGTGCCATGATTGCATGCGTCATGCCTTTGATTTAAATACAAATGAACACCCTTCTATTAGATTTTAAAATTACAATTAATTTTCACATTTTAAAATAAGTTTTGTTGAAAAAATTCTTGCATTTTGTCGATTGTTATGCATAGGGATGGCAATGGGTCGGATCTGGACCGGATCTGGCTAGGTCCAGATCCAGATCTGATTTTTTTTGCTTTGGTCCGGATCCGGTCCAGGTCCATTGGGTCCAAAAAAATTAAATCCAGGTCCAGATCCATAAGATCCACAGGGTCCAGGGTCTAGACCCGGATCCATATGTTTTCGTTTCTAAAATAAATTCTAATCAACTATAATTCACAGTAACACCATAATAATCTAAATGCATAATAATATTATAATAATTATTTAGAATTTCTATAATTATCTCTATATTGGAAGACGTTAGTTCTGATTTACTATAAAGTAGGAAGCAACAAACAACTCGATCGTCGGTTGGTGTAAGCAACGACGACCGTGAATGCCGATAGATACATAATTGGGAGTATTTGAAATGAAATTTGGAACATATTTGTTTTGGAATAATTTGAAAAGAAAATTGAAGAGTTTTAAGTTGGGGTTATGTATTTAATTATAATAAAAATATATATATATATATATATATATATATATATATATATAAAACTAAATGGATTTTGGAATGGGAAATTGGGATATACATATATATATATATATATATATATATATAATATTTGCAGAATGAGATAATTATTAAATTAATAAAAGAATGAAGTAAAGCAAAAATTGTCTTAAATTAGGGAAACAATAAGGAATGATTATTTACAGATGATATATAGTCGTTTGTTTGGAACAATGATTATGTTATTGGAAAATAATTTGATTTCAAAATTTTAAATTTATGTTCGTATCTGGTTGTATTTTAAAAACATAAAGAAAGTAATAAGAATGATGAAAACAAAGAAACTAGTGCAACCTTCCAAGTTTCTTATTCCCCAAAGAAATCTTAGTTATTCTATATTTACATATTTAATATTTTTATTTATTTATTGAAATACAAATTACAATTTACATTTATTATTATTATTATTATTATTATTATTATTATTATTATTATTATTATTATTATTATTATTATTATTATTATTATTATGCCTTAGTTAATAACTTATATTAAGAAAATCTTAGTAAATTCTTAGAACTATGACTTGGATCATACTTTATGATGTATTATCATTATTATTTTCTAACAATTTTCTTGATATTTTCCAAATAAATGATAAAAATCTACAATAATTCATTTTTCTTAAAACCATTTTTTCAGGAATCACATTCCTAATAACACTACAAAAATACAACCGATCGTGACGGATTAGCGACGGTCGAAATGCGGGTCGTGAATCGTGACGGATTAGCGACGGAATAAAAGGAATTTTTTCGACGGATCGAGACGGATCAACGACGTAACATGGCGGGATTTCTCGCAAGTATCAACGACGGCATTTTCGCCGCTATTCGTCGTTAAATTTAACGACGGACACTATCCGTCGTTAAAATAAATTTTTGTTATTTTTTAATTGGATAGCAATTCGTCGCTAATCCGTCGTAAAATAAGCGGATTATTTTTAGTTTTTTAAATTTATTTTAACGACGGACAAACTGCGTCGTTAATTTTAATTCTGAATTTTTTATTCCAAAATTTTGCGACGGATTGTCCGTCGTAAGCGATCGCTATTTAACGACGGAATGTATTCCGTCGTTAAATTAAAATGTTTTGATTTTTATATTCGTAAGTAAATTAACGACGGATATGTGTCCGTCGTTAAACTTATTCCGTCGTTACATTCAATTTTCCGTCGTTAATCCGTCGTTACAAGGTTTTAAATATAACGACGGATAGTTCCGTCGCTAATCCGCTGCTAAAAAGTTTAATTACAGTCGCGCTTTCTTCCCCAATTTCATATCTGAAATTGAACCCTCCTCCCCAACCCCAACCCCACCAGCCCCACCTCCGCCGCCGTGCTCGACCACTTGCCGCCACCGCCGCCTCGCTCGCCGCCGCCGTCCTTGACCCACCCACCCTGCCCGCCCACCACCCCCCGCCCACACCCACCCCCACCCCCCTGCCGCCCCACCCCCGCCGCCGCCCTTACCTCCCGCCTCCCCCAACCCCACCCACCACACCCCATCCCCCGCCGCCCACCCCACACCACACCCCCACCCCCCCGTCCCACCCCACACCCCACCCCACCCCCACCGCCATGAGCCTCACGTGCCGCCTTGTCTCCTGCCTCGTCGTCCGTCTAGGTTGGTTTGTTTGATTTTTTATTTTGTTATATATTTGTTATATATATTGAATTGATAGTGAAAATTATTATATGATGTATTGAATTGATAGTGAAAATATTATATATGATATTGAATTGATAGTGAAAATATTATATATGATGCATTGAATTGATAGTGAAAATTGAATTGAGTTTACCGAATTGATAGTGAAAATGATGCATTGAATCTTAGTCTTGTGATTTGGGCTTGTGAAATTGATAAGCTTGGATGTGAAGTGGGATGATAAATTCATCGTTTCGTGAGTTAACTGTACGCATATGTGGTGTTTGATAAAAATGTTTGCGAGAAATTGATAAGCTTGGTGTGAATATGTTTAACTTGGATGTGAATTGGGATGAGAAATTCATCATTTCGTGAGATGTTTTGAGTTGTTAAGTGTATAATTATGCATATGGTGATGAATTGGTGAAATTTGGATGAGTTTGGTTGAATTGGGAATCAAATGGCGATTAATTTTATAAAACTTACTCTGCCGAAATTTTGTTAGAATTGTTATATGAATAAAATGTTTTATAAGTGTTTATCATCATCTAAAAATATTGACCAATTTGCGTGATAGTTGCCACCTAGCTAGTAGTCAATATTTTAGGATTAAATAAATTTATATTATAAGCGACCAAACGACGTTGATTTAATACTAGCTCATTTTCAATATTTTTCAATAATATAAACTTGAATTTAGGGACATTTTTATCATTTTGTGATAGTTTAAAAATTTAATTGTAATTGTGAATAATTTGGGGTTTGTTTGTTAGCATGTCAATAGTTTGAGTGTGTTTGTAATTATGTGTAATTCGATATATTTCTATTAAACGGTCAATAATTTGGGATATTAAACGCAATTTTCCTTATAATTATAAACATGAAATGAATAAATTTTCTTACTCATGTACGATGAAAGGATTTTGGGTCTTGAAATTTTATGAGTGTATAATTAGTTTATATTGTACAACTTATGTTGAACATGTTTAATTAATTATTTATAATTAGGAGCTTGAAGAATGAATGACAATCGTGAGTGGATGTATAAGAGGTTTAGTTCGGTTGGTGGATTAAATATTGAATTTCTAGATGGACTTGAAAGTTTTATTGAATTCGCTAGTGCTCGCTTTTATTCGCGGATGGAGAGAAAATCAAGTGTCCGTGTAAAAGTGTAAGAATATACCTTATCGGAAGAAAGATATCGTGCGATATCACTTATCAAAATTTGATTTATTCCAAATTATCACACATGGATATTTCAAGAAGAGACAACCACAAGTAGGCACAATGTTGTGGATTCGGATGTTAACCGTCAACCAAATACGTATCATACGATGGTAGTGGATCTTCCGGTCCACGTTCAATTTGACGAGATCAAGAGGAGCCAAATTCGATGCAAAATTTTTATGATATGTTGAATGCCGATAAACCTTTGTGGCGGGTTGCTCGGATCATACACAATTATCATTTGTGGCTCGACTTCGAGTTGGAAAGCGAGAACAACATTACTTGAGAAGGGTTTTGATCAAATATCGAACCGATGAAAGAGTCGCATCCAGATGGAAATTGCGTGCACGATGACTTCTACAAAGACAAAGAGATTGTTGCGTGGCATGGGGTTGCCCATACAAAATTGATTGTTGTCCATTTAATTGCATGATTTATTGGCGCGAAGATTCGAATCGACGAAATGCAAATTCGTAACCATCCTCGCTTCAAGAGCAATACTCGAGTGGTGGAAGTCGACGGAAAGCACAAGTAGCATATAAAAGATGTATTATTTTCCTCTAACTCCTCGACTACGAGATTATATGCATCCAATGCTACAATGGAAAATATGCGTTGGCATGCATCGTCGGTCGATGATGGGGTCATCGTCATCCGGCAGACTCAATTGCATGGAAACATTTGAACACGTTTCCTTATTTGCATCGAAATTGTAACGTGCGATTAGGACTCTCAACCGACGGTTTTCACCATTCGGTCAATCGGAAAGCAATATTCATCATGGCCCGTTATATCGACCCTTATAATCTTCCCCGTGGCTGTGTGGAAGGAGCAATACATGTTTCTTACGATCTTAGTGCCGGACCGCGTAATCCGAAGAGAAGATTGATGTGTTCTTGCAACCATTGATAGCGAGTTAATAGATTTGTGGGATGACGGCGTTTTACTTATGATGTATCGTTGAGCGAAATTTTCAAATGCACGCTGCATTACTTTGGACAATTAGTGACTTCCCTGCATACTCTATGTTGTCTGGATGGAGTACAGCTGGAAGATTAGCTTGTCCGCACTGCATGGAGTATACCGATGCTTTTACTTTAGCTAAAAGTGGTAAGCAGTCATGGTTTGATAACCATCGTAAATTTCTAGCTCCTAATCACCCATTTCGAAGGGATCGAAGAGGTTTCAGAAAGAACACATTGATTACTAATGATCCACCAGAAGCGCGATCAGGAGATGAGCTTCTGTCACTAATTATGGGTATGGGACTAGTCTCCGTAACAGAGATTGGCAGTGATGAAATAAATAGCAGAATATCCAAGCAGTTTGGAACTGGATGGAAGAAAAGAAGTATTTTCTGGGATCTACCTTACTGGAGTTCTCTTTTGATTCGGCATAATTTGGATGTCATGCACATAGAGAAGAATGTGTTCGATAATGTCTTCAACACGACCATGAATGTCCAGGAAGACAAAAGATACGAGCAAATCTGAGAAGAACTTAATTTATATCGCTACTGCACCGAGTTGACGATGAATGAATCAACAGAAAATATCCAAAGCTTCTTATACACTTGACAATCGTGAGAAAAAGTCTTATGTGAGTGGGTAAGAGGTTTAAGATTTCCGGATAGGTGCGTTTGAACATGGGTAGATGTGTAGACATGACAAACCAAGATGTTTGGGATGAAGAGTCATGATCGTCACATTTTCATGCAAATAATTCTACCGATTGCATTTCACGAACTTCTCCCACCCAATGTTTGGAAAGCTGTAACAGAATTATCTTTATTCTTCAAAGATTTAACTTCTCGAAACATAGGGCTTGATGATCTGTGCAGGCTCCAAGAAAATATTCCAGTGATTTTATGCAAGCTTGAGCGCATTTTTCCCCCTAGTTTCTTCGACTCCATGGAACATCTTCCGGTTCATCTAGCTGATGAAGCCCGTATTGCAGGGCCTGTTCAATACCGATGGATGTATCCATTTGAAAGGTATTGCTCGTACATTATCACACATATATATATACATATATATATATAAATTGAAGAACAACGTTCTAAATTTTGTAGATACTTACGTAAGTTGAAGAACAACGCACGAAATAAAGCCGTGGTTGAGGTTCTATCGCAATGCTTACTTAGTAGAAGAAGCATCGACATTTTGCTCGTATTATTTTGATGATCACGTAAGAACGAAGTTCGAGATTTGCATCATGGTCAAGCGGAGATTAGGCACGAAGACTATCCGATATGCTTCAAATCTTCAAGCAAGATGGCGGACCTTTTGGAAATATGTCAACGAGATATCCGGATAGTAGAGAATATGATCTCGCTTCGTTTATACGTGTTGCTCAACCGTGTTGAAGTTGCGACATTTACATGGCGTAAGTGTCGTGTTTTCTTAGAATTCATTCCACATTATTATTATTATTGTTATTATTAACTAGGCTCAGAAATATATGTTGATGTAGTTTATTCACGAAGATGTGAAAGATCAAATCCATCGATCTCTAGCTCGATATTCAAAGGTCGATTGAAAGAGGCTTCCCGCTTTGGTTTGAGGCATATGTGAGTGTTCGATGATTATTAGTAGAAAATATTTAATATGTACGCTTAGTCATTCTAATCGTTTTTACTAATAATAGGTCAAAGATCATACTAACAACATTGTGAATCCGTTCATATTGTCTCTTGCCAAAGGGCCTTCACTCTAATTAAGACGTACTGTGGTATTATATAAATGGTTACAAATTTCACACATTAGAACATGGGTCACAAAGATCAACTATGAATAGTGGGTGTGCATTAAAGGTGAAACTTATGGTACGCATACACGCAAGAACTCGATTTTATGGGCGATTATTGGAGGTTTGTGAGTTGGAATATCCCGGCTACCAACGAAGACCACAACATTGTTTAGATGCGAGTGGTTTGATCCTTCACGATTGGGGTTATCAATTCATTCCGAGTACAAGTTGGTTTCGTAAATCATACCGAAGATATAACAAGTTCGAACCGTTTATTCTCGCCAATCAAGCCATTCAAGTATACTATTGTGCATATCCAAGTTTAAAACAATCTATGAAAGAGTGGTGTGAAGTATGCAAAATTAAAGCTCGATCTAATGTGGAAGTTTCGGATGAGAGTTACGCATCGATAGTACCTTCCCCTTTTCAAGAGGATGCATTAGGTTCGATTACTAATGTCGTTGTGGATGAGGACACGACACTAGTTCATCCTGATGGTACACTCATAGACATTGAAGAGACATCTGATAATGAGGATGATGAAGTTGAATTATTAGAGTCAGAAGACAATCATACATTGGATGATGATGATGACGACGACGATGAATAGGGTTTGAATTTATAGCATTTTTTTGTATGCACACAAAACATTATGATATGCATTATTTGTGAATTTATAGCATTTTTTAAGTATGCACACAAAACGTTATGATATGCATTATTTGTGAATTTATAGCATTTTTTAGTATGCACACAAAACGTTATGATGAAGACGACGATAATTGTCACTAGTATACACAAGAAACGCTTTATTTTCTAGTATGCACACAAACGTTATGATATGTATTATTTGTGAATTTTAATACAATATTTTTACATTTGTTTGCGATGTCATCACGCAGGAGGCACCTGTGGTCACACGCCGTCGCCTTCACCCGCCAGCTTAGAAGAAGGCATGGAGGCACTCTCTCACAGCCCCGCCCCCTCGAGCAGTAGTGGAATGCCATCTAGAGAGGGGATGAAGAAGATAGCCATTGTGAATGGATATGACGTTATCTCTTGTATGTCTCAATTTAAATAAATTGTAGCATTCTGATGTCTTTATTTCCTGTAAATTGTAGCATTTTGTGTCCGAGCAATGATATAGCCCGTGTGATTACGGAGTCATTCCGTAGATTCATGAATCACAACGGCTTCAATTGGAAATTGGTACCTCAAGAGTTCAAGCGATGTATTTCGATGAATTCAGGTTCGTGTTGTTTATACAAAGTCATTTATGATTTGACCTTAATTTGCATATTGTAATCATATATTTTTGCGTAAATATTTTATTGGGATGATCGATGGATGAGGCCTCGTCTACTCCTCTTGGTGCGCAAAGGTCACCGAACGCTATAAAGATCTTGTTCATAAGATCAAGCGGCGGAAGGACTCGCCAACCCACCTCCATTTATCCCCGAGCGAGATTGGGATAATTGGAAGGCATATTGGCTCTGACAGACGTCCAAGAGAAGGCGGCAAGGCCCGCAGCAACAGGATGTCCGAGCCGGATGGCGAGGTAATGGGATAGTCAAGCATCGGGGTGGCTCACGCCCGCACTCGAGTATGCAAGAGAGATTGTAAGTACTTTGAAGTTTTAGATATAGTAAATTTATTTAAGAATCGTGATACTTGTTAATTATTTAATTTGTTTGACTTATTTATAAGCGAGAGCGTGGAGTAGCCGTAGAAGATGTCCAATGGGATGTATTCCGAATATCATGCCACCGACGACTCGGAGCTATCTGACGGAAAGCTCGGAGTATCGCGGTAAGTATATTCGTTAAGCGCAACAACGAGCATTTAATTAAATAATAATTGTATGAAATTATATTACAGAGGCGGGTTGAGGAACGGTGACCCAGTTGAGCCAACTGGGGGAGTGATGAGGCGCCAGATAGGACTCAAATTCTCAAAAATGTCCTTGGGAGCTCCTCAAAGAAAAGAATAGGATGTTTGGAGCTGGTTCTCTATCACGGGCATACATGCAGAGCGCGTCGTCGTCTCATTCGGTGGAGAGTGCCCGGCCTGCGATCCCACCGCTTATCAACAATGATATTGGATCGGAGGCCCGATTGAAGGCGGCGGCGACAACGCCTGCATACGAGGCCGAATGCAAGCCGAGTGAGGCGGATAGCGTGCAAGAACAGATTCAGCTCAAAGTGCTGCCAAAGAGAGAGGCCCTAGAGCGCTTCATGACCACTCCGTTTCCCCCCCTCGTGATATGAGCTCCGCTTTCCCTCACCTCGTCATATTCGGGTTGTATTATGAATTTGTTAACTTATCGCATGATTTAGAATTATTTTTATGGGATTGTTTGGATATTACAAGATTTTGGATTGAAATGCTTTGTTTGGATTGAAATGCTACCGTTTGGATTGAATTGGTTTATTTCGATAGTTTGTATTATATGGATTGAATTGGTTTGTTTTCATAGTTTGTATTGTATGAATGGAATTGGTTGGAGGTTGAAATTGGTTTGTTTGGTTGGATTGAATAGATTGAATTGGATGGAATTGGTTGTTTGTATATTTGTTTGAGTTGGTTGTTTGAAAACAGTGTTCGATCGCCAAAATTGAAATTGAAGTCGTGTAATCCGTAAATATAGCGACGGATTAGCGACGGATTAAAGACGGATTAGAGACGGTTTAGAGACGGATTAACAACGTGAAATAACTGAACCAACTGTAACTTGCGACGGACTTGCGACGAACTAGAGACGATTCTACGACGGATTTACGACGGAATTTTTTTACGCAATAGAAAAAAACTATAAATTTAGCGACGGGATTATTCCGTCGCTAATTAGAGACGGATCAGAGACGGATTAGAGTCAGAATAACGACGGAGTAGAGACGGAATTTTTAGCTACGGAATAAGTTTGTCGTTAATCCGTCGCTAATTACGACGGATTAGCATCTCATTAACGACGGTATTTATATCGACGACCGTTGTGAGGTCGCAGATTATGATCGAATTTTCCGTCGGCGATCCGTCGCTATTTTTAGCGACGGACACAATTCCGTCGCTAAACGTTTACCAACCAGGTTTCCAGCGACCCCCAAGTTCCGTCGCTAATCCATTTTAGCGACGGATCAGACAGGGTTTGCGACGGAATTTTCCGTCGCTGATCGACTGTTTTTTTGTAGTGTAATTTTCTACTAAACAAACGAGCCTATGGTATTTTTAGGGAAAGCAAATGAGGGATGATTCACTGCAGATTATATGTAGTGTATATCGTACCGAAAATAATAAACTTTAAATTAAAAAATGAACTCTAGTCAAATAATAAACTTCGGTGACAATATTTATATTACATTCTAATGTCCGTATCAACGAAATCGTCTCCGTCTATTCTAATATATAAATGCCTAAGTTAGGAACCATCTGTAGCTACACATGCAAACTAATTCAATTTTATTTCTTAATTATTCAAGAATAATGAGAAAAAGAAAAATTCGAATATGAATCTGATATTTTAAAAGAGTAACTTCACGTGCACCTTCTTTAGTACAAGAATCTGAGTGTGTGTGTTGGCCTAGTGGTAGAGTGGTTAATGCCCGGGCCAAAGGTCTCGGGTTCGAGTCCACCGTGACGCAGCCTTTAAAATTTCAGATAATTGACCAAAAAAAAAAAAAAGAATCTTAAACAAAACAAGTATAAGAAAAATGATAAAACAAAAATCTTCCTTTTTCCTTTTTTCAACTTTAGTAATAGCAATCTATTTTAGTTGCTAAGAAAAAAATAGCAATCTCCACTTTCTGTTTTTTTCCTTGCTTGTTGTACAAGCAAGACTAACACAGATTTTCTAATGTTATTTATTGCAATGGTAGGAAATTTCTGCACATTTCAAGATTTGAACAGCATAACCTCATCAACTTTGCAAATGGCTTCAGTTTTGTGAGGGAGAGAGCAGACTCTTTAAGTAAGTCGCCACGCTGTCAAGGCCGCAGAGCTGCTTAACAGCCGGCATAGTAGCCGGAACGCCTAGGTGAAATGTCGATTCAGTCCCTTCGACTGCCCCCCATGATTTTAGTTGATTTCTTGCCTCTTTGATGGCTGCTCTTGTAGCACAGTGGACTGATGCTGCCAGCAGCAGCGGGGGTTCCCCCGAAGCTGCACAAAAAATCGTCCCAGTTAACAATATGCTTCTCTTGTTTAGACGATACATTGTTTTACTTTTATCAGTTTCTGAGGCATCCACATAGCAAATTCAGGCAAAGATCATTCAAGTTCTCAGATTTTCTTGGTCACACCTTACTAATTTAAAGTTTGTGGAACGAGGTCACATATTGGAGATTAAAAGCACAAGATAATGTACCCTTAGACGAGAGAACACGTTTCTGATGATGGCCACTGTTGAGCACTTCAACGTTGAATTGTTTAGGAATGGTGTCAATAGTCGGGATCTT
This sequence comes from Salvia rosmarinus, assembly GCA_036937905.1. Taxonomy (NCBI): domain Eukaryota; kingdom Viridiplantae; phylum Streptophyta; class Magnoliopsida; order Lamiales; family Lamiaceae; genus Salvia; species Salvia rosmarinus. The sequence continues at coordinate 74,042,809 of CM072818.1, forward strand.
ATATGTCCACGTGCCATCCGCAACCATCATTCCATCTGAATCGGACGTGTATTCTTCTAGCATGAAAAATCCTAGTCCTTGCACAAAAGCTCCTTCAATCTGCCAAACAGATAACAGAAACGTCATAAACTACAAGTTAAAATGTCACAATATAAAGGTTTTGAAGCATAAACTACCTGCCCCAAGTCCACAGCTGGATTCATGCTCTGCCCACAATCATACACGATATCCGTTCTCAATATTTTCGTTTCTCCAGTTAAGATATCTACCTCAACCTGCAACATAAGTCAACATTGATTAATCAGTACTGTGCAACAAGCAGCTCTTTTCCTTGATTAAATTTGGAAACAAACAGATTCTGCTTATTGAGTTATCAGTCGTGGCATAAAATAGTTAAAATAATGATAACAAAATATTATATTTGCAGTTCAACGTTGAGTAAACACTTCATGATGCAAGTATCATCCACGTCACTATGCATAATCGAAAACTACATGAGTGTGGAACTAAATTGTATGAAACAATATTCAATATACTGTTTATTCATTCATAAATCATAATATATACTTTTAAGTGTAGCATGCACCATTTCCTGGGCAATTAGGAGGAGAATTCACAAAGAGGGAGCAGATTTTTTTTTACCTCACTCACTGCAGCACCATAGTTCAAATATTTCGTAGAAGTGGGGTCGGGAACAAAGAACGAATTTGCAGCTAAGTTCACATCTGCGTAATGAGCCTGCATTTCCAAAAGTATGAGAAAACACGGTAACAATCTATTAAAACAGAGGTGAACAGTGCATCCACCCCAATTAGGGCTTATTAATCCTTACTTAGGATTTATTAATCACAACTAGGATTAATTAGAACGGATGTATTGGAATGTGCCTCTTTACCAAAGGAACTGAGACAGTGAAAGTACAGACCTTAAAATCAGAGTTTTCCAATCCACGGACCCCGTTTCCGCCAGCAACTTTTCCTTAAGAGGGGTTAATCTTTCGACCAACACACTACAGCACAGTCTAACCGCTGCACAGCTCGATTCAGACGTCGTGCTTCCTGCTGTAAATCCTCCTTGTACCAAGCTCAACGTGTCTGCCTGTACGACTCTCACCTTGTCGACAAGGTCTTCGGTTCCATCACATTGAATCAGACTGAGAGCATACGCAGCGACTTGCTTCACCTTTGTCCAAATCCCTGCCCAAGTTCTATGCCCCCGACTTCTACAACGATAGATCCATCCCAAAGTATACTCACTTTCCGGGCGGATCTCACAAACACTTCATGCACAATCGGAATACGAGAAATACCCCTTTTACGCCATAAGTTAGACCGATTAAATTGCTCGATCATCAAGATCCTCTGTTCAAACTCCGACGTTCTTGCAACCTTATCCCAAATAGAAGGCAAAGTGAACTCCATGGGCTCACCGGAAGCACCCCCGTAGAAGAGCTTCAGGCTCTCGTACGAGTGGAGGTTCCTGTTCCTGATGCGATCAACATCCACTGATAGCCAGGAAGCGACATGCTCAATTATGGCCTCGGCGATGTAAGACGCCTGCACCTCCCCGGGGGCGCGCATGGCGGATTTGCTTGAATGGTTCGTCTTGCATATTTTGAAATCGAAAGATAGAGCTCCCCAGTCATACTTTTTGAGCGCGCCTATCATGTTGTTCGGCATGATGGGACTTATGTCTACACCGATCCCTGCATTCACCAATACATCAAGATGCAGAGCCGTGATCTTCCCGTTCGATTTGAACCCAACGCTGTAAGTTATTTTCATGGGATGTCTTCCTCCGGCGATTATCATGTCTGTCTTCCGATCTAGATATATTCGAACGGGACGCTGCAATTTGTGAGCTGCAAGAGCACATGCTGTTGAAACCTGAAAATCGCACACGTAAAGTGGACTGTGTAACACACACTAATGAACTCATATGTAAACCTCAGATTTAACATATGCTTGCTTATCAACCCAAATCTTGTTATTATAGGTATTAATAGATAAACTTGTCCCATAATACACGAACTTTATTATTTTTCTGGTTTTGCCCATTAAACTTTGCCCCAAAATACACAAACTTAAGTTTTTTTTTTTACATTTTCTCACGAATCCCAAATCGAACTGACATGGAATTCATCCCAAATACACGAACTATACTATTTTGGATTTTCTCGCAAACCCCAATTCCAAACAGATATTTTGATTTTCCACGTGGTTGCCACCAGTTCCGATTTGGGAATTGTGAGAAAATCTCAAAAAGAGTAAAGTTCGTGTATTTCAGGACAAGTTTTAAATTTCATGTGCAAAACCAAAAACGACCAAAGTTTGTGTATTTTGAGGCAATTATCCCAAGATTAAAAGAGAAGATAATCATAAACTCACAGGCATTGCTTTGATTGCCTTTCCACCAAAGCCGCCACCAACTCTTTTCGTGAGAACCCGGACGTTGTGCTCAGGAACACCGAGACATTGTGCAATGACTCTATGAGCAAATTCAGGGGATTGACTCGAACTATAAACAACCAAACAGTTGTCTTCGTCTGGAACTGCCAGAGCGGTTTGTGTCTCCATGTAAAAGTAGTACTGTGAACCAAGTCTTATCTGAAATGCCAATAAAAAAAACAATAGCATTGTCGAAATATTACCTTCTACCATCAGAGAGCTAATAAACTTAACAGCTAGATTACTCACAAAATTTGTGCGACGGACCAATGTGAAAGGCATGGAAATCAATAGGTGAATAATGTACCTCAGCTGAGAGAATCTTGTGATCAGCTTCAGCCATTCCTTTTGAAAAATCACCGACCTTTTGCGGATAGAGGAAAGGAGGAACATCGTAGAAACTCGATTGTTTCACAGCCTCTTCAACAGTCAAAATCGGTGGATCTAAACCTTCTGTATCGTAATCAACTACAGCATTCTTCGCAGCCAAATCAGCATTCTTCTGCGTGTCTGCAACCTGCAAGATTTTCATAAGACAGGAACATTTAGTTGCAACGAGCATGAAGTTTCCCAGCTTGTAGAAGACGAGGAAGTGAGGAATTACCACAAGAGCAATGATATCACCACAACACCTAGTGAGATCGTCTGCAAACAAAGGTTCAGCACCAAACATGGCCAGATTTCCTATATTCTTGCCTTCTTTAGGGATATCTTTGACCGTTATAACATCAGGTACTTGAACTAGTCGCGGATGATTCTTCAAAGAAACTCCCTTCACTCGAGCTAGTGGCTTCGTGCTACAAATAAACGCTCCATACAAACAGTTCGGGGGCGAAAGAATGTCATCCACAAAAACGGCCTCCCCTACAAATTACAGATAATTAATAAGCCAGAGTTACTCATTCTGTTTTCCTTGAATACGTTCAGAGGCATTAAAGGGTCAAATTTAAGCTAAAGCAATATAAATAAAAGCAGAAAAAACACAACAAACCAGAAGCTTGGATCGCAGCACCAAATTTGGGCATTGGTTCGCCTACTGGATAATACTCTCGACTCGATTCCACAACCTGTTTTGCAGATGACAGCAACGACTCGTTCTGCTCCTCGTTAGGTAAATCACCGGATATAGAATAACCAACACCGGATGAGAAGCTGTTAAGAAAATCAAAAAGAAAACCGACAGCTAAGCTCGACCTGTAAGCAGCATGAGAAGTGCCTTCTTCAGATACAACAGCACTTTTCATCAATTTGGTTGCTTCATCCAAAACTTCGAGACTGAGTATTTTTCCCATCAGATACTCTTCGACTTTCCTTGCCCTCGTTGCGTGTTTCGTCCCATAAGCACCGAAAGCCAGCTGGATATTGTTCACTAGACTTCCATTCTTATCAGAAGAAACATCGGCTAAAAAGGCAGCATTCAAGTAGGGCAACGCGTTGCCAAGAGGCCGTGGCGCAGCTCGGTAGGTCTCAAACAGCAATCTTGAACTAGTTTGAACCGAACCATTGATTCTTTTTGCGTCTAGAAAAGGTATGTGAACGGTCAAGAGCACGTCTTTTGGGTCCAATGGCGGTCTGCTTAGGAACTCCTCCATTGTAATCTTTTCTTGTTTATGACCGGACATTATGCTCACATGCGATCCCAAGACAAGAAGCATCGTAACAATATCCGAAGGAAAATACTTCCTCTGCGCCATAACCAAATTGCCACCGAGACTAGCCGAGTTCCTGACAAAGCCGGATGCTATCTTTTCCATATGGTCAGCAATTTTGCTGAACACAAGCTCTCCACTTCTACTATTTTCTCTCAGATATAATACGACTTTCGAAATCGACAAAGCTGCTCCTACTTCGACACCCGATTCATCCTTTCTCACTACTGAAAGCTCAGGGACATACCTTAGATCAATGTATCTGCCATACACCTCCGTTTCTTTGTAATAGCCATTCGAGGTGTTGCCAACGACTAGTTTGATTCTTTTGCCATCGCCAACAGTATCAGAGTGCAACATATTCCGAAGCTCCTCGACAGATGCAGGACTGTACCATGAGTTCTTTTTCGAATTCAAAAGCCTCGTCGACCTGCATTCGCCTCCCAAATTTGATGAACAGACGTGATCCTTTTGATTGTACTGTGGTAATCTACTAGCTTTTGAGTCATTCTTATCTCCCTTTCTCCAAAAAGAATTGATTCCCAAATCCTCTAAGTCGACGTCTGCAGCGAAACTTTTGCAGGCATCGGCAATAGGTCTGTACCCGGTGCACCTGCAGAGGTTTCCTGCTATTGCCTTCTCGGCTTCAGAGACTGTGATCTTGGAGAATCCATGAGCAGCCTCGGGCGTTGTGATTCCTCAGCATTCACGAGTGCTGAGAAAAACGACATGCACATTCCTGGAGTGCAGAAGCCGCATTGAGAGGCGTGGAATCCAGCGAACCTTTGATGGATCGGATGGAATCCGTGTTTAGTGTTTCCAAGGCCTTCACTTGTGGTGATTGAACAGCCATTTATGCTGCAAACGAGCGTGAGACACGAACTCACTGTGAAAGTTTCGACCTTTTTGAGTGTGGAGTCGTACTTTGATAGAACGACTACACAAGCTCCACAACCACCTGAAGAGCTCCCATTTCGTCAATTGCAGGATACAAGAAAGCACTTCAAACATACACTTACTCATTCAAGTAGTTGAGACCAACATTTTCGATAGATTAAGAAAAATTAAGATAAAAATGAAGAGGATATGGCTCAAGTTTGATTTGCAGCTAGTAACTCTGTCTCAACATCCAAATATTTTGGCAGATTAAAGAAAAATTTACAGAATGTTAACCAAAATCAAGAGATTACTAATTTCAATGTGAAGACCATTAGCATATATATTCCACATCAATCAATTCCAAACGAGGAAGGACGGCCACAACTGCACAGGAAAACCACTCGAAACAGTAATATATGAACAAAAAAGAATTCACCATTTTTTCAATAAAGCGCAAAGGAAAGAAAAAAAGGAAAAGAAAGAAAAGACCCAACCACCTACACACAAACACTCTCTCTTTATCTATTCTAGCAGATTAACAATGTGCCCAGCGCATGAGATATAAAGAAGAGAAGCATTACATTGGCCATCTTTACAAAAGTGAGATTTTGGTTTGACATATGGATAGAGCTATATACAAGTGCTATGCATCAAAGATAAATTGGATTTTGATCTTGAGTCAAAGACCCCTTACATCAAGAATCACAAATTACAGAGAGACAGAGAGAGAGAGAGAGAGAGAGAGAGACCTTCACCGCATCCAAGCTTGACACTCTTGAAAGGGGTGCGCGAGCGAAGGAAGTCGAGCAAAGTGGTGGAGGGGTCAACCTCCGGCAGTTCATACTTCCGGCCGTTGACCTCAAAAACCAAGCAATCATCGGCTGCACTCTCCATTATCCGCTACAACTCTGCTAGCTGCTACTTTGTGAATTAGTAAGACCGAGAAAATTGTAAAGGGAGAATCTTGGCAACTGAACCGACTGCTTGAATTCTACGAACTACCACATATAGACAAGCTCAAAACTGGGCCTCGTGAGTTGCTTGTCGCATGCACATCAATTACTCTTTTCTCTTCATAAAATGGAATGAGTGTTTTTCGCACTTCATACTACTACTTCGTTTCCTTACACTTCTTTGTTCGGACACCTTTTCGTTTGTGTGAGTCGTATAAACGATGATTGAGACGGGAACTAATGAAATAGTCAGGAAATGAGTCGGCGGTTGAAGAAGCAACACATCTAATTCTAATACTAAACTCTGAATTCCATGGAACTCCTCTAAATTGACAGTCAGAACAGAGCCATTTCTAGCCGACTAAATAGGTAAATCTGTGCTGTCAGATTTCAATCTGTTAAATAAGGTATTTAACTTTTATTACCATATTAATTGCAATCAGCTCTTTACTAAAAAAAAAAAAGAAACAAAACTATTTTTTATAGTTGTTATATTTTCTTATGACATAATTTTCCTTTCCGTCTATTTTAGAAAGAGTTAGCATCTTAAAAATTGAATTAGTCCCTCATGTTTTTAGTGATTGTTGAATTTGATTGTGTCTCAATTCCACGTAATAAACTTTAATTATTTATAGTTAATCTTAATTGCATTGCAAATGGTGGTCCAACAGCATTGTATCATAAATTAATGAATTGATGTAGTATATATATATATATATATATATATATATAGGGTTGGATCAGGTGAGCTCATCTTTTGAGAACTTGAACCATGCGATAAGACGTTGAAGATAATGCACAAAACAAGATAAAGTTGTAATAAAACTTTCTAAAATTGTTACACAACAAAATAATTTTAGAAAGTTTTGTTATCATAACTTTATACCGCCTTACGATCATCTTCAACGTCTTATCATTGTCGCAGTCATAAAAAAAATGTATTCATTGATCCACTCCCTATATATATATATATATATATATATATGTTGGATAGATTATCACTCTATAAATGTTATGAATTTTAATAAATATTTAATAGATATTTTTTAGTTGAGTAAGGATCCAATGTAAGACAATGGGTAGTTGATGTTGAATTATAAAATTAAATGTAATTTTTTTGTAAATAATGAATGATTTTGAAGTTGAATTATAAAGATTAAATGTTTAAAAATGAAAATAATATATTCTTTATGACGTCTAATAAGATAATTATGACACTTTTGTAACATCTATACCATCCGGAAATAATTTTTGGAATATTCATCTAAGGAGCATCTACAGAATTCCCGTCCATTCAATAATTTATTCCTTTCCTACAACGAATTTGAGAGGCGTAACTAGGTTGGAATCTCAGCAAAAGACGACAGCGTGAAAAGTTTCAAACTTGGACTTGGCCAACAATTGGATAAAATCATAATCAAACTAAAAACTCAAACTCAAGGGAATATGCTGCGAGCGACTTATAATGTTTATATTGCCTAAAATATTTCATCGAGTACCACGAACAAAACTAATAATCTAATACTCTCTCTGTCCATTATATTCTTTAATTTTGATAGCATTAATTTTAATAAATTATAATTAGTATAAAATAAGTATAAATAATAAATAAATATATTCATAAGTAGTGAGATTAAAAGTTGATGATGAAGATAATTAATTAATATATTAATAGATAGTGAAATTTAAAAGGTGGATTATTAGTGATTTTTAATAAATAAATGAGTAAATTTAGAGTAAAATTATAAAATTATCTTTTTTTTAAAAATAAATGATTTTATATACGAATCAAAATAAAATTAAATAAACATATTTACGAAGGAAAACAATATAATATTTAGGAACGCTCTTGAGAGAATAGTTTTAAGATGCTTTGCACCTACCGATTTCAGAAGAAACACAAGGATCATGATAAACTTTTTTGAGCTTAAGGAGACGACACGTCATCAGTTAATGGAATTTATACCAGCTCCTTATTTATAATTTAATTTAATAGGTATAATACTGTTTGATATGCCGAACGAAAACGGCCAATTTATGATCTGTAAAATATGGCAAAATTCGTGCGACTATGACGACTTGTCCCTTTCTCTCCAGATTTGATACCGAATTGAATTGTTCATCATTTTTCGACACGCATCTTTATTATACTCCCAAATTCCTTTACTAATAATTATAGCATACAAATCATATAAAAGAACAAATATTATATCAAAACTTATATTCCTCAGTAGACATTCTTATGTACGAATATTGATATATTTTCACTATGTATAACATTAATATTTTTATTTAGTGTAAATGATACTTTTTAATCATGGGATAAAAAATAAATGATATTTTTCTTCAATGTAAATGACGTTTTCCTTAATAATCGACATTTTTAGATGTCAGTATGGTACAGATATCGGCATATAAGTTTTCATGTAAAACTTATTGTATGATGTGTTGGTAGGAAGATATATTGTTAATTAGAGACAGTTGAATTAAAGTATAACTACATAAACAAATTAACACATCCTTGGGAAAAAAATATTATACATACAGGTTTATAGATATGGCCTAATAATATAAATAAAATCCTGAGTAAGAACATTGACCATTACCATGCAATATGACTTTAGAGTCATTCTGATTTTGGAATAGAGATTTTCAGAATACGCTGGTTTTCTAATAAAAGTTTAGCCAAAATTTGACATAATATGAAGTTATTTTCACTAGAGGATGACAAGTTAAAAAAGGTTTAACTAGAAAAAAATACAAATTACTTTTAGTTTTAGCATATATATATATATGAGAAATGTTATTATACTCATCCATCATAGACATATCAGTGGACACATAATAGGATAAGCTCTGAAATTATGAGTACATAATACTCTACAACATTAGGTACTCTCGAAAGTGCTCATGCTAGGTATTATTGATATTATTATACTATATGTACATATATACTAAGAAAAATTAAAATAAAACTTTGGTAGTCAATGCACTGGTGTCAAAAAGTAATACTACTAAATGAGAGGAAAAATAAAATTTTAATAATTGTAAGCATACCATTCGATGCTTAAATCAAATCCTCAAAATATTCCTATACATAAGAAACAAATAACTAATACCCAAAAAAATAGACACACCAACCCGGAGACGGAGTTACATAGGGCTAAGTGCTTATGGGTCTCCCAACTTTTTTAAAAACAGATAGATATTTAATATGTAAAATCATATTAAAAAGGTTAGATGTAGCCTAATGGTCAAGATGCTCCCTTATTTTAAGGAAATGAGCTCAATCCTCAGCTTGGCGTTTCTTCTTTTTTTTCTCTGTTTCCCTCTTTTTCTCTTCAGTTTCTTGGCATTTCTTTCCTTTTTTTTCTCTTCTATCTTCCTTTTTTTTTCCTTTCTTTCTTTCCTTTTTTTTCCCCTCTGTTTCTTTCTTTTTGGTTTGTGTTTCCACCCCTCTCTCTATTCTATTTCTTCTCTTTATTTTGAAATCTTTTTTCTTTTTTATATAATTTGCTTTATATTGATAAAATAAAATATATATACAAATAATAACACTATGTGAACTAACTCTTAATTAAACATGTATGCTCTCTCTATATATTTAATATTTAATAATTAAATCTATTGTAATCTAATGGGTTAGAATTTCATCTCTCATTTAAGAGATCTTGATTCAATTTCTCTTAGTTATATATTTTTCTTTTTCTTTTTCTATAATTTGTTTTATATTGATAAAATGCGTATTTATTTTCTTTTTCTATGATTTATTTTATATTGATAAAATAAAAATATATGCAAATAATAATGTTTTAAAGTGAATTAATATTTTATCAATCAAATTTCTAAAGATTATAATAAACTCATTATATTATTTAAATAATTTAAATAATATAATGAGTTTATAGTGAATTAATTTTTTTCAAATTATAATTTGTAATTGGTATTATAGTGAATTAACTTAAAATATTTATTAAATATTGAATTAGCTATTATGAAATATGAATATTCGATATATTAAAAAGTAATTTAGTTGTGAGCATTATTTTTATTTTGATATTGTAATATAATTTAAATAGTACTATTATATTGAATTAACTTATTAAATTTTTCTAGATATAAGTTTTAACTCGCTATAATTGTATTATATTATTTAGTGATCATTTAGTTACATGAAATCTGAATATTAAAACATATTAGAAGAAATGAATTTAGTCATGAGAACTATTTTAATTTTCATTGTTTGCTCTTCAAAGTTAGTATAATAAGATTAAAAAAAGAACTTGTGGAATATATTATATTTATTTTCACTTATTTGTTTTTACTCCAACGCTTAATATAAAATATTTGTTATAAATATTATTATTACTATATATATATATATATATATATATATATATATATATATATATATATATATATATATATAGTTTTTTTTCCTTAAACTTTCTCTGATTGATAATGGGTTGGCAAAACCGAGAGTTTAGGGTTAGGGTTGAACATTTCTAACCGAAAAAATGTCAACCGAATAATTGATAACTTGAGTGGGTTGGCCGAACCCGAGCGGGTGGCCGATTGACATCCTTATTTAAATTATTATTATTTTATATTTTATTTTTAAATTCTATTTTATTATCTTTTAAAATTATAATTAATTAAACCCCCAGAAAAAAAATTCTAGCTTCATCACTACACACCATATGTACAACACATAGAATATCATTGCATTACTATTAAAACAACCAATTAATACAGAAAAAAAAAAAACTGACAGATACGTTAGAGAACACTCCAAATCTTGCACCCAGTGCCCCCCTCATTGCACCACAAGATCTATGAATAAAAGATACAAGGCCCCATTCTCTTATTCATAACCCCTGCATGATACTCGTTATAATTAAGAAGATCCCAGAAATGAGAAATACCGAATTCATCATGTTTGGGTGACTGTCGATAGATTAAGTATAACTCTTCGAGACTCTTGGTGAATGCTCTTCTTAGGACTTGAACCTGCAAATAGTACATTATTTTATCTGTTTATGAGAATGCATGAGACTACCTGGTCAGCTGAATATAGTAATGCTTTCATACCATAGTATACATGCATCACTAATATGCTCTATCAGAGCTTTAAACAGATGTGAGGTTCTTGGAGTTGTTGACGAAATCTCAGTACCATCAGTTTCATTAGTTATGCATGCTTCTTATATGTTCCCATTTGTCATGATCTTATGAAGATCCTGATTGCACACTCAAGTAGTTCGCAGAAGCAACATAACTTTTCCTGTAATTTAATTTGCCTACACATGCCACTGAAAGTTTGACAATATTTTTCATGCGTTTATTATGTATTTAGCACTCCTATCATCCATGCATATATTGCAGGATGCCACCAAAAAGAACATACTCATGAATCTCATCTTTACTTTAGAGTACTTGTATGCTACTAGCAATGGAGGAATTTAATCCTACCAAAGGTTATCAGCTGAAAAGATTGTAGTGAGATGAATTTTAATTCTAAATAGCTTAATATTTGGATATACTGTTATTCACTTAGTGGTATTGCAGCTCCCGACATAGAGGTAAGATTTGGCTAAAGTGGACTGTAAGGTTTGTTTTGGGGAGAGGGGCCTACTAGCTTCCAATCTGCTGGAAGACTAAGGATGGAAGCCAGACTACTCTTTTCACACCTAAAATTATCTTCTACGCCATATTTAGATACTTCAGCATAAAAAAGATGGAAAACAGCTGAAAGTACTAGCCACTATCAACGAGCTAGTCAATTCATTTTTACAGCATGACTGTATGGGCTTTGTTGAGAATCACCTGTGCAATGTCGATCTGGGAAAATTTGTTGGGAAATTTTTCGTCATCAGCTGCAGCTCCCACAATATTTGCAGCCAAACATGACCGGAAATCCATTGCACATTGCAAAATGTTCTGGATAATGCCAGCAATAGATTGTGTTTCATTGGATAAGAAGCATCTGCAAGTTTACCATTGATTGTTAATGGGAGACTATACTCATAAAAGACTTCATATTTATGAGGGGGGAAAATGAATAAATTACAATGGGTAAGAAGCTGGTCCCAGCACTATATAATTAATATTCAGGTCTATCCCAAGATTTGCATGATAATTAGTAGGGATGTCAATCTATCCCGAAATCTGCGGGATGTCAAAATTCAGGCATGAAAATCAGATATTACAGAGAACCTATCTCTACCAACATCAAAGACCGGAGGTCCTCAGGAGAAAGTGGGGGAAGGAAAGGTGAGGTGATGTACAAGGGGAAGGGGGGGCAGGGAGGTCGTACATGTGTAGTGACTCCGTCAAATACCCCATATGCACCGATTCCAGATCCAACATGTCTTTAACCTGAAAAAATAAATGGAATGCTGAATTATTACATATAGCAGCAGCCTCAATCATGGAACACATTATGTTCCTTAATACTGGCAGGAGATCAGACCTGATGAATAACCTAACGAGAAATATTCAATATATAAAAATAAAAATCTGCACAAGGATGCAAGCATAATCAAACATCATCTTCTATTTATTACTTTGTCCAGATGTAAATTGATATATCATGATATTCCAAGCCCGTACAGTTATAAGCAATAAGAGCAGAGCCTAAACTTGATAATTCTATACCCATGGCAAGCACGAGCATTAAATCATTTTTCAAGAATTCAGCAAGGCTCAAGCTGAATGTATTTGCTTCAATATCAAAGATCCCACTTTATAGACAGCACTCTTGATTTCCTAAAGGATAAACAATCAATATCATCAACTCTATGCTGAAGATATTAAGCTAAATATTAGAATGATACTCCTCATTACCAACTTAATGTTTGCATGAGCTAGTTGTTCAACATAGTAATCTACAAGCAAAAGGACAAACAACATTATTGATGAATATCGTTCCCAGTCAATATAACAGCAAAAAAAGAATCTTCCAAAAAATGTTGCAGATAGTGTTTATCAGAGAAGGTCAAAGGTGAGCGCATGAGCATGCCAGAGACCTCGCTCTTCCTTTTATTCATTTATTAAATAGTTTGATTCTTTGGTTTAGTGGTTACTTGGTCTACCGTCTACAGACTCCTTTGTGGGCTTCAGTATGACCTGACAAATAAAAGAGGTCCTCCCCTTATGGGAGAGCTTGTCTAGGATTTGTTTTCTAGATTAGACGGCACGACTGCACTTGGGCAGAGGAATTCTTTTTCTGATTGCTAGTTACTTTGTACATTGATTATTAATATCATTCTTATTGAGTTCCTGTTATTTGATTGTTAGTACTCCTTTACTCTAACAGAATCTTATTCTCTCTTCCAAATGTTGTCTGGTTCTTTACTATTTTAAACACAATTAATGTGTTTAGTTTCACCCAGCTTCAACAAAGTACCAACAGCCTAGAGGTTATTTCATCGTAGTGGGACTATACTATAATGCTTCCTTAAAAATACTTAAAATGTGCTCAATTATATTATACTCCCTCCGACCACCAAATTCGTTTTCAGACTTTAGTGGCACGGGTTTTAATAAATTGTAATAAATGAAGAGATAGTGGAGAAGGGGACCCACAATTGTAAGGAGTATTGGATAAAAAATGAGTATATTAATGTTAAGTGGTATTAAAAAAGGTGGGCCATAACAGGTTTTTTGTAAATAAGTGGGTAGAATAGGGGGAAAGTTAGTAAGGTTATGTGGGGTCCATGTCCATAAAGTAAACGTTTTTAGTGGACGGCCCAAAGAGGAAATAAGTAAACGAATTTTGTGGACGGAGGGAGTATTAGTTTTTCAGCGTACGAAGGGATCTCTAATTAACAAAATGAAAATCCATCAACCTTATATAATGACTGATGCAATATATGTATTGGGGCCCATTAGTTACTACTCTTACCCTAAAATATCATTGTCTGGTTCACTGTAGCCAAAACCTAAGTACACATACACTGCTGAAATATATAAGGCAAAGTGAGCGACGGCAAATATAATGTATGTGCTGTATGGGCTTTTCATCCCCACTGCACAGAGATACTGCTCCAGGATGCCTGTGTCTTCTGTTTTCCCTTCACTGGTTAAAGTTTCACAATAAATTAAAAAGCTAAAGAACCAACAATAAGCTGTTCATAAGAATATGCATAACAGAAAGCTACTAGATATATCAGACAAACTAGATTAGTATAAACTACACATATTACTTAGTACGTAGATAATGAGTTTACACTTAATGGAGAGCAGAAATGACACTGCTCAAATATAACTTAACATGTAAAAGAAAATTGCTGCTGTAAAACCGAAACTTAAATGGGCAACAAACCTTGTTTTTAAGAGAATGTATAAACCTATACCAGGAGACTTGGGATAACTGTGACAGTACATATTGCTGCAATGTAGACACAAAATGGTTAATCTTGTGCCTGCAATGAGAGAAGACAAACAAACAATCAGAAGATGGGATGCAAATTTCAACTGTTATATGCCTCTACGAGTACTTATCAAGCACCAAAATGAGAGATAAAAGTAACCCTTTCAAACATAACGTCATGCTCAGAGCCTCGAAGGCACAGCCTCAAACACACAATGCCTCCCGATGAGTACTTTTCAAGCAGCAAAATGAGTATTCATACTTTCAGGGATTGGGAAAGGAGGAAACTTCTTAGACTAGGACAGAGGAATTCAGGAGCAAGCTATCTACTTCATTATAAAAAACAAATGTGTCTATGAAAGTATTGATCCCAAATTCCAATTCCCAGAGACTCCCAAAGCATTCAAAAGCAAAAGACTCTTGGATTTCCTACGTATTCTTAATTCAAACAAAGAAGTTATGTTCCTTTTATTCCTTCATAACATACCACAATAAGAGGGTTCATCTTTAGAGCATACCTTGTTTCAGTTAACACTGAGAATTGTTGTGATTTGGCTGTTTGCTGCTTGAAGTCAAAACCCTGCTTGACAAATAATGCCAATTTAAGTTCTAAATGAACTCCATAAAAATTGATAGGATGTGAAATTCTTAACCAGATTGAAGCTCAGTGCATAGGATATGATCCTAATTATGATTCCAGATAAAATTGACAAGCAATACTAATTATACTAACTCCATATTCTATGTAAATAAGTTTTTTCCTTCAGCCTCTTTCTTTTGAAGTATTATAATAAGTGCGAAGTAATAGGGAGAGTACCTTCAGTAAGCACCATACATCACCCAGCGCAAAAACAGCGAGCTTGACTTGTATCAAAAAGTTAAATATATCAGAGTATAATTTCAATGCAACAGGAGTCAGAATTATACTGACTGGCCAATCAATTTGGTATCCCAGTCCTAAATAATCGAAGGAGCGAATACCTGCCAAAAGTGAGGTTATATCAAGAGACGAAAGACCAAATACAAGAGATGATAGAGCCACATGCAAACCTAGTTATTAATGAAGAAAATAGGTTAATACAATATAGTCCTAGATAATTGGTTTCCATTCAGTGCATATAAGGTGTTTTAAGAATGGCAAGGGCAGTCCCAAAGAACCTTGAGGCAATGTCGGGATTTCCTTCTATTGGATGCATGCTAGGTCATTTGAGTACAAACAATCTGCACATCGAACCCAAATTATTGGGTAGCTGCCCAGAGATTGTGAATTAGTATTCTCTTCTTATGTTAACTTTGCAGTGTTCAAATGTCATTTCCACCGAAAGCCATTTCAAGTATGAATTTAGAAGATCAATGTCACTGACATTCACAAGATAAGTTGACAATTATAAAACGTACCAATGGCAGAAGGTGATAGATATCTGATGCCATCTCCTTTCAGGTATATGTACAGCCGATTCCTATTAGGATCTTTTTCACATGAAGACCTTCGGACTGCCTGCTCAAGTATCCCTTGAATCTCTGGGATCCTTTTATCCACCTCATCAACATGCCATTTCTGATTTGACTTGAAAAATCAGTACGAAATCCCAACAAAGAGGATCAGATAACTGAAAAAGAACATACACAATTCCGTAGAGACATGATAAATAGATCAGCCCAGTCAGCCAGCTCCATGAAATGATAAGACCTCAATGACTGTAAATGTTCTTGCAATTTGAAACCTTCTATGAGCATCTTGATTGTCAGCCTGCTTATATACGTATATCTAATTACGTCAAGGAATTACATATGTACCGATGTGTTTGAAAATTGGATACAAGATCATTAGCGAATAACCACTTCATTAGACTGATGCTTCACAATAGAGGGTTGGAGTAAGATAATATTTAAATATCCATGTAGAAATGGTTAAAGAATTTATAGGATTTGGAAAATGAAATTAAATTCCCAAAATACATGCTCCAACAACAATGAGGGAACAAGATGCCCAACATCCCAACCATCTCTTAAGGACAGGATCCTAGGCAGCTGACAATACCACCAGAAGAAAATGAGATAAAGACAAGACTGAAATTTGAAACAAAAGGAGAACCCTAACACATGATTGCATGCATAAGTGTCTTTCTTTCAGTCACATAGATACATCGAGAACAACAGAAGCTATTGATGACTAGACATTAATGGGCTATAGAGATGGCAAGAGGACTCTTTTTCAGGACAAACACAGAGAACAGGCTTGGATTATTATCAAATATTTAACAAATATAGCAATAATAATGTTCACAGTTTGAGATGTGAAACAGGAGTGCATATTAAACTTGCAAACAGAAAGGCTGTATTGAACTTTCTGTTAGAAGTTGCAGCAATACTAATCAAAATAATTTACCCATTGCAAGATCAATATATCAAACACCTAAATGTAAGGATACTGAAGCAAAATCTCATCCAAAATGCATTTTTTTATCACAAAATCCAACGGCATGTCAGCTCCAGTCACCAATTTCATCTTGTAATCCCTAATGGATCTGTTGACAGTATTTCGAGATCTACCAAGCAAGCTCTCCCAAGTACTGCCACCAGAAATATTTGGGAGCAATAGATTTTCGTCATCCCCACAATTGTGCAGAGGCAAACCAACACTGGACAACTTCGCATTGTCGCCAATGATATTATCACTGTGGTATACTACATCAAGGTGATTCTTCGTATCTATTGTAGCAGCAGGAGTTTCAGTTATAACCCGAACCTCATTGCCAATTCTAGGGACACTTGCTAATTTGACTGCATATGAGTCTAGTGGAACTTTCACAGAAGTAAAATCAAAATCTGTACTCTTATAATTTTCATGGCCCCTTTCTCCAAGCATAGACCTCGGACTGAAAAAAGAACATCTGTTCAGTATTGGGTTCATACTGAAAAATGTAGAATCGTATTTCAGCTTTGAAAGTTGCAAACTAGTAGTTTTCGAGGATGCGTATGTCACGAGCAGATGCTGGTTGCTGCCGGCAGTGTTCTTCGTTGTAACCTCGGCAAAATCAAAGTCAGTGTTTAGCCCTCCGTAGTTTTCCATGCTTAGCTCTGATCCACAATCAGGGGAATGCAACTGATCATGTTTAACCCTGCCAACGCAGTGGCCATCAAACTGACAAATAGCATATTCCCTGCTTGATACCTGGGTTTCAAGAGTTTGTATTCTGTTGTTCATGGATAAAGTCGAGGAGATATCCAGAGCTGATAAATAACTTGTGTCTGGATTGTAAGATGAAGAAATCAGTGTTTCAGCCTCATCTTGCTCCTCAGAGCTTTCATAAGCAGATGAGCACTCGGATGATTCTAAGAGATCTTCAGCATAAGAATCCTCATGGATGATGCTTGGTCCTTCAGTATCCACTACGTCGCTCGCCTATGATTTAAATAACAATTCAATAGCAGCAGCAACATCAAAGAAGAGTGGTTGGAGTTTATTTACATAAGTGAGTCTTCGGGGGTTTTCTGACTGTATCAAGAGATTAATGTGTCAATCTGAAGGATGGAAAGAGGGGAGAACTTACTTATCTCGGTTCCTTTTATCATTTATAAACTGGGTCGAGCTTTCATCAGTTGCAGAATATGCTTGGATATTGTTCTTAAGATTATTAACAGGACTCGGTGAAACACCTTGGTGAGCAGTCTGAAAGGTAGCAAGTAATAAATTAAGTTGAACATATCACAAACACAATCATTCTCAAACAAACAAAATTTGAATTATCACAAAATTTTAATCTAAAAGACTAAAATAAAGCTACTTATCATGCTTTAAACACTCATAACTTATCCCCTGAATTCACAGGAATTCAACAGAAAATTTCAAAGGCCCTTAGGTGCTAAGTCTGTCAATTGACAAAGATCGCCTAGCGCTTCATTTGGCAATCTCACGTTGAATGATCAAGCAGGTCGAGTGAACTTATACACATGTAATATACACATAAATATGAAGGCACTATAAGGACTTCGTATAAAAACCGTCGAATGGTAGAAAGTTGAAGTCTAACAAAAAAATTACCTGTCGAGAATTAAAATCAAGTTTATCTAAGACGCTGTCAACCTTTTCCAGCAGTTGTTGGTGATAACTGGCTCTGACATGAACCATTTCTTCAATAGCTTCTTTGTCAAATATAAGTGGAAATGACCCAGGATATTCACTTGCCAAACCGACCAATCTGGGTAGGATCTTTTCATGGCAAAAACATGTACCAACATCATTGGACATATCAAGCAACTTCATTATCACTTGAAGCTGTAGACCAGTTCTACAAAGTGGAATAAGGCACTCCTGGAGAAAACAGGGCACGACAACTTCATCTCGCACCTGGCATAAATTAATCCAAATGATCACAGATGCTCTACAGGAAAAGGATGTAGCATCTCAAGAGTATCTAAATCTCAAGCTTAGTAAGTAGTATTACCCTAATAGTTGGCAAAGGCGAATTAGAGCAAATTTCAGTGCCACCCGATGCATCACTCACACATTCCACAACAAATTCGTTGTGAGGGTCACTAATTGAGCCATCATATATCCATGACCTAATAAAATCGCAATATGGTTCATATGACTGGAGAAAGAGGAACTTGAGGAGGGCACAATGGCCTGGATCAGCAACCTAGAAGACATTCAGATCAAATTCTATAAGATGAAGTGAGCAATTGACAACAGAAACGAATTAAATCTTTTACATGGGCGTGCCAGTGAACTAAATGCAGCATTATCCAATGTTATTACGATGTCTCCAACTAAATTACAAGGACTATGAGTTTAACCACTCCATGGTGTTGAATTTATATTAGAGATAATTTATTTTACGATCTCTTAGATAGAGCATTACTATGACAAAATGTGAACCCAACATTTGATGAAAATAATAGATCAAGAGACAAACCTATGAAAAGCAACTCAAAATGAAGTATATCAGAAGGGAAAGGTGAACAAATGAGTCTGAAGCTACATTTTAGGTAGACAGGCATAATTCAACCAAAATTTCTCTCAGCTAAAGCAAACACATAAGACAAACAAACTAGTTTAAACAGGCTGACCTTTAACTGAGTATATAGAAATGAGAGTAAAGCACCACTTCTTGGGAAGGCACTAAACTCTGAGTTTGATTTAGCCCTTAAATCGTCTAAAGAATATACTGGAAAATTGACTGCTAGATGATCAACATTGCAGAGATTTCCAAGGGCTTGCATCTGAGTCCTCAGTTCTGCCGTGTGAAGGTAAACCTCCAAGAGTGTCATTTCCGAATGCCCAATGTTAGTAAGACATCCGCCATCTTTAGTCTTCAAAAACGCCTTAAACTAACAGATGCAGATAACGTATTAAGTGCAGATATATAGCCATCTATGACCTTTCCCACAGAAATTGCAAAAGCCTGGTTGATCAAAGTGAACCTATGCATGGGGGAGTTTCCTTCTTTACCAGAATCAGTATTTGGCTTTTCCTCAAGCTCTCTCACCCCATTGAAATCTGGATTTGTAAAGTAATCAACAAATCTACGTAGGAGGAAAATCATGCAACCAAACTGGCCAATGGAAGTAAGTAGATTTCCTATAACAACAGTGCTTGAAGAGCGATTCCACAAACTTGGATTTCGATGAGATGTTCTGTCCGCTGAACTACAACAAAGCAATGCCGAGAGCTTTTCAATAGATATCAAGGCGGATTGCACACCTTGGAGAGCATTCATGGCCAATCTCACCAGACTGGGCTCCTAAAATCATTTGAGGAAGTTCAAAAAAAGACAAGAAGATTCAAAATGATATGGCTAAGCAGGATAACAAAATTAGCAACCGAAGTATACGTAGACAGAGAGCATCTGCAAGAATGCAACTCCAGGAAAACAAAATGCATTCACCTCCGAGTTCTTCTAAAAAAGCCAAGTCGTTAGCTTTAACATGTTACTAAGTCATGGCTCTGCCAGCGTACATCTTTACTTGCATTCCTAATCTTATATTCTAACATGCGCATTGTGTTTTTATACTTTCCCAATGAAGAAGCCAAGTTATCTATCGAGTGTTCGATAAACCAGCTCAGTCTCAAGAGGAAATATTCATAGATATTGACGATTCATAAATTGAAAGACACCGGTCATTTTTCCTACGAAAATTAACATACTAAAACTTCATTTCTACGTTTCATGACTATAATGGAAAAAAAATTACCACTACATAATGACGTAAAATGTCAAAATTATTCCTCATGAACAATGTGCCAGCGAGATAAAGGGAGATGGAAAAGGTAAATTACAGAGACAGTAGCTGTAGCATAGAGAGCAGCGGAAGAGTGAGGGGGAGGGGGAGGGTGTGAGGACGCGCCGCCTTGAGAAGAAAGGGAGTCCCAAGATCTAGGTGGGACCCATGGATCATCGAGCCTTAGCTTCTCCAACAGAGAATTCAGTACAGATGTGGACGAATCCACCGCCATTATCGCGCTAAGCGCCGGCAGCCGACGGTTGCAGTCGCCTCCAGTCAGCCGGGAGTGGAGTGGATCGGAGACGGAATTAGAAAGAGGAGGTTGAATGAATGGGGGGCGAAATTGGTGTGTGGGGGGGGGGATCCGCCGGGGTCCGGGGATCGTATTTCGTTTCATTTTCAATTTTTTGTATTTTTATTATAGTTTATAAAATTAGATGTCATTATTTTTGTTGGGAATGCTGAAAGAATGGTTTCATATTTGAAGTCATTTGTTTGAAAATAAAACTAAATAAAAATATTGTTATGGCAGTCACTGTAATGAAAATAATAGTAATATTTAAGCACACCCCTTCGAAGAAATAGAAGAATATTTAAGGAACTTAATCCTAATTACTTTTTAATTGATGAATAATAGTGACGAAAAACTTTATATGAGTGAGCAGCTCTATAACTAAAAGATTCGCGTCAATATCATGGATCGAGTTGGCTCATATCTCTGCAAATATTACCAAAATTGTATATTTTATGATTGCAATGTTTCATACCTTAAATTAGGCGTATACAAGACCGAGTCGAACCGAATATCAGCAAGTTCGAGCTCGGCTAGTGAAAATAATAGTGGACTCGACTCGAGTTTAGTTCGAGCTCGAATTCGAGTTTTAATTTAAGCTCGAGTTCGGCTCGACACTTGTATATCGAGTTCGAACTCGGTTCGGTAATTAAGTGTTCATGTCATGTTCGAATTCGAACTCGAACTCTGCTCGTGTTCGACTCCTCAAAGGTGTTGCGACTGTTATTCGAGTTCGAGCTCGTGTACTTCGATGAGCAGGCGGCATCGATACTCCGGCGAGCAGTTGGCGTGGCAGACAAGAGCATACTGATTTCAATGTACATTGGCAGACAAGAGCTCGGCTCGTCATCACTGGACTTGGCGTTGTTGCTTTTGCCAATCTTAGCTATTACAACAAAACTTACCAAATTAGCATTTCTTCTTCTGTTTCCAAGGAAACAAATTCAATTATATTGAAATCAGGATGTGTGTTGGCCTAGTGGTAGAGTGGTTAATGCCCGAGGCCAAAGGTCTCGGGTTCGAGTCCACCGTGACGCAGCCTTTAAAATTTCTGTATTAATTGACCAAAAAAAAAAAAAATCGAAAAAAACATAGAGAATGGGCCTATTATATTATTTTTTCTTATTTTTGTTTTTGTAATTTTTGCTTCTCATTTTATTTTATTTTCTTAATTTAATTAGTTTTACTAAGTATGAGCTATTGATTTATTAGTATTATTCATTTGATCCAATTAAAAGCCCAATATTATTATATTTGTTGTAGATTGTTACAATATATAACCAATAAATCAATAAAAGACCAATTAAAAGCTCATTATATTATTGGTACAATATATAACCAGTAAACCAATAAAAGAGATATGTATTTATTAAAATGAACATCTACCAATAGATAAGTATGAAATTTGACAGTTATATTTTTAATATTGGTGAGATGTATAACAACTAATGTGGTGTAATTGTATACTATAATGTTTATAGTATGTTACATATTTTAGTATAACGATTTATTTTTTTCTTTCTCATCAATTTATTTTTTACTATTATAAATTATAGATTACATAAATAATTATCGAACTGTTCAGAGTGCAAATTAAAATTGAATATATAAATAACACTATTTCTTATATTCTTCAGTTGTATTCTTTTCTCATTCTAGTTTATTGGATGAAGTGCTATAATTGAAAATGAATAAGCATATTAATTGAACTAAGAGAAATATTTGATGCATTTTATGTATATTACAAAAAACTTAGTTATATTTTTATTATCTTTTAGTTATATTATGTATTATTATATTAAGTACATAAATTTTGTATTAATATATATATATATATATATATATATATATATATATATGTGTGTGTGTGTGTGTGTGTTGTGTTGAGTTTTCTAACTTGACATCTCATTACATAAATTGATCATTTATGGTTTTCTATAATAATATACATGAAACATATATTAAGAAGATTTTAAAAACACATATATAACTATCAAAAGTTTTGAAGTGTATGTGATATATAAATATGTTTTTATATATAAACTATATAATATATAAAATCAATATACTATTTAATATCATTTGAATATATCTACTCCATTTATCTACTTACAAATTATTATTATTATATTTATCTCATAGTAAATTAGTTATGTAAGTTAGATGTTATTTATTTTAGAACTATAATTATAGAGATATAAATAGTTAATAACTCATACTTGTATACTTATACATTATAACAATCTATATTGATATTTTTATTCATAAGATAACTTAGTATATCATTTTTTAGTTTTCCAACTCGAGATCTCATTTGATTAATTAATTATTAATTTAATGATTTTATTTTGTAATACACAAGAACATATATCTGTTAAGATATGATTAAAATAAAAAATACATATATAGTTGTCAAAAGTTTAAAGTATATGTGAAACATAAGTATTTGATATTATGATCAAATAATATAAACTATACAATATATAAATTGAATATATTATTCAATATCATTCGATTATACAAAATCTACTTATGAGTTATAAATTATATTTGTTTTATCTCATAGTTAATTAGTTATATATGTTAGGTAAACTTTATATTAGAATTATGAAAGATTATTATTGTCATAACTTATGTTTCCAGACTTTTTATATTTTAAAATATTTTTGGTTCCTACAATCAATTGATGGACGAATCACTATATTTATGGAATATAGTTGCAAGTATATTTAATTTTATTTTATCCTTTTTTTTAAATTGATATCTTTAAGAAAGTATATCTATTGTGTTAGTATAGTCAATATTATAGACTTAATAATATTGAATTGGTGATTATATTACAAAATTGCATTAGCTTTTAGTCGATATAAATCTTATATTTATAATATATAATATACTTATTTTTATTTTCATTTTATATCCGACTTAATAAATTTCATAAATTATTTACTTTATGTTTTATGTAATAATATACACAAAATATATATTAATGTGATATTTAAAAAATGCATATATAATTAAAAAAAAATCAAAGTGTATGTAATACTATTTAAAATCATTCCATTATATCTATTCCATTCATCTGCTACAAATTATTATTATTATTATTATTATTATTATTATTATTATTATTATTATTATTATTATTATTATTATTATTATTATTATTATTATTATTATTATTATTATTATTATTATTATTATTATTATTATTATTATTATTATTATTATTATTATTATTATTATTATTATCTAATAGTTAATTAGTTATGTAAGTTATATGTAATTAATTTTTAGAATTATAACTATAGAGATATAAATATAACTATGTAACTCATACTTACATATTTATACATTATAATTATCCAAATTGATATTTATGTTCATAAGTAAATTAATAGATCATGTTATTATTTTTTTAAAAATTTCAAATCAATATCTCATTATATTAATTAATTATTTATTTATTTAATGATTTTATTTTATGATACTCATGAAAATATATATTAAAGTTTGATTAAAATAAAAATACATGTATAATAAATAAACTGAATATGCTATTCAATATCATTCAATTATATTTACTTTTCAAAAATATTGTACGAGCATAAATGATATCATAGTTAATTAGTTATATAAGTTAGATGCAATTTATATTATACATTTTATAATTTATTATTTATTTTAATTATTTAAATATATAAATGATTATTATCAATACTTCATCTATCTCGCTTATTTGTTGCTAAATAATTATAATTAACATATATTTTGTAATTTGTTTTAATTATTTATATATATATATATATATATATGATAATTTATTATTTTATATGTTCGCGAACAATGTTTGAGTTAAGGTTCACGAACGGCTCGTTTGAGCTCGAATCAAACATGTTCGCGAGCTTACGAGCCGAACATCTCTAAGCTCGAGTTCGGCTCGATAAACTTATCTAGCTCGGTTTGAGGATCGAGTTCAGCTCGTTTACAAAATGATCGAATTTCAAACGAGTTTTTTTCGAAATGAAATCCGAATAATTTCACTGAACGGTTTGATTTGTTCACAACCCTACCTTAAATCTACATGAATTGAAAAACCAACCAATATCTATTTCGATTTTTTTTGCTTCATAAAGATCCATTAATCAAAGGTCTGAATCATATACGGATGCTCAATGTTTAGATAAAATGACGAAAATTGTACTAAGTATTGGGTTTAAACAAAAACTCATGAGTAATAGTCGTCCATAATTATACAGCAACATACTATTGATGAAAAAAAACAATGGTGAATATTACAAGCGAAAATACATGAAATAAATGTATTTTGAGCAATTTTCAATTATTTAATACATTAAATATTTTTATATTTAAAAAGAGATAAAAGTGCAATTGGTGTTAAGAGGGAGGGGATAAGGAGAAGAGGGGAGAGGCTCCTGCTTTGTTTCCCGCCAAATTCGCAAACTCCCATTTCTCATTTTGGTCTCTCACCATCTTGGGTCCCATATCAAAATCTATATAATTCTAACAGTTATTCAATTCGAATTTGAAAAATAAATTGTTGCAACATAAATTATGTAGTAGTGCCACACAGGTTACTTCTATGATAGTGTACAAGTGAAAGTAATTGAGTCTTAAATGAAAATGTAAACTCTAATCACGTAACAGTTTATGTGACATTTCATATCATCAATTCATCATGCAGTAACATTAAGAGGGTGTTTGGTGAACTTATAAATGTTTTAAGCAAAAACAAACAGAAATTGTTTTTGAGCTTACTTAAAAAACAGCTTATAAGCTGTTTTTGGGGAGATTATAAGCTCAGCCAAACACCCTCTAACACAGTAATGTGCCATGTCCAAAGATAGATGAACTGAACTTGGATTTTTACTACCAAAATTACTAAAATATTGAATTGAAATACAAGATGTAGGCTTAAATGGTTTTGCGGGCAAACACTTAATTCACCTCACGAATAAAACCTTAATGGCGGAAGTGCCAAAGAAAAGCAACCTCTGTTCTTTCCCTCGTCTGTGCAGGAAGGTTGAGAGCAGGAGTGTGTAAAGAATAAGCCTTAATCTTCCACTGCAGAAAGACAAAATCTTGGCCAAAAAACTAACTTTTCAAATTGCTTACACGAGAATAAAAGGATATCAATTGGCAAAGAATGTAAAATGCTAATTCATGTTGGTATATAACATGTATAGTCGTTTCGTTTATTCTCAGTTCATCACAATATCAATCAAGAAAGCTGGATATGGATGCAGCAGCACCTTCGAGCCCTCTTCTGATTTGATGCAAGAGGAAGATTGCAACACACTCATCGTCTATCTCCCTGGTATATATTTATATCTATATATGATGAATAATCAAGCATTTTAATTTTAGGCAATTTTTGATCACCAAGATAAAAATACAATAAATTTGACAGGATTCACGAAAGAGCAGCTAAAAATTCAGCTAACGAGGAAGAGAGTCCTGAAGATCAGCGGCAGACGGCCGCTGCCAAACAACAGGTGGAACAGTTTTGAGAAGGACTTCCCCGTCCCTGAAAACTGCGACACCGACAAAATTAGTGCTAAATTTGAAGAAGGAGTATTGTACGTGAGGCTGCCAAAAGAGGAGAAGAAACTCGCACCTGCAGAAACTCCGCAGCCGCAGAAACCGGAGGAGAAACTGCCGCCGCCTTCTCCTCCTGCTGCAAAGATCGATCCAACACCACCACCGCCGCCGCCAACACGTCCGCCAACACCAATCAAGCCGGCGCAAAGTACTGATGAGATCAAGCAGAGTACTGCTCCAAAAGATTCTCCCAAAAAATCGGATCAAAGCAAAGAAGAAACGAGATCTCCTGAGAAAAGTAGTGAGGCGGAGGGCGGGAGAAAGGAGAAGAGGACGCACGCCGAGGAGAAGAGCGGCGATCGGAAGGCGAGTGCGGTGGAGAAGCGCAAGAAAGGTTCGGGAAGCGGCGGCGGCGGTGGCGCGGCTAGAGTTGAAGCGGATTACAACAAGCTGAGTGCGGCGAGCCCTGCGGCGAGACTGAAGGCTGCGAGGCAGCAGGTGGCGAATATTCTGGTGCTTCTCTTCGTGTTTGGGCTAGGGATTTATCTTGGCAAACTGCCGTGGTTTTCCAAGAGAGCTGATCAGGATTGACATTATGTGTGTGTGTGTGTATAATTTCAGTTCATTTGATTTAAGTGAATAAAGGGGAGATATGTTCAGAAACGAGACAGATTAATGGTGGTGGTTATTTTCTTTATTAAATGAAGAAAATTCAGTGTTATTATATCTCACTTGTGTAAGTGTAAATGTAAATGTTTCTCCTCCCCATTTATGTATGAAATAATGTGTACTCAAAATCGTGGGGGCGTTTGCAAATTTAGATACAGCTTTTATTTTTTTCGCAATTTTATGTACAACAACACTAACATAAGCAAATTGATGTAGACAAGTAAAAATAAAGACATGGGCCAACAGATGTTAATGCAGACGAGGACCAACAAATGGCAGTATGGGCCTGCTCATGTTTCTTTGGATTGGCCCAATGGTAAATAAATCACAATTCGATTCGATTCGAAGTCCATACAAAATTAAGAAGCACGAAAAAATCTAGATTGTGTAGTTACAATATTTATTGCTTTTTAACATAATTTATTTTATACTTTTGTTGATTTTAAGATCATCAATCACCAAGATGGAGTATAAGTCGACTCAATAAAAAACATATGGAGTATGATAGGATACGTCCCAACTACTGGCCCAAGATCGCGCCTAATATAAATGGTACGACATTAATTCGGCCTATGTGAGTTCGACCAAGAAGACTCATCAACCAACTACAACTCAAATCACAGTGGAGCGTAGAAGATTCGGATGCATATATAAAAGAATCGCTATGAGAGAAACTTTGTATTGAAGTGAACTCATTATGATGGTTTATAAATAGAGGCTAAATTAGAGAAATCGGATATCGACACTATTTGTAATCGCTTCTTGCACACTTAATACGAGATATACTCTCTTACTCCGTGGACGTAGATCTATTTCAATAGATCGAACCACGTTATTCCCTCGTGTTCCTTACACATTTATTACCCTAAGAAATTAAGATCGATCAGAGTATAAGTTTTGTGCCTTTAAATTTACAGAAGAATGAAAAAGAAAAGGAGTTGATTAGAAACATACCAGATTTAGTTGAGGGCAGCAGATTTGAAAAACCGATAAATACATTAAAGCGAACAAAATCGAATTGACAATAATGAAAAACCTCAACAACTCTATTGTGCTATTTCAGTTGAACATGGAGAGCACGTGAAGAAAAAAAAAGTATTTATTTTCTCAACAAAATTTATCGCTAGTATTTATTTGACGAGATTATTACAATTATAATAAATTTTGCATATATACATTTATTGTTGACTAGCTCTGGGATTTATTTTATGAATGGAGAAATAATCACGTTCATCGAAAATTCTTTCGAGAAGATTTGGACTTCTGAGTTTAATTATGTCAGAACTATAAATCTAAATTATAATTTACAACTGGTTTTGATACTCCATAAAATAATTAATTTATGACTAATCACGGATATCTACAAAATGTTATTTTGGCTTTTGTGATTATATTAATAATAACTATCTTAATCAACCTAGCCAGTCAATAATCAAATTCTTCCCAAGTCTTTGTTTGAATTCATTTTAACTGTAGCAATGTCATTATCAAAAGATATTACCTCCATTAGTCGATGCAAATTGTAATATATTAATTGGACACATACATACATAACTGTGATTTTATTTTGATAGTTCTATTATTATTATTTTCAAGATTTCGTGTTATTTAGTTTGACGAATTCTACTATGCATGTGAGTTAAAAAAACTCATGTGGTTATTTTTTTGGTTTGCCCCAACTACATGTTGATTTAGTATGCAGTATTGACCTAGTAGATTACTTGATTTAATCATTGCGTTAATATTATCCTTATCCACACACAAAAAGAAAGAGCTACTAAAATTTTAATGTGTCCAGCAGTTAATTTGACTGGTGTTATGTGTCTATTTATATCATAATTGTCCATAGAAATAGGAATCTATGGTTGTCGGTTTTAATAATAATAATAATAATAATAATAATATCCATGTAAATTTTATCTTTGCAGATGAATTTTATCTTCGAATAAATGTCTTGTTTCAAAATTTCATGATAAAATGATGTCAAATTTTCCATTAATTTACCATTGTCACCGATACAAATTATTTACTTTTTTTTTGTTTTTCATGCAATAATTATGGATAAAATGTAAAATTTTATATTTTATTGCTATGCGTGTTTTGACGAGTTTGAATACTTACTCCATCCGTCCCACCTAAAGTGTCCCATTTCTTTTGGGCACGTATATTTAGGAGAAATGTATAAAGTAGTTAAAGTGTTAAAAAATGGGTAGGGCCCACAATTTTTGAAAGGATAATTATTTCCTGAAATAGAATGAGACATTTGTAATGTGACAACCCAAACAGAAAAGTGAGACATTTTAAATGGGACAGAAAGAGTATTTTGGGACAGATAGATTATATTTATCAGACCTATAGTAATCTTTCTAATTTTAATATACTGAAGCATTATGTAGGAATTGTTTGTTTGCATACATTAACTCTATTTAAAATTATATTTACTGAAATTGAGATAGCGGTCTTTTATCAATAATATCTAACTTTTAAGGATTTTGAAATTTTTTGTTGGATAAATAAATTTGTAAAGACCGTATGAATCGGTATGACGATGGATTCAAACTTGAGATCTTTGACCTTAGATATTAATTATTATATCACTAGGCCAATGTAGCATGCCAATTTCGTAACATTAGGGACAAACAGGTCTAGCATGTCAAGCTTAGAAAAGACGGCTACTTGACGAGGAAGTCAAGAGAGATTGTGTGAGATTTGCTCGTAGAAAATCAAAGTGATTAGAACTCGGATGGACGTCTCAAATGAATCCTTGCCGCCATGAGGTTGTCGTATAAATACAACACCACTAGGTTAAATTATTCATCCAACCATTGACACTCACACGATCTTTCCTCTCCCGAGTTTCGATCTCTAAGGTCTTTGTGGCCCGACTAGTCAGACAAGGAGGATGATCGTCTCCTCACGCTCTATTGCAACTCACTACTCTTACTGTAATCAACCGGACAAACTCGTCTAACAGGTCGCACTAATCTTACAGCCCTTTATTGCTATTCAATTATTCACAATTCATTATTATTTTTTCATAAATTATTTCTTGTCAATTTATCAACTTGAACGCAAAAGCCCTTCATTAATATATACGTCGATTTTCTATTAGAACTTTAACATTGTTATTTGGTCTCAGGTTACTAATACCTGTCGTACAGTATATACTTGATGTCCATTCTATAATTATTGGACATATTCCCAACAGTCAACACACATTTAATTTTTTTTTTTTGAATATATTTTTGCATCAAGCTGTATTTTGACAAATATTTATGAAGCATAGTAAACATTATCGGGGATGTTTTTGTACTTCAACCCTTTCTTTTTCTTTCTTTCTCAGGAGAAAAGCGGAGCAGGATCCCAAATATTGTAATTGAAGTGGGTAAGTATATAATGGCTATTTATTTCTGCAATAAAAGCGAAAGATCTAAATCAATGCTGACAGCGGAACACACTAAAGTTTATCCATTTACGTGGAAGAAGAACTCCACAACCACATTACGTGGCCCCACTCTCTTCTTTAAACTTTGATGGCCCACACAGTATTAGTGGATTCATTAATGGTTAAATTCCAAGATTATGTGAACCTTGCAACTTGCAAAAGTCATTTTCCAAATTTGGACATTCTTTTTAATTAACCCCTCATAATTCACAAATAACACTCCATACAACTCAACAATAGACCGAAGATGTGTTTCATGAACTTATCTCAGTTGGTTAAAAACTAGTAATATATTTTGGATAAGTAGATTGAAGATGGACGTGAATTAAATATAGCAACCATAGGTTGATCTTTATTATTTAGATCAAATGAGCTTACAGTTTCGTAGTTGATTTTCATCCAATTGTTATATTTCCAAAAATAAAATGTTTAGAAAAAATTAAATTGAACTTTCGGCTTCAACAGTAGTTTTGAGAACTTTGAAAACCATCTTTCACTATTTTACATCTCACGTCTAATATAATTTTTTCATTTGCATGAAAAGTTGTCATTCGCTTTTTAGAAATAAACATAAACTCTTAACTCATTTAATTAATTATTTTCAAATATCAGTTTTCAATTTCTAAGTTTTTCCTACAATTATACAAATCCTAATTCTCTATTCGAACTCTACAAAATTCTCAAACAAACACCCCTCTAGTAAAAGAAAGGGATAATTGCATTTAATAGTACAACTCTTACATATGTGTAGAGATTTAGTAGTTGTTAGTTTGTTAAGAGAAGTTAATTTGTTAGTTTGTTAGAGTAGTTATTGATTATTTTCTTCTATAAATACCATGTAATTGTCATTTGATAAATAAGATGAAATAATACAAAGTTCTTCACAATGTAGTCTATTGTGTTCTTCCCCTTTTTCATTTCTGCATCTTTCTTTTCTTCTTCTAATTTTCCTCCAGAATTTCTACTTCAATCTTCTACAAATTTAACATTATGTTTTATTCATTATATGACTTTCAAACTATTCCACAAAAGAACAATTTTGTACCTTTTAGGATTACAACATGGATTCGACATTGATAGATTAAAATTAGTGTAGTTGTCAATAAAATATATGTGGATCAGTTGGTCGCTCACTTGAAACGATGTCATTCACAATTGTATATAATCTCGAGTATTTCCTACATATATTTATGATATAAAAATGACCTCTGTGTGTGTCGATTCACCCTAGAAACACAACGACCTCTGTGTGTGTCGATTCACCCTAGAAACACAACCTTTAGGGATTTAGGCTATTACAACATTAATTCGTTCGATCAAATTAAAACTTCACATGACCGTTATGTTCATTCATCAAAGAAACACAACCTTAACTAATTTTGGCTATTACAACACTAATTCATTGGGTCAAATTAAAACGGTTCATTTTGTGAACGTTGAAATTTTGATTTTAAGATAGTTTTATGTCACGACCCGACTATTTAATTACTTAATTAACTAAATAATCAAGCCGTGACTAGTTAAATTAACGATAATCTTTCAATAAAGAGTGATTTAGAAGATAGGTTTTGAAAACAAGCGGACAATATAACGTTTGTAAATAGAGTAAGCCAACCCGCATTCAGAAAATTTTCAACTACGGCAATTATCAAAATGAGGATACTGACCTCACCATTTATATAAAAGTTTCAAAATATTTACATGGTTTATCAAAAGTACGGTTTCAAAGTTTGAGGTTCTAGCAGCAGAAGATTAATGAATATCATGTATGAAGACATGATATTCGACATAACCAATCAAAATAAAAGATTAAAATGATATCTCAGCTCGGTTTCTCAGCCACACCTCCTTCATACTCAACCTGCATAATAAAAACAGTTTGGAGGGCATGAGTACCAGAAAGTACTCAGTGGATAATGCCAATCTATCTTCCAAAATTAAACATTTTTGTTCAAGAAAAGCCTTTCTTTCAAATAGCAATTCATAAGACATTTGAATTGGTGATTCATAAGAAAATTTCACATAATATCATGTCACCACACTTTATTTTGAAACATACCGGCATAACATACCCGAGTTGGTCCTGAAGGATCACAACCACGGTCATACCCTATCTACGTCATTCGGTAAAGGAAGTAGGCCTCCCCAATACCATGGCCGGCCTACAATTTGCAAGCTCACGACCATCTACCGTGCCGCGATAATTAACATCTTCCTACCGCAGATAGGTAATTGCCGTCATACCCACAATGTGGTAAAACATTTAGCATAATTATCATGTGATGATCAAATGCTTTCACAAGAAATCAAGCTCATAACATATCATGTATTTAGCTTTAAATAAAGTTCGTAAGGCATTACCCACCTCGTGACGTTCAATTCAACAAGTTTGGTTCTTCGTTCTTTACTTCTCGGTTTCCCTTGCTGGATCCTTAAACATAAAGATTATGATAAATCTTTAGTAATCTTCCTTTATAATTTAGATATATGTTAACAACTATCAATTAACATATAACTTGTTTTACTAACGTCTAATTCTACCAAATTTCGGTAGTAAAATCTGTAATATGTATAGCCCAAATACACCAAACTACACCAATCTTATCCCAAACTCCTCAATATCATCATCATATCATCAAACATACATTTAGGAACCTTATACATGAGTAATATCATCTAGTTCAACGTTAATCGCCTAAAGCGATTTAACTCGATATATATATACATTTCGACATTTTGAACATCTACAACCTATTAATTATCAAATATCACATAATTATGTTAAATTAACATCATTGATCATTAATTCATGATCCATTCAATTATAGATCCATTATATCACATATGAACATAACTTTAACCTAAACTTTAATTTTTGTCACTTTTGATACCTATGTTCAAAAATTCCCATAAATTCTACTTAAGCCTTATTTTTATCATAGATCTCAAATATCAATTCAAATCCATCAAATAAAATCAAGAAATCAAAGTTCATGAAGTCCCCTTCATTTTCGAAAATTAGCATATCATGTGTATAATTGAATTAAATTTCCATAAATTCATTTCATGCATTATTTATATCCCTAAGCATAAATATCATGTCAAATTCATCAATAAAAATCAAAATCATCAAGTTCATACAACTTGAAATTTTTGAAAATTTCAAATATTGAACATACATTGTTTAATTTTTAATTTCTTTGATCACTTGATGTTTATATTCATTTCTAAACATGTATTCAAGCTTAATTCAATCATATCATAACATATGAGTCATATTGAAAAATTAGGGTTTCATGATCAACACTTTGATTTT
This sequence comes from Salvia rosmarinus, assembly GCA_036937905.1. Classification (NCBI taxonomy): domain Eukaryota; kingdom Viridiplantae; phylum Streptophyta; class Magnoliopsida; order Lamiales; family Lamiaceae; genus Salvia; species Salvia rosmarinus. The sequence goes on from CM072818.1 coordinate 74,076,623, forward strand.
GGAATTTCATGAATTTAAGGAATTTAAATCCATAACATATGTTAATCAAGCTCCATAATCATAATTAGATCAATAACATAATAAAAATTAAACAAATCAATCAAAAATTTAACCTCCTAATTTTCGAAAAACCCTAGGAGTTTAAAACATAATATTAATCAACTTAAATAACAAGAACTTAGGTTAAATGAAGTATTTACCTTGTATGGAATAATACTCCACCAATTTCCTACTTAATTAAGGGTTTAAAAAGGTGAAAATAAAATTTGTGTGTGTGTGCTTGTGTGTGTCGAAAATGAGGGAGTTTTGGGGAGGTTGAAGATGATTCATTTCTTATACAATTATTCTAGATAGTTAATTTACATTTAATGTGAATTTATTTCAAATTTCCAAGCAATATATCACAAATTTCAAAAATTTTATAATTAAACTCCTAATTCTTCTAATTCCAAACTTTAGTATAATTTAATTAATAGGATTATATTTCAAGTAAATTATAAAATCTAATACAACTTATATTCATGATTTAATTTAGATCCATATTATATAATTTAAATTACTTTATTTAATAAAATTCATTTCATTACTATAATACTTCTTAATTTTTTTCGAAAATCATATAAATAGAGTCTTTAATCATTAATTATTAATAAAATAAATTTATTCAAGACTTTAATATCTTAATTAATATTTTATCTCATTTTATAAGAAAATAACATACACAAATAATTAATGCATTCCATAGCATAATTTCTAATTAATAGCATTTTCATGCAAACATGCATTAATAAACACACATTTCCATTTAATCACAAATAAACTCATTTCTAATAAATCTCTACATTTTCCAATCTCATATATTCAAATCTTAAATTAATCGAACTCATATCGATTAATATTCTAATATATTGAATTTTATGAATTCTTAAGGCTTAAATAGCTTTTAAGCCTTTAATAATACTTAATTAACCTTTATTAATTACTATAAAAATTTTCGGGCTACTACATTTTAATTAATCTTGTGTAACTATTTAAACTTTTTTCTTAGCTCCATGAAATAACTTGTGTATAACAAAAGTAAGATATGAAGTAAATTCATTACCGTATACAAACTACACAACAAAGCAAAACATTGTCAAACTACCAAAAGAGAAAACATAATAAAACAAAAAAATCACATGCACGTTAAACTTTGCTCATTTTAAAATTGGAGTTGTAATTGAAAATTTTGTTAGACTTGTAATTTTTTCAGATCAATTTAAATTATATGTTAATAGCTATGTGTACAATTCATGATTTAATATGTATTTGTGGAACAACGTCATTTTAAGTGGACGAACAGTCAATCCACATATCTTTCCTGTAACTATATCAGCTTCAATTACATCTGATTTCGAATTAGTTTATGTGATTACAAAAAGTTATAAAGGTTATATTTTTGATGCAACGATTTTGAAATCTTATTATAAGATGAAAAACATACAAAAATCATGTTTATTGAATACAATTATCCGTAACAGAGGAGAAATTCTATAAAACATGTAGATGTACTACATCCTCTCTCACATGATAATACTTTATTAATATAATTATATCAATAAAATATTATCATATGAGATGAGATGTAGTACACCTAAATATTCTATGAAAATTCCCGTAAAAGAGATTAGATGTACGATGTCTAATCTCCAAACACTAAATCACCATGCTAGAGCCGAAAAAAAAGCCACTTTCTGTTTTTTCGTGGTCACAATGGAATCTCATGTTAATGCGGTGGTGCTACCAAGTGCACTCCCGAATACCATCATTTCCACTTTTGCCAATTTTTCGGCAATGTTTTAAAGTCGGATCCGATATTGAATCGGTTAATTAATTGGATTATTGGGTCACTGGTTCGATCGATCGAACCGTTTTTAAAAATCTGATGATCCGTAAGTATTTAATTTTTATATGTGTTTACTTTAAATATATAAATATGTAGATAAAAATTAATATGATAAATTTAAATAAAATTGTAAATTTATATACATTATATTAATCAAAAGTAAATAAAATAAATCTCATCGAATCACACGTAGAGATATTGATAATACACATGGAGTTAATGGTATTTCATAACTAATTGATTGAGCAACAACCCTTAATCCACCTAAAAGGGAATATTTATTGTTTGATTCATCTGGATCTCCTGACATAAGCAATCCAACGGAGCAAGACTTAAAATAAATTATCAATAATTATTCATAGTATATTTACAAGAAAAAAAATTAAATAATAGGAACAATTTCAAATCTTGATTAGTTTTACCACCATCTTCTTTTACATTATAATAACCATTTAAATGAATTTTAATTCAATAATAATATTAATTAATGAAAATAATTTATAAAATATTAATTGTAGATTAAGTGATAATAATTATTTAATATTTATGTCAATATTGTTAGTAAGTAAATTAATTACATAAATAATTAAAATCAAAAGTTTCAAATTGGTGAGTTGGTTATTATGTTAGTTTACCGACTCAATGATTATGGGTTCAAATATTGTTAACATCATTTTGCTCAATTTATAATTATTATTATTTAATTTAATAAAATTGGTTTGTCAGTTCGATTCATTGGGTTACCGGTTTAATCGATTTTTTTATTGGTTTTTGTCTGTTCATGCTAGTTTTATAGCAATATGGATTTTCTTAAAATCTAATCTTATTAACATCATTTTGCTCTTATGATTATTATTATTTTATTTAATAAAATGAGGTATTTTGAACCATTTTTGCTTATTTGTCACGGTATGTTCTATTTAATGCCTTAGATGGAAGGAGTATCATTCAAATTGACGATTTGGCATTTTAGTTTTTATTTTCTTTTGCTAATTGGGGGCTTGGTATTTATTTGGTCCACTTGGAAAGGAGGATATAAATTGGTAAGTTTAAGTAGCAAACTACATCCTCTAACGTTTTTAGTGAAAAACAATTAATTTTCTATTATCATGTTTTTTAACTTTTCTCTGAAGTCCAAAAAATAGGTTAAACTACCTAAATCATTAAAAGACAGACCAATGCCGCCGTGACCGAAATTTCATTTCGCTCTTATTCATAAAATTCGTTTACTTTTTTTTTATAAACACGAATTTCACACAAAAGTCAATATTTTCACCCACACTCAAATCACTTATGTATAAAAAAGTAATCCCTTATCCATATTTTTTACTCACATAATATATTTTATTATGTGAGTTTCATTCTTCATTTACTTTACATTAATTGCATTTATTAAAATTCGTGGTGATAAAAACTAAGAACATATATCAAGGACGGAGGGAGTATTTACTAGCTTTCGCTGAGACTTGAGACTCCTCGCCTCTAAATCCAACGACTGGTATTTTTTATTTAGCGAAAGTCAATATGAAATTCTGAAATATAAAAATAGTTCAAAATTTAAACTAGTTTTAACTGAATAATCTTATTCTAAATTTCTTCATAACTGACTAATCTCATTTTATATTGTCATGGATACATCTTATAATTTTTAAAAGGATGAAAAAATATATGTTATCGAGACTAAATTACTCATAATAACCCTAAAACTACGCACAATTGACAATACCATCCAAAAAATTGAATAGCGCTGTAAGTTTTATTTTAACAACTAGACATTGACCTTGAATTTCTCTGTAGTACGAGTCAAATATAGACGCCTCTGGGTTATTGAGTATAGTTTATTTCATTTCCTCATAATAATCAAATATTTTTCATATAATAAATAAATAGAAAGATTAGATTAGCTATATGATATATGATGACAATGATAAGATCGTCACTCATATCTTTTATTTGGAATTCTGTATTATTCAACCTAGGTAAAGTATACCAGTGCAATATTTATCCTCGAAAATATGAACCTTTTTTTACTATTTATAATTTTGTATTTACATATAAGTTTTTTTTTGGATACTTTTTTTTGCCTGATTAACTCTTACTACTTACAAATATTTTCCCTTTTTCCTACATATACATATGTAGCTTTTAGGCAAAGGTCTTCAAACAGAAAAAGTATAGGCGATCTATAATTATCTTACATTCTAAATGTGTTATACCCAAAATATCATATTTATCTATACATATATTCCCAAGAATTTAGTTTTTATAGTTGTGTCAATTTTATATTTTTTTCTTTTTCATTGTACATTTTGTGTCAATTTTTATATTTATTCTTTTTCATTGTACATTTTGTGTGAGGTTTAAAGTTAATATGTTAAATAATACTCGTATACCTTTATACTAAGATAAAATTTTAGTAGCGAAATCTATTAACTCTTGTTTGGTCGGTTGTGCGTCACGCAAAAAAAGAGATTATCTTTTTTTTTCTATTTTTCTATTTTTTACTCATAAATAAAGTTTATTTCGTACTGGTGTCGCACAATATCATTAAATCATAAACTTAAATGAATGAAAATCTTGTATACAGCTCTACTAGTATACAAATTTAGCGGTGAAATCTACCAACTTTTTGGTTGATTGTACGTCACTCGGAAATAATTTTCTTTTCTATTTTTCACTCAGAAAAAAAAAAGTTCGTGGAAGTATTTCAGTCTTTCACTAGTGACAAATAATTTTCCGAAATCACAAACTTAAATAAATGATAAGTCTTGTTTCATTGAAGGTAACTCGATAAATGAGTCAATTAATTGTTAACTCGATAAATGAGTCAATTAATTGTTATTATCTCGTGAGATAAAATAAATTAATCGTTAAATACAATGGTTAAAATCGTGGATAATGTCAGTCAGTCTAGTTTGATCATCAACTCAAATTTATTAAACTTTGTTACTTTGTTAATTATATCTAATAAAAGTTACACTGTTAATACACTGTTTAGACACACAATTAAACAGACCGTCTCCGTCCTAAATGCGTCTATACTTTGTAGTAAATTCCAGTTATTAATTTCAGAGTGAAATTATTCATCTCATAAATCTGGTAAAATTCATACTCCCCATACACACTGTCCCAATCTCCATCTACAAAGAGATGCTGCTCCTCTGAATCTGACCATTTTTTATCCTCTCTCTCTCTCTCTCTCTCTCTCTCCACCCCCACCCGCCACTGTAATTAATCCTTTTTTCTAATGTCTCTTTGCTTTACTGAGGGCCGACTTTTTAATCTCCTCATATACCACTTCATTAATACTGCTCATAAATTCTCGTTTGCAAAATCAATAAATATATTTATATATACGCACACAGACACACATTCAAAAGGTCTCTGCCTTCTTATTCTTGCTCCGGCTGCCTCTCTGTTTTCCCATTTCTTTGTAGGGTCGTCACTAATTCTCCCAGAGAGGAACTCAGCTGCGATACAGGAAAAAATCTCGAGGTAAAAAGGCGCAAATTTTGGAAGCAAAATATCTCATTGATTTCGCTACTCATTTTGTCCTCTCTTCCGATTTTGATGTTATTGCTTGATTTGATTAGTTTCTTTTTTTGCTTCTGTGAGTTGAGCAGGGATTTTTGGGGATTATTTTTTTGATTCTGTTGCTCAATTAAGACTTTTTTTAAATACTTCGATTTCTTTTGAAAACCTACAATCTTTTATATCTTTCAAAATCTGGTTTCTGGTTTTGGGTGGATCCTATAACCGAATTTTTTTTTTCATTTTTTTGACTTTTATTTCGCTGGTGTATTTGTAGTGATTTTGTTAATCAATGAGATTAGCGGTGAAGAAGCATTAATTGGTATCATTTTTTTCCCGGGGATTTTGAAAAATTTCTCCTGCCGATTTTTGTGGAATATCTGATTTTAGATTTATTTGGATATGTAACTTTTTGTAATGATGACAGCTTTTATTATCACAGATGTGAGAATCTAAGTAGTTCAAGAAAAAGGGTTTCTTTTTTTCATACCTTTTCGGTTAAAGTCAATGTGTTTGCTGTGATAAAATTTATTTTGCCCACGTCTTTCCATTAACCCTTGATTGTATTACAAATGTTTCAAGAGGTGCAATCACAGTGGTCCTAATTATAATTAGCATATCTATTTATATGTTTGAATGATTCGATTATATATTCTGAATTTTCAACCTTTCCTGTTGCCTTGATAAAGGGCTTTTCTAGCTGCAAGGAACATTCCTAATTGTGATTTTAATTAATCTTTACAGGTGAGAATGGAATTTAAGTGAATTTTCCCTTTGCTGAATCATAATACAAGATCTTGATCGACCCTTCAAACAGAGGACGATTTCTCATCACATAGTATTTTTGGGTCTGCTAAGATGATGATGTTCGAGGATATGGGGTTCTGTGGCGATCTCGATTTCTTCTCATCTGCTCCGATAAAGGAATCCGATGTGTGTGCTCTGCAGTCGGCCGAGGCCGAGGCGGTCGTGGAGGACGACTACACCGATGATGAGATCGACGTGGACGAGATCGAGCGGAGGATATGGAGGTACAAGATGCGGCTGAAGAGGCGCAAGGAGATGAACAAGGGGAAGGAGGGCGTGGATGCTGCCAAGCAACGCCAGTCGCAGGAGCAGGCCAGGAGGAAGAAGATGTCGAGGGCGCAAGACGGGATCTTGAAGTACATGCTGAAGATGATGGAGGTCTGCAAAGCTCAAGGCTTTGTCTATGGGATTATCCCAGAGAAAGGGAAGCCCGTGAGCGGCGCCTCTGATAATCTGAGGGAGTGGTGGAAGGACAAGGTGAGGTTCGACAGGAACGGGCCAGCTGCTATCACAAAATACCAAGCAGATAACGCCATCCCTGGAAAGAACGAGGCCTCCAATCCCATTGGCCCGACTCCGCACACCTTGCAGGAGCTCCAAGACACCACCCTTGGTTCCTTGCTGTCTGCTCTGATGCAGCACTGCGATCCGCCTCAACGGCGGTTCCCATTGGAGAAGGGCGTCCCGCCTCCGTGGTGGCCGACCGGGAAGGAAGAATGGTGGCATCAATTGGGTCTGCAGAAGGATCAAGGCTCCCCTCCTTACAAGAAGCCTCATGATCTGAAGAAGGCGTGGAAGGTTGGGGTTCTAACGGCTGTGATCAAGCACATGTCTCCAGATATAGCCAAGATCCGGAAGCTCGTGAGGCAGTCCAAGTGTTTGCAGGACAAGATGACGGCCAAGGAGAGCGCGACTTGGCTGGCTATCATCAACCAGGAGGAGGCCCTGGCCCGGGAGCTCTATCCTGACCGCTGCCCGCCGCTGGCGAGCAGCAGTGGCAGTGGAACGTTTGTCATGAACGACAGCAGCGAGTACGACGTGGACGTGGGCGATGAAGAGTCTAACTTCGACGTGCAGGAGCAGAAACCGGCTACTCTAGGATTGTTGAATATTGGGATGGATATGTTTCAAGATAGGCTCCCGATTCAGCAACAGTCACACACCATCAAAGACGAACTCATCACAAACCTGGACTTCTCGAGGAAGAGGAAGCCCGGGTGCGAACTCAACATGATGATGGATCAGAAGATCTACACGTGCGAGTTTCTTCAATGCCCGCACGCGGAGCTCGGCCACGGCTTCCACGACCGAGTTTCCCGCGATAATCATCAGCTATCTTGCCCTTACAAGCACTCTCCTCAGTTTGGGGTTCAAAATTTCAGCATCAATGACATCAAGCCAGTTATATTTCCTCAGTCCTTTGTCCAGCAGAAGCCGGCCCCACTGCCTGTGAATCGAACTGCGGCGCCACCCTTTGACCTATCCGGCCTAGGTGTCCCGGAAGATGGGCAGAGGATGATCAACGAGCTCATGTCATGCTACGACGACAATGTTCTAGGAAACAAGAATGCGAATGCTGGCACTACAGCCGCCCCCAAGGAGCAGCATCCTCACCAGCGACACAACGTGCACGGCCAGCACGATGGAGGCTACCTTCAAACTGCGGGAATGGTGTTGGATGGCGGCCTATTCGAAGACAACAACATTCATCACAACCCCACAATGTTCCGAGCAGCTGACCGGTTTGATCAATGCAAGGTGTTGAACTCACCTTTCAACAACCCCAACCCGAGTGAGAATTTCCAGCTAATGTTCAGTTCTCCGTTCAACATTCCGGCTGTCGATTTCGCCGAGAATTTTGGGCCGAGGGATAGCCTGGCAAAGCAGGATGTTGCAATGTGGTACTAAAATTAGTCTCACTATATTTTCAAAGGTGGATTGTTTTAAATTTCACCTGTCTTTATCATCTTAGTTTTACATACTGGGGTGTCTTGTTATGATTCTAGAGTTTGTAGAGTTTGAAGATGTTCTGTAATAATCAAAGTGGGGATTGTGGTATGGTGTCCCATGTCTTTAACTATGCTTTGGTTGAATGGATAGAGTTTATATAGATGTTACATAAATAAGGTGTTTTTGATGATATTTTTTGGGTTGATTTATGATGTTTTTGGGGTTAGGTTAGGGGCAGCCAGAAAAGGATAAAGTTGAGTGTGGATGGCTGTATTTGTTGACTGAGGAACTTGCTTTGTCTTTGTGTTTGTGTGGTCACATCTGTAACGGAACTGCAGCTACAGTATGATTAGTAATTGGAGGGGTGGGACGGATCTATATGGTTTATGTCCCGTCAATACCCCCACTCCTGTCTCTACCTTTTATTAATGGAATTTCGCATCTTTTCTCACTCAATTTCTCTTAATTATTCACTCTCGGATTATTTCTTGCAAGTTAGGCTGGACTTGATTTGAGGGATAACAAATAAGTCCCCTTATTCAATTCGTCAAACAAAGCGAGTCCAAAACTTCTTGAAACATCTTCTTTTTCAAAGAGGAAATCTTGGGTTCTTGATTTATAACAATTTAACGACAATAAACATAAAGACATTTGGAGAGTAAAAGGAAGAGATTACACGTTCAATCATATCGTTCTCTTTTCTCCCAACTCAAAAAAATAAAATAAAAATCTTGATTCTATCAATGCAATGACAATAAACATAAAGACCTTTATGTAAAAGGGAGAGATCACACACTCTTCTTCCAACTCAAAGAAACCAAAAAGAAAAAGTCCGCGGAATCCATCCTTGTATTTTACCCCATCTATTTGACTTTTGGAATGGAAAGGGGCCTTAAAACTAAAACTATCATTTGGTGTATAGTTAAGATTAATTTAAAGGTGGGTTAATTTCACGTGTAGTACTATCAATGAAGTAATTAGAATAATAATGGAATAATTAATAAGAAATGCAAGTAGTGAAAGGTGGGTGATCTGGTGTCGTGAAGCTAAGCAAGTGATGTTGAAATGGGCCCTTTAACTTAATTAATAAATTAGGATAATGTTATGTTGATTTGGAGGCTTCTCATCTCAAGACTTCTAGTAGTTTTCATCTTTTTATCTTTTCTTGATAAAGTTTGCAGCCGCCCCCTCCACACACACACACACACACACACACTATGCCCATGAGTCATGACCAAAGAAAAGTCATGTATGTATATGTAGGGAAGGGTTAACGTGAGAACCATTTTATTGTGAGCGTGAAACTAAAATTGATGATGATTCGTTAGGTGAAAGTTGATGAATCATTGGAAAATTATCGAATCCAAAAATAGAATTTTCGCCTCATGGGATTCGAACCGGTGTGAAAATTTCGAATTTTGAATTCATTAACTTTCTCAACGGATTCATCAACTTCATAACTAATTCATTGGTTTTAGTTTTTAGGATAAGAATGGTTCTTATTCCGAACCAAACTCTGTATATGTATATGTATATGTATGGGGGGGGAGAGAGAGAGAGATCATGGGGATGCACATTAAGAAGGCAGCATAGTTTTTGTCGAGAAGCAAATGCTGTTCATTGGGTCATTTTCTCTCTCTTTTGGATTGTTTTTCACTCTGTTCCATCAATTATTTGTGAACAAATACATTTTCTTGCTTCGTGTGATGACTTTTGGCGCTTTACTTTAGTCAGTTCGCGCTTTTCATGGAACAGATAACTAAACAATTCAACAACTAATTCATTTAATCTCGCGTAGATTCTTTTATCGACAAATTATGTTTCCGACTGAGTTTACGATTTTGCCCATAAAGCTATCGTTGCAGCTATATAAACACAATTCAAAGACACACTATTATCATGTTGTTATTGTTATTACTTGCCAAAAAAATTGGATCCATCCATTTCTACTAAGTACTAACAATAGAGACAAATAAAGAGTTTGGACAATTTGGAGATCGTTGTCGCAAGTTATACACAATTTAAGACACATTATTGTCGTGACGTGTTATCTCTAAACGCAATATCGTTAATTCATTATCATTATTAATTGTGAATATTCGGGTACACTTATTCATATTGACAAATAAGTCAAATAAGTAGCGTTTAAAGTTATCGTTGCATGTTAAAAATAATTCAAGACACACTATTAATATCACGTGTTTTGAACAATACGTCGTTGTTACTATTATTATTTGTAAATTTTTCGGGTTCGTCCATTCCTACAATTATATATAGTTCAGATAAATTGGGACTCCTATTTAGATCATATATGTGACAATCGAGTGCAGTAACATTAAGAACCTCCACTAAAGTGCAATAGTTTTATGATAACGAAATTATTAATTATAAATAATTGATCTTTTCAAAAATTCAAAAGAGCATTTAAACAAAACTATTTGATAGTGCTCCTCATCATTAACAAAGTAAATTTCAGGCGTGTCATTGTTCAACAAAGTGATCCTGCATACATAGTAAAATGTCTGTCAAACCTTACATACATCATAGACTTTTAGAAGATATATAGTTACTCAACTCTTAATTAGTATATCTTAAAATACAAACTATAGATTTGAACTTTCCCCCATCTATGTAACTTCAATTGTTAATGACTTCCAATAATGGCAGTTGACTTTAGGAATTAAAATAGTTTCTTTTAGGTCACAGTTCATCCAATCTAAGTAAACTCATACTGAAAAGGATAGCTAAATAACAAAGTATTTGACCCAAAGATAAAGGCCAACTCCTTGAACTACCAGAATACAACTAATTAAATTATAATGTCAAATACCTAAACCTACAATAATCCATCTAAAATATAAATCAAAATTAAAGTCACCTCCTATCCCCTCGGAACCCTCCCCCACCCCACGACATGCACAAAAAGAATAAAACTTCATATTCTTTTTGAAAATTCTATTTCTCATATTTTTGGATACATGTGTTGAAATCTTGGTAAATAACACAAAATGTACCATATGTCAATCTTGATGAAAAATAAATATATTAGGTGGAGGTCAGAGTGGTAAAAATTAACATCATGTTTCTCAATGCAATTGCTAGTTACCCACTTCGTTCTTTTTAAGTGTTTCATTAATTTTTTTTTTTTAATAAGTTTCATAGTTTGTAATTTAAGAGTAAAATTATTATATATTTCCCATATACCCTTATTTAATACTTTGAAATTTGACAATAAATTATATGAATTAATACACTTATCATGATAATTAATGAGGTTACAAATATAAATTTATATATTTTTTTGATTGTGCGACTTAACGGCAGATAACACTTAAAAAAGGTGGAGGAAGTATCCTTTTTAACGTGGTCAACATACTAGTACACAAAATTACAGAAACATGATTTGCTCGGAATACTTCATCGAATAGACGCGGATTTCTTTCTTCACAATAAATAACAGATAAGGGCATTATGGTCAAGTCATCTTAATATTGCAAGTGCTGTAGCTGTAAATGTGGGCATTAAGTGGGAGGGGGCACACACCTACATCTTGAAGCAACATTTTCTGGCAAAAGAACATGCAAGGCTTCTCCTTCATCACCACATACAAGTTCATGCACCTGGACAATCTTCCACAACCCAATAAAACCAAACATTAATTTTCATAAATATTATAATCTTCTTAACCCCATCTCATTAACTATAAGCTATAACATGCTTTAATTAATCTACTTTCCATGACAAAAACTATCATTTATCATCCTCAAAACTTCATATTGGCAGACAAATACTTGGTGTTACGTTGTAAGAGAACTGTTTGATACGAAGTAGACTATCCTCGTCTAACTAAAATAATCTAAAAATTGATCAGTTTATTAAATTATTCAAGCTAATCAGCACTCCTCGCACACTTTTTCTAAATAAGTTACTATTATAACCCTAATGATCTGGCTAATGTGGTTCTTAATAATTTTCGAGGCGGTTATTGATTGGTTGGTGTTTGTTTAAGGTTTTTTCTAATCATAATTTCGGCACAACCAAGAGTTCATGTGACTTGTTGATTATTTAATGGTGATTGTTTATATAGCTAGTGTACCTTGTTCTGTTACTTTCTGTTGGGCGCAATTATTATGAAATTAAGAATATAATTTTTGATTAAGGAAATAAATGGGGGACATGAGATCTACAAGAGTAGATATACGGCTACAAATTTTAAAAAGTAAATTCTCTTGGTCCAATACTTTAGTGGACATGTAATTTTAAGTACTAAATGTGCGAGCACGTAGGTGAGTTGTCCATTTGATATTTTCAACTAATTATAATGAAATAAGAATTTAAATATTTTTAAGTCGTAAGCATTAATATTCGAGTAATATATGAGCTATAAAGATAATATACTAGGTTTGTTTTTTGGAAATTATTTCGCAAAATGTATAATTGTTGGAGATAAAATATTATCTTAATCAGTAATATTACATAAACCAAATTATTTTATAATACATATTGTATATAAATTGAGTGAAATTCAATTGAGATGAATTGATTATCACATTTATAGTTTTGCTAGAAGGTGCAACAAATTGTACAAAGTCCTACACTTTTCTTCTTTATGTGGTCTCTTGTGCCTACATCCATACGTATAAATATTGATATTTTTCTTCAATGCAAATTACACTTTCTTCAATGTAAACAATATTTTCAAATTATAATATGAAAAATAATGATATCATTTTTCAATATAAATAACACTTTTATTTGGAATTGATATTTTTGAACGTCCATATTTCTTTTACCCTTTTTCTTTTAATTCCTTTTACCTTGTGCCCTTTTGAGTTTTGAAAGGACTAGACATGTATGCAAGCATTCCATTACAATATACGTTCAGGATATAGTGATACCGAATAACATAATTTAAAGAAGAAAAAAATCGTATTAAATTTTTTATCAAGCATTTCATGACACGTGTCTTGCTAGCGAATATTACAAGTCAATCCTTCAATTATAATATTGAGGAGGGGGCAACTTAAATAATATTCTAAATAGTGGCTTTCATTTTCTTCCACTTACAATAATCTTATTTTGTCTATTTTTCTTTCAATTGGTCTCTCTCTCTCTCTCTGTCATCCTAGTTGTTGTTTTATTTGAACCAAAGTATTTTCAAAGGAAAAATCCACTCACACATAAACTACCAAAAATAAAATGATTTCTATTAGATTAGTTTATCCATTTTATTTAGATAAATATCACTCATTTTTTGTTCACGTGCTGCAAGAATTAACACGAAGAAAAGCGAAAAAGCGAAGGTAATGTCATGTCTGTGCTTTTAATTTGAAAATTAGAAGGAAAAAGCAACTTCTCTATTCCAAAAGAAAAACAAATAAATGTGATCTACTTACCTATTAGTGACATAATAACTACTTTGAAGTTAGTAACCATGAATTAAATGCTGGATTTGTGGAAAATGGAAATTACATTTTAAAGCTGGGTACTGCACAAGCAACTAATTAATTATTTGTTTTTCCCTTTAAAAAGGGAAAATCAATTTGTTGACTCCCCGGAAAAAAAAAAATTTTACGACCACTGATTCTAAAAAAAAATATTCGCTTTAATTTATCATTTTTCTCAAAGATTTGGAACATGATGCATTTCTCAAGTGATTTTTTTTTTTTGAAAGAGAAGCATATTATTTAACACGAACATGGGGTATGAAGAAGACCCTCCACAAAGGACGGGGGTTCTTCCCAGACATGCGGTGTATCAAAATCGGTAGCCTTCCTAGCTAACCTATGAGCTATAATATTAGCATTCCTACTAATACCCTTGACAAAGACATTAACACTATTTCGTAAAAGCTCACGACAGATATAAGCAATACAACCGAGCTCGGAGATATTCTCACATCCAGAATTAATGGCGTTGCAGGCAATCTGGCTGTCACTTTCGATGCTACAATTTCTGATGTTAAGGCTGATAATCCACGATAGGGCTTCGTGGATGCCTATGATTTCACCTTCCTCCACTTTCACCAGCCCTTGCTTCAATATCGTCTTGGCCGCAATGAAGGAGCCTCTGTGATCCCGGAGACAAATGCCAATACCGAAGGACTTTGGCTCTTTGAAAAAGGCGGCATCAACATTGCATCTATACCATCCTACGTTCAAAGCATGCCACCCTCTGCAGACCACCCTATTCACGCCCCCTCCAGACCCCTTCCCTAACTCGCGAGTTACCTGAGTTACCTTCCACTCCTCCCAACAATCCAAGGCAATGGTGCAAGTATTCTGAGGAGTCGGATAAAACCCTTTCCAAATTGCATGGTTTCTTTCTTTCCAAATTTGCCAAAGAATCATACTGGCTTTTGCATGCTCGTCATTACTACAGTGACTGAGGATGAGGAACACCGCTTCCTTGAAAGATGTCGTCCTCCTCTCCACGCTACGTATAAACCCGTCCAGGCCCACCTTCTTCCAACATGCAGTCGCAAATGGACAGGAAATGAATGAATGCCACACAGTCTCAATTCCTCTTTTACAAACCCCACAACCTCCTTCCACATTAACTCCTCTACTCCAAAGCATAGCTTTCGTAGGGAGATTATCTCTCGCTGCCCTCCACAGAAAGATCTTAACCTTCTCCGGCAACTGTAAATTCCAGATTTTAGTCCATCTTCCATCAGTTTCTGCATCCTCGTTTATGGTGAGGGAGCACGCGAGCTGGTAGGCAGTCTTCACCGAGTATACACCATTCTTGGAAAAGTGCCAAATAATTCTATCATCCATAGCGATCGGTGGAATGGGAGTATTGATAATAATATCGCCCCTCTTGAACAATCTCTAATAAGCTCCACATCCCATCTTTGCCGACTGAGATCATCGGATCCTCCGCCTCAAGTCGAGGAGCCCCCGGAATCTTGGTCGAGAAAAAATTCTCGTCACGGCGAAGCCATGGATCAGGAGGGTCTAATCTTCTTCCCATTTCCTATCCTCCACCTCGCACCCCGCCTAACCAAATCTTGCGCACAAATGCTTCTCCACGATAACTTGGGCTATACCTAATCTTGCCGAGAAGAAATCACCCTTGGGAAATACTTAGCTTTTAAAACTCTACACAGGGTATCCGATCCGTCTGAAGACGCCACCATTTTACCCAACATGGCGGGTTGAAGAGTCAAGGTCATGAAAGCCCAGCCTCCTTTTTCTTATCAATGCAAAGACGCCCCATCTCATCCAACAAATACCCCTCTTGACTCGCATTTTTTACCCCACCAAAACTTGTTCATCATTCTTTCCAAGTCATCCGTAACACCTATCGGAAGGAGAAAACTTGACATACAATACGAAGGAATAGCTTGGGCCACCCCCTTAAGAAGCACCTCTTTTCCTGCTGCTCGATGATTCTTCCTTGCCAACCTGAATCCTCTTCCATAGCCTATCCCGGAGATGCTCGAAAATCTCTCTCTTTTTACGTCCCACAAGAGAAGGCAAGCCGAGATACCTCCCTGTATTTAGAGGATTGGAAATCCCCAAAATATTAGATAAGCACATTCTATTGGCCTCATTGACGTTCTTACTGAAGAAAATGCCCGACTTAGAGTAGTTAATAGCCTGTCCCGACGCCGCTTCGTACTCATCTAACGATCGCGAAGGTTCGAACATTCCCGAGGTTGCTCTACGGAAAAACATGCAGTCGTCGGCAAACATGAGATGCGATATAGCCGGCCCCGTTCTACCAATTCTGATTCCGTGGAGACCTCCCTGGGCAACTTCATAATTCAGGGCCGCCGACAGACCCTCAGCACAAAGAATGAAGAGGTAGGGCGACAAGGATCCCTTGTCGAAGCCCTTCTCGGCTTGATCGGGCCAACCAAATCACCATTCACCAAAACCTTGTAATTAACCGTTCTAACACACATGCCCATCCAATGCCTCCACTTCTCACAGAATCCCAACCTTTCTAAGACAGCATCCAGATATTCCCAATTGACTCTATCATAGGCCTTGCTAATGTCAACTTTGAGCGCTATCTCTCCCAATTTTCCCCTCGTTCTACGCTTCATGCAGTGGATAGCTTCAAAAGCAATCAGAACATTGTCTTGGATTGCACGACCTTCCACGAAAGCAGATTGAGCGGGGCCGATCAAAGATGGCAGAACTTTCTTAAGCCTATTGCACAAGATCTTCGAGATAATCTTGTAGAAAACATTGCAAAGCGATATGGGCCGAAGATCTTTCATATTAGAAGGCCGCTCATTTTTTGGGATAAGAACAATGGTAGTATCGTTAAGTCCCTCCTGGAGGCTATTGCCATCCAAACTTACACTGCACTGTTCAAATATATCATCCTTCAAAAGATCCCAAAAATGCTGATAAAATTTTGGATTAAACCCGTCCGGACCAGGAGATTTGTCGGGGTGCATCTGGAAGAGAGCCTCTTTGACTTCCTCTATTCGAAGGGACCTAGTAAGCCTTGAATTCTCATCTTCGGAAATAATGGGTTGCATTCTGTTGAGCACAAGTCCGTGGTTGTGTTCGATGTCAGCCGAGACAAAGAGGTTAGAGAAATAATCCAACACCTCCATCTTAATATCGCTGGGTGAAGAGGTCCAGGAGCCATCAGCTTTTTGAAGATTATGGATTTTGTTAACCCTTTTACGAGCCGATGCCATCGCATGGAAAAATTTAGTGTTGCAGTCTCCCTCCTTCACTAATTAAAATGATAATTGACAAATTTAACTGATCCGTCCACGGTCTGGAGTAGACCGACCCCAACCATTGTCCACAATCATTCATCTCGTGACACGTGTCATAAAATGATAATTTTGATTTTAGATATTATATTTGAAAAAAAATATACCAACTCATCTTTGATTTCAAGTTTTGGATTATTAAATTACTTTGTAATTTTCATAATTATAGCACAAATATACAAATTCACCTAAGATAATCATTTGCCTATACAAATATACAAGTTCCTGTAGGAAAAATTATAATATCAAGATCCCAATTTGAAAAATAAAGACTATGATCAGAAAATGAAGATTTCGATCGATCGGAATCTTGCTGGAATTAAAGATGGTCTAAGTAACGGTTTTACGAAAAACTTTTTACCTATGAATCATTTTTATGCATATATAGATTTTCTAATAGAGAAAAATTTATAATATTGAATAGTATTTTTTAATAACAGTAGATTATACGAAAATTAATTGTAGAAAAAGTAAAATATAAAGATTGATCAGCTGAACATTCAGCAATTTGTTGGGCCTGTCATCTCTGTTGGCCTACATATAAGACTACTCAAGCCCTACTATTTCATCACGAATACAATTAGTAATTAATTATTTTCAGAAAAGAAGAGTGTTTGTGGCCCAAACTGTATTGCATTTGGAGGCTTGGACCATACATGACACTCTTGGACCAAAACGCCATTCCAAAGACACAGTTAAATGGTGGTTCATTTTCTTTTTGTCATCTCTTTCATTTCTTAATAAATTATTTAATTTATAATTTTGCGTAATTTTTCTAAATTATTTACTTCAAAAATCATATTTAGAAGCCTAAAATAAATATTATCTTAGGCATTAGTTAAGCTTGTATTTTGTGAATGGAGTTTATAGATAATCTTGCATACACGTTATTTTAAAGACAATATATTTTGTGAGGTCGATCTCATAGATGCATATATTCATGATTCATAATTAAATATAATAAAGGTTTACTGATCATAATAAGGACTTATTAATTAATGTAATTAAAATTAAAAAGTAAATGAGAAGGGTCCCACTATTCGAATGACACTGACAATTGTACATGCGACCAAGTCTTTCTTAAAAGTGTATCACAACAAGAATAGACATTTATAAACAACATTTTGTATATCCCATTCACAATGAAGTCGACATCAAATATATGAATTGTGTTTCCACTGGCTTTCCGTCGGTAACAGATGGATATGATGTCGTTGGTAAATCTGTCGGTATTCAAGCAATTTTCTTATAGTGACTGTAATAATATATTTACTTTGAAAATTACTTTGGATATGATCTGGAAAGTGATCCTTTTTATAGCAGTTCTTCAGAAATCAGGTCATAAAAATTAATGTAGTTTTGAAGACAATGAAGAATGGAATGGAATGGAATTGATTATGGTGATTTGAAGAGTTCGTCAACGTGATCAGAAAGCTACGGTTTCTGACTTGTGAAATCCATAGGCTCAATTTGGGCCATATATATTAGAGTTTTGGTATCTTAACAGAAAATACTAATTTGGCCTTAAATAATACTTGAGCCTTTGAAAAGCTGTAAATAAAATCATAATAATATCTTTTGGATAATAAAATGCATGCGTGATATAATATAATTAATACATACATATGCATATATATTCGTCTATGACAAGACTTATAAGAACTAAATCTAAAACATATATGAAGGATCCAAAATATGATCCCCCAACAATGCAAATTGCTGGAGGTGCAGAATAGAGAGATCACTATTCTTCTAATAGTTAAGTGAAGCTTGAGTTTCCCCCAACAATGCAAATTGCAAAGCATGGCGACGCCCCTGTATCATTTAGATATAGCTAGAGTGATTACTGGAGTTATTTGTAATAAAATTACGAATATTAGCTGGGGCTGCAGCTGCAAAAAAACTTCAACTCATCTGAATAACTCCATAACTTTAATCACATGATAAATTTTGTTGGGGCAGTTTCAGAAGGTGAATCCCCAGTCTGCTACATTAGTTCAAGAATCCTCAATTATTCGTCCTAATATATTTTGTTTTCTTGTAATGAAGCTTGTCATTGCTTGGTTAAAAAACACATTTTTACATCAAATGGGACAGAACCCATTTGGATCTGACCCATCCCAATTTTTGTTTTCTTGAATTGAATCTTGCTAGCAGTGGAGCACTACTACACAAACACACACAACACGCAGTATAAAAATCAGAGCTTGCACTACACAAACACAGAAACATTCCTTCCTAGCAAGTTTTGAGAGTCTAAAGTGAATTACTGAGCCCACCTACCAAATTCCCACTTCTCTCTCTCTCTCTCTCTCTATCGAGACTCATCTGTTTGTGCTATTGACCACTGCCCTTGAGAAGCTGGCCACTGCTTTACTCTCGTCGCTTTCATTTTTCTTGCCCTTACATTGTAGCGTCAGCCTCTTTGTTGAAGTTTTTCTTGATTCCTGGGCAAAGAAAAGGGTCTCCTTTTCTTCCTCTCATTTATAAATAATCCAGGGTTTATTTTAATTTTGTGAGCTTATTGGTGTCATCATGCTGGAATTAGACTTCTGCTTGGCTCAATGATAGTGGCATCATTTCTCACTGCTTGAGATGTAGGACCCTTCACTCTCATGCAAATGTAGAGCACACCTTCTGATTTTCTTGCTCTTTTTCTTGGGGGGGTTAGTTGAAAAGTTAGAGTTGGAATTGTTTATTGGTTGCCAATTCATGTGTTAGGATGATTCTGCTTAATTTCTTGCCCATTAATTCTTGTTGTTTCTCTCTTTTCTTTATGTTTTTTTTATTCAAGTTAAATTTCAAATCGTGGTATATTTATATTCTCAAATTTAATTTTCGATAAGTGATAAATAATGAATCAAAGTTGATCACTTAAAGAGACTTGGACTTGGACTTGAGAATTGGTCTTTGGGCATGTTTTGGAGCCCAATGCCCTTACCTTTTGGATCTTCGATTGATCAAACTCAAAATTGGAGTTGGTCTGAGGTCCAACTCGTGTGGCCCAATCCGTTGAGCCTATTGTGCACTTGAAGAGACGTCCAATGAACCTTGATGCATGATTCGTCCAGATCCGTCGGAAACTTTCCTATATGATGGCGACAAGGGGAACGTGGTGAAATGTCCTACTTGTCTCTCCTGCAACGGTTGTAACCCCCGGGCCGACATAACTCAGCCTTGATGGCTATTGACTTCAGTAGGCTCCCTGTATGTGGATTGTGCCATATATATAGGATATGTTCCCCCTGCATTAGCCACTTACTGTCAACCTGCATTTCAACATACTTATAACACTCTCTGCATACATAACTCGTGTCTAAGCTTTGTTCTCATTTCGTCCAATTCGTCGGAGCTCGTTGGTGTGCGGTATTGCTATATTCGAGATGCTATCATTTTATCTTCGAGGACGATATGCCAGAACCGTGAGCACTTTCGGGTCATATCGCGTCTTGCAGAAGACCTCATCGGCTCGACATTAGAAAGCGATTTTTCGAATTCATTTCCGTTTGTCCAATTCCGTTTGGTATAAAGTTGATGATATTTTTCAAAATCTCACAAAAGTTAGGGATATTTTAATGTATCAATTAAAATTGAAGATATTTTTTAAAATTAGGAATATAAATTGTAATTATCCCTAATATTTATTACATTTCCCCGTCTTCATCTTTATCCATTATAAAAACTGACAAACACCCAAGATAATTATATATCACTACTTTTTTAGAGAATAATTATATATATATATATACAATTGAACAACTAGCTCTTAATAGATTATTTAAATAGAGTAATTTTGAACCGTTCTAAGTGACTCGTTGTTTCTCGATACGTAGATTAAGGACAATGGTGTTTTGTATGTAAAATAGTATAACTCACGTAATTTGATTGACTTTTGTGTATAAAAATTAAGGTTGACAATTCGTGCGTGTCGGGTCGTTATCGTGTCGACACGATAACGATACTGACCGATAAGGCCAAACACTAAAAACGACCAAGGATGATCCGTCCGACACGAACACGAACACCTAATACCTAACACGAACACGAATATGACACGATTTTTTTCGTGTTGACACGATAACGACACCATACAATAAATTTAAATCAAAATTAGAAAATAAAAAAATTAAAAAATAAAAAAAATATAAAAATATAAAATATAACTAAATTAATATTAAATATATATAAATATTATCGAATTATACGAAACGACACGATCCGACACGAACACTAATGCAACACGAAAATTATCGGTTACACCTAACACTACATGGATCGACACGAACACGACACGAAATTATCGTGTCCTTATCGTGTCGACATGATAAGGACGTGAACACGATAAGGTGAATACTAACCCATTAATTTCGATGCGTGTTCGCAGCGTGTTTCTCGTCGTACGAAAATTGTCAATCTTAATAAAAATGATCAATTTTATAAAATGAGCTATTTGAGATAGCTTCAAAAAAAAAATACGAGTCACTTAAAGCGGAGTAATATTTATAGCATTTTATGTTATACGTGTAGAATGCTTCAGAGCGATTTAAGAAGTTTTGAACTACTACATTTGTTCGGACAAAGAAGAAAGCTACGGTGGGTCTCGACTCCTTCTACACTTGACAGCTTTTTTAATAATTTTAATTTCGTCGAAAATTTAATATTTTCTTGTTTCGAAAAATGTGATAGACTCAGCCTCAGTTAACCAAAAAAAACAAAAAATTGATATCGTCATATAGACTTGTTCTTCTCAAACTACCTATCAGTTATGTGAACTGAAAATCTTTTATTCAGTTCATTATCATCCAAGAGAGAGAGAGAGAGAGAGAGAGAGATTCTTCTGCTCTGTTTTTACTTCAATTCTCTCAGGAATTATTGCTCAATATTTTATCATGTAATTAAGCTTAAATTAATTTTTACTCAATTATTGCTTGATCAAATTAATATTTACGTGCTTCTCATTTAATTAGTGTTTGCTGTTCTTGAATTCAAGATTTTAGTTATGCAGCTGTTTATCATTGATGTCAACTCCTAGAAATCAGTTATTCTCATCAACTATGATTAAGTGTTGAAGTGCGCAACCATAATTTAGTATGTGAGAAAAGATAAAACCAAATTTGATTTTATTTCAAGTGAAATCAATTATTTTATTGAATTCAAGTTTAATAGGTGCAAGTCATAAGTAAATTAAGATCAAATTCAACTCGAGTATTCATCCTTTCTTTTTTCTTTTCGGGTAAATTGTAATTCGAGATAATTCAAATTATAATATATTTTTTTCCAATTAAATACAGAAATTTAAAGATCGTATCATTGTGGATTCGAACTTGAGACCTTTAACTTGTAGCATTAACTATTCTACTAGTAGACCAACACACGTACACATAAATGTTTATTCCAGTGGTTCATACATGACCAAATTCTTTTAATATTTTGAAGTACACGTTTGTAGTACTTCTTTCTGAATTCGTTTAAAAATATGACATGCAAATAGGTAATTTATAATAGGCACAGTTCACTATAGATTTATCTATGTATTTTTCTCTGTGACATCTTTTTTTTTTTTCGACCAGACTAAGCGAAATATTTGAACTGTTCTCCGCTACTGAGTTTAAAATCATAGTCCAATTAATATTCAGCCAATTGTATTTTGACTGCAATTATATTTAAGTCAGATTACAATCTTCACCTTTATTTGATGGGATGGGGTGGTCTCTGTGCTGCGCGTGCCACCCTTAATTAATTAATTAATTAATTTTAATAAATCCTAATTAATTAATTAACTAAAATAATTTTAATTAAAATTAATTAGTTTAATAAAATTTAATTATAAATTAATAAATAATAATTTTAAATTAATATATCTCAATTTTGAATTAATAAACTATAATTATGAAATAATAAATCATAATCATGAATTAATAAACCCTAATTTTGAATAATAAATCCTAATTTTAAATTAATAAATCCTAATTGAAAATAATAAACCCTAATTATGAATTAATAAACCCTAACTTTGAATTAATAAATCATAATTGTGAATTAATAAACTATAATTATGAATTAATAAACCTCAATTATGTATTAATAAACCTCAATTATGAATTAATAAATCATAATTATGAATTAATAAATTTTAATTTTAAATTAAAAATTATAATTATGAATTAATAAATTTTAATTTAAATTAAAATTATAATTACAAATTAATAAATTTAGTTATATATTAACAAAATTTAATTATCTTTACTAACTATAATTAATATATAATTATTTTAATAAAAAACAAAATGAATTCACGGTGGTGTTTCACCCAAATTTTTGTCTTATTTGATTATGAACTTTTCTAAGAAAGTTATATTCTAACATTGTAATTCATTTTACGAAGTTAGTGAATGTGAAGTTTTATGATTTCAAAAAAAAAAACTTTGGGTATGGCTTAAAAAAAAGCACTCTGGACATTATTTAAATGGGTTAATTGCCGCTAAATCATTTAACTTTGATCTGATTACGGTTTATTACATGATCTTTAAAATTTGAATGATAATACACGAACTTTCTATTTTTTTAATTTTTCCCACACGTTCCAGTTTGGCAAAATCGAAGTTGAGTTGGACATTACGTGTCTTACAATTGCTGACGTGTGAAAAAATATTTATCAAAACGACGTCGTTTTGAATCTTAAAATTTAACAAAAAAGATAAAAATAATATATAGTTTCCATGTTTTCTCACTCTCTTCCCTTCTCCCTCTCCTCTTTACTTATCTCTCCTTCCACCCATCCTTTCTTCTCTCCACTCCGGCAGGAGAAAAAAAGAAATGAGGCTAGACAATGTTTTATCATCAAGTTTAATAACTCATATTCCCCAGTGTATCAGCAATAAAGATGGAAAATAATGTGCTAGACAAAATATAGGATGAGGGTATGAAGAATTCACCCACTCATTTTTCCCTCCCCCTTCTGCAACTCTTAGAAAACCAACCACCACTACGCTTCCCTATCTAGACCCCAGCAGCTCCCCTCTTCTGTCGCGCGGTCGTCGCCCTTGTCTCCCCTTCGCACGGCTCCAACAAGAAGTAAATATTTAGGAATAGCAAATCAAAATCGAGCGTCTTGTCGGTCCCCGACTGAGGACTATCCATTCACGTGTCGTGTGGTCATGCACCCTTTCGGCGGCTGTGCACTACCGCCGCAGTTGAAAATTTTCTAAAATCTTTGCAAAAAAAGACATGAGGAAGAAGATGATAAAGTTGATTGGGTAAATTTGGGTAGTTTTTATATAATTTGAAAAAAAAAATGTATTTCTACAATTTCTTGTTTGTTTGTTGGTTGACGACGTTGAACAGCGATGGATTCATCGGAGTTGAGAGGAGAAAAGATGGCGGCTGAAGGAGAGATGCAGAGAAAAGAGAGAAGGGAAGAGAGAGAGAGAGAGAGAGAGAGAACATTTTTCGGCTGAAGGAGAGATGCAGAGAAGAGAGAGAGGGGAAGATGGCAGCTGAAGGAAACATGAATTTTTTTAATTAAATTTTAAGAATTCAAAACGACGTCGTTTTGATAGTTATTTTTTCCGTGTCAGCACTATTAAGACACGTAATTACTAGCTCAACTTCGATTTTGCTGGAATTGGAACGCGTGGGAAAAATCAGAAAAATAGAAAGTTAAATCATTCGTTCAAGTTCTAAAGTTCATGTGATAAACCAAAATTATATCAAAGTTCATGGATTTAGCGGCAATTAACCCTTATTTAAATGGATTGATTGATAAGCTAATGAAAGTACGCTAAGATCCTTTAATTCTTTAATTAACGAAAATAAAATAGTTCGAGTACTTTACAGTACTAAATATTTTCGAAACGGTCAGGGGTAAAAATGTACAACTCCAAATATACGTCAGCATCTCCAACGACTATATCAATAATCAATGCAATACTCTGTTTCCAAACATTTAATACCACATAAGTTTCAACGTATGTTTCCTTTTTCTTTGATTTTCTTCTCTTTTCTTAATTATCTTCATATTTACAAAATCTCCCCTATTAATTGCGCCATTAGTGCAAATCAACCGGAGATACAGGCTTGCTTGCTCCAATATAGAAGAGAGAGAACATTAAATCTGAGATGCGAAACAGCTGTTGAATTTACGCGGCGCCTATTTTCCTTTACAACACTACGCGTTTCACACCCACGCAAACCACCATCTTCAGTTTTATATACACACAGTTGCAGAGCAAATAGTCTGTCATCTATATATACACACATATATCTGTAGTTAAACATTCTTCTGATTGCAATTTGATACCTTGCTTGTGCTGTGCTTGAGGATGACTGATGCACGGGTTCATCCGGCGACCGCCGCCGCGCTGTCTCCGCCGCTGTCTTCTTCATCCGCGGCAACATCCACCAAGGACTCCGGCGACTATCCAGTGCCGCCAAACCCTCTCCCGTCGGAACCTGTGCCTCCGCCGGCCACCTACGTCGTTCATATCCCCAGAGAACAGATCCTCCGCTATCCGCCGCCGGAGAACGCCAGGAAGTTTCAAGCTCTCACCCGCCGCGGAAAGAGCGGGAGGAGCTGCTGCCGCCGCTGCTGCTGCTGCACTCTCTCCCTACTCGCTTTCCTCGTAATCTCCGCCGCATTCTCCGCCGGAGTGCTCTACCTCGTCTTCCGGTTCAAATCGCCGAAATACGCGGTCACGAACCTCGCTATCGAGGGGATGAATCTAACGTCGGAGGCGCCGATCTCGCCGGAATTTGATGTCACCATCAGGGCGGAGAACCCCAACGGCAAAGTCGGCATTTATTATTTGAAAGGCAGCGCAATTAACGTTTTCTATAACGACGTTGAGCTGAGCCACGGCGTTTTGCCGGATTTCTACCAGCCCAAGAAGAACGTAACGGTGTTGCGGCCGGCGCTTACTGGATCAGGGGTTATGCTAGGGGGCGCCCTTAATGCGTCGTTAACCAGCGAGCAGAACCAAGGGAATATTCCGTTTGTAGTGAGAACAGAGGTGCCTGTTAAAATGAACGTGGGGTCCGTTAAGACTTGGAAGATCACGGTCAAGGCGAAATGCGACGTCGTTGTGGATGCATTGAACGAGAAGGCTAAAATTGTGTCAAATGACTGTAGTTATAGTGTGAGAATATGGTAGCCAATTTTTGCCCTAGGTTTTTGAGATTATACTGTGAAATATAATAGTAGATTTATTTTTTCCTTAAGAGTATAAAGGATCGTGTGTATTGTTTTATCAACACTAAACATGTTTTGTTAAAGATAACTAGTTACTATTGATTTGATTATTACAAATTTTGTAGTTTACTGGTATTTCTTTTATTTTTAAGAGTAAAGAATGAATCACAGTTCTCTCATCCAAAAATAAAAATAAAAATACCATTGATTAGTGTATAAGTAAAACTAATTCATATTTTTAAAGTTGAATTGTCAAATAATGTATATTTTTTTGAGGAATTATATAGAAATGCACATTTTTGCATTTGAGTGGCTTGGGATATTCTTGGGAGGACATGAATGCCATTGGTTCTCTGCTGCCAAATCTTGAGGAGCTCACATTAGAACGCTATGCCTGTCGAGGTCCGGAGTGGAATATAGAATCTGGGCTGTTTTCGAAACTTCGTGTTTTTACAATTGAAGATACCGATTTGGTGCGCGATGGAGACCTCAACGTGGAAGCTTCACGGGGCTTCGCTACATAATTATGAAGCATTGCTACAAATTACAACAACTCGATTGGCCGTATGATCACCTTTGGATCAAACAGATTGAATTAGTTGAGTGCAATCCTCTTTAGCTGTCGCTTGTGTCAGGCAGTTAAAAAAGAAATTCCCCTTTAGATTTTCTCTCCATTCTACTATTTGAGCTCAAGTTGTAGCTTAATTTGCAATCTCATCCACGTGCTCATTTTCTACTCTCCTTTATCTTAATTATTGCCCGCCCCTGTTTTGACGAACAAATCAAATAAGTTAATGTCTTAACTTGTCTAAATCTAATCACACCTAGAAATAAAATAGTCCAAGAAAATCTAAAATACGGATTTGCCGCTCGCTAGCCAATGCTGCGTCTGAAGTTGTCGGGCTAAATTCTCTTTGTGCAGAGCTTGGCATAGTGCTTTCTTCCCCACATCAGTTATGGTGTGACAACTCAAGTGCCGTTGCTTTGTCTTCTAATCCAGTGTTTCATGCTCGAACAAAACACATTGAGGTCGATGTTCATTTCGTTTGTGAAAAGGTGCAAGAGAAGTTTCTTGATGTTGGTCATGTTCCAGCTCTTGACCAAATAGCTGATATATTTGCTAAACCACTTGCCGAGCCATGTTTCTACTGTCTACGAGATAAACTTCAATTGTATCCCAGAAAGGATCACGGGTGATGAAAGTTATCATTTCTGGTGTATGTTAAGATATTTCAGTTTCTGTTATGTTTAAGCTGATTATGGTTAGGTAGTTATGTGAGTTAGCTTTTGGAAATCAATTCAATAATATCAGTTTCAATCTTCTCTCATCTTGCTCCATGCAAAACAATACGTAGCTCATATTCTTTGTTTTGCTTTCAATACACGGGTACTTGCCACATATCCATAGCTAGAGTAAGCTATTCAATGGACGAGTTTTATCAGAACCGAACCGGCCGCTCATAATTGGTCTCCACAGAAACCGGTGGAAACAGAATCTTGACAATCTTGAATCAAGGAAAAAAACTGAAGTGGTAGCTTCTCATTCTCCTCGCTTGATGGAGTCATCGCGATGATCGATCCTAAATTCGTAAGGGAAATAAATGCAAGAACACCAAAGATTTACGTGGTTCGATCGTGAATAAGATCTACGTCCACGGGCAAGAGAGAGAGTATATGTATTGAGAGTATAAGTGATTACAAAAGAGTGAATGAATTCGCTGCCTAATCTAGCCTCTATTTATACACAATGTATTGACTCAGATCTCGAATCCAAGTCTTCTCTAACTAGGATTCGAGATCCTATCCTCTTGAATTAGGATTCTTTTAGATATGGCCGAGCTTCTGCGTTCCGGCTTCGTGAGTCTTCATGGGCGAACTTGTCGGCCGAGCTTGATGTCGGGTTTACTTGTATTGGGCCCGATGCTTGGGCACGTAGTTGGGTCAGTATCTATCACAACCCCCAAAAAGACGCACGAGGTCATCTTTGGATTGGGGTTGTTGTGACGAAGCGGGTTTGGACGATCTTACACATTCTTTCCAATGTCGACTTTGTGTGTGTCGATGTTTTGACGCCATGTATCGAATGCTATGCGCGCAAATGTGTCTGCCGAGATCTTCTGGCTGGCTTCACCTAAGGAGGCGTTAAGCCAAGGTCTTCTGACGGGCTTCATTTGGCGAGGCATTAGGCCAAGTCTTCGATCGGCTTCACCGACGAGCGCCAGGCGAGGTCTTCGGACCGCTTCACCTGACGAGGCATTAGGCCGAGGTCTTCTGACTGGCTTCACCTGACGAGGCGTTAGGCCGAGGTCTTCTGATTGGCTTCACCTGACGAGGCGTTAGGCCGAGGTCTTCGACCGCTTCACCGACGGGCGTTGGGCGAGGTCAAGACGGATTTATCGCCGCTGCTAAGGGCATCGACGCGGGATACGCATTTAATGCGCATTTAATTGGCAACGGTTGGATTCCCGATAAAGTGCATATTAGGGGAATGTCTTCCTTGATACGCAATATCTCTTATCACTTTGCCTTTTACATTTCTTTGATTTCAAAAAACACCTTGTCTTCTGCGAGAAACGATTATTGTGCGCCATTGACAACTTGAAGCTTGTCTTGTCTTCTTCACCGATAACAAAAGTAAGTAATGGCTACCTCTTCTCATAACGAGTCGTCTGAGCGTCGCATCGTGTCTGTTTCTCCGTCTAGGTCGTTAGTGTCTCTGCCTGTTTTTACTCGTATTCACATGCCTCTCTCTGAGTGTAGTCTGCAATTCCCCTCAGTGGGGGATTGTGGCAAAGTGTCTTCCTTCCCTTCAATCCTAGGTATTCCTGATATTAGGGACATATGCTTTCAATATAGTATTCCTGCTAATATTGAACTCGTTGCCCCCCGTCCGGAGGATAGGGCTTGTGCCCCTCCGGATGGCTTTATTGCTGTATATGAGACGCGCCCGGCTGGTCTTCGTCTTCCTTACCCCTATGTATACGTTGAGTTCCAAGAGATGTTTGGGCTATCTCTTGCCCAACTCTCGCCGAACTCATTCCGGCATATGACTGCCCTAGGTGTCTATGCCCATAGGCATAATTTTCCTTTACCTGGGGCTTGTCCTTCGCAGAATCGAAGGGCGGCTCGGGATGGTATTATCTATCACCCCGTAGGAAATTCAAAGCCAAAATTAAATCAAAGATCTCCAACCGCGTAAGAAGTTCTTCTTACGTCGGTTTGAGGACATATGGAGTTCCATGGCGATCCGATAAGATCGCCGATGTATGTCGACAAGGGCTTCGTGACTTGGAGGCGCTGGACAAAATTGGCCTTGTTGACGAGGTCTTCTCCGAGGCCGAGCTTGCAGAGGCGGGGCTTAGCCCTTATGATCCTACCTCCAGGGTGGAGTCGGTGAAGGGTGAGGCCTCTTCTTCTCCTTTTTTTTTTTCTTTATTTCATGAGTTACGTATTGATGCTGACTCATGTGTTTCCTTGTAGTGAACTTGCTGAAGGAAAGGAAGAAGAAAAGGAAGGAGCCGATCCCCGTGGCCGAACCGATCTTGGTGGCCGAGCCGAGGTCTCCGACCAAGGATTTCGGGATATGCTCGAAATGACCGTGGGCCTTCGAGATCCCCTTCGCCAGCCCAGCAAGCGCTTGAAGAGGCGGAAGGATGAAGTCCCCGAGTCCTCGGTTGCTTAGGCCGAAAGTCTGAGATCGTCGGTTCCAAGCCGCCTCGCCTCTTTCACGAGGTTTGTACTGTCCTTATACTTTGTGCGCAGAGTAACTAAATTGTGTTCTTCCGACCGATGCATATTTTGTATAGGGGTCGAGGGCGTGGCGGCCGAGGTGTCAAGAGTATCCGATCTTATATCGGATTACTTGAAGGGCGCCGTGTCGCAGCTTGACGGGTGGCCCAGTATGCTCGGGAGGTGGAGGAGTGAATACCTCCTTGCTCAAGAAATGTCCGAGGCCGAGGCTAAGATCCGGACCTCGTCAAACGAGCGCGGATCGATCGCCATTGAGGCGGCGGCTAGGGCAGTCGGCGGAGGCAACAGGCGGCGAGGCGGCAAGGGCCGAGGCGGCGAGGGCCGAGGTTGCCTCGATGAAGGCCGAGGTGGAACAGTTCTTGCGCCGTCGGGAGGCGGACATGGCGAGCTCGGGGAGAACGCTCACGCGCCAGCGGAGGCTGTTCTCGGCGGGCTTCTCGGGGATGGTCTCGACGCGCCGATGTGCTTAACAGCGCGCCGTCTCGGACGCAATCGAAGATGTCGCCGAGACTACCCAGATTGGACAAAGCAGTATGGAGTGCGAGGAGACCGAGGATCTTGTCCGAGACAGACCTACTTTGATGTGCTCGTCCGCGGCTGAAGGAGCTTCCGTGCTGCGCAGCCTCGCCTCTCCTCCGCTTCTTTTGTCCGCGAGTGCATGCGCGCTTTGTCCGTGGATCGGGATCCCCGACCGGTGCTTTATTGGCTGATCATGCAAAGGGTCGGGGAGACTACCGATGCTTCGAAGGCATCGAGACTCGGTAGTTCCCAAGAGGCCGAGGCCGAGGCTATCCAGCTTGGAGGCGCGAACGTGGACATGGCCGAAGCTTCCGGAGGTCGATTGATCCTGCATTTTTTTTTTTTTTTTTTGAAT
Source organism: Salvia rosmarinus (assembly GCA_036937905.1). Lineage (NCBI taxonomy): Eukaryota > Viridiplantae > Streptophyta > Magnoliopsida > Lamiales > Lamiaceae > Salvia > Salvia rosmarinus. The sequence continues at coordinate 74,107,353 of CM072818.1, forward strand.
GTAAATGTACAACAATTTTTGCTAAGGGCATGTTAATAAAATCACAAGTTTATGTCGAGAAACTTATCTCTTTTTATTCGGTTGTCTCTCGAATGTTTGATGCTTCTCCTGGTTGAACCGAATCAAAGACACATCACGAGCTCTTGAGTTGAAAGAGGTCGAACTCCTCCATATAAAGGCGGCTCGGTCACGCATGCGCGAGTCCGATGTCAAGCGTAGAGCCGCCGGGAGGCGTGACGAGCTCCGTGCTCGCCTTTTGGAATTGGAGGAGCGTTCGAGGTCGCCAAGGAGAGGCCAGGTGATAGCCGAGGAGCATGCCGAGTACGAGGAGGTTATCCACCAAATGGTGGGATGACGATCCCAAGTAGAAGCGAGGTTGTCGAGGTGCTGCCCGTTGTTCGAGTATAGGCGCGAATATGGCGGACCTCTTGGCAATTTACGAGCAATGACACTGAATTGAAAAGGCTGGGCATATACAAAACTGTGATCGCTCGACAACCACAACTCGACGACATACTTCGACGGGATGCAGAGGCCTCTTCTTCTGCCGGAGCTTCTCAGTCTAGAATAAATGAACCACATTATGACGATCCGGAGTGGCGCGCACAAGAGAGGCGTGCTATTGCTCTTGAACGTCGTGGACCCTCCATGCGTCGAGACCGGGCGTCATCAAGTGGTCGAGGCCGAGCTCGCAGAGTCAGACGTCAGTGACCGAGGTCGCTCGGCCGGGCCGTAATATAGACCGAGGACGAGGTAGAGGTAGGATTAGCATAGATGAGCTGCTGAATTCCGATTTTTCTAGGGATTGGCTTAGCTTTTCCCGATCCGCTCCGTCCTCGTAAAATGTAAAATGTAACCTGTACATCTTCTATTTAATAAGAATGGTTTTTGTTGACTTTGTATTTGAACAAGAGTAATATGCCAGTAATTAGTCCTCGTGAGAATTCCGCCGAAAGAAATCGCTCGCACGTAGGGATGGTTCCCATTTTTGCCGAGGTCGCCGGGAGGGTGGTCCCTTTGTCTACATAGAGAAACGCTCAAATAAACGAAGGTAGTCCGATCTCGTGCGTAGGGATGGTTCCCATTTTTCGAGGTCGTCGGGAGGGTGGTCCCTTCGCTCACATAGAGAGAACGCTTGAATGAGCGAAGTAGTCGATCTCGTATGTAGGAATGGTTCCTTTTTTTGAGGTCGTCGGGAGGGTGGTCCCTCGTCTACATAGAGAGAACGCCTGAATGAACGAAGGTAGTCGATCTCGTATGTAGGAATGGTTCTCTGCTTTTCGAGGTCGTCGGGAGGGTGGTCCCCTTCGCTCACATAGAGAACGCCTGAATGAACGAAGGTAGTCGATCTCGTATGTAGGAATGGTTCTGTTTTTTCGAGGTCGTCGGAGGGTGGTCCCTTCGTCTACATAGAGAGAACGCCTTGAACGAACGGTGAGTCGATCTCGTATGTAGGAATGGTTCTGCTTTTTGCCGAGGTCGTCGGGAGGGTGGTCCCTCGTCTACATAGAGAGAACGCCTTGAATGAACGAAGGTAGTCGATCTCGTATGTAGGAATGGTTCTGCTTTTTGCGAGGTCGTCGGAGGGGTGGTCCCCTTCGCCTACATAGAGAACGCCTTGGAACGAACGAAGGTAGTCGATCTCGTATGTAGGAATGGTTCCTGCTTTTTGCCGAGGTCATCGGGAGGGTGGTCCCCTTCATCTACATAGAGAACGCTTGAAATAACGGTAGTCGATCTCGTATGTAGGCATGCTTGCGCGTTAGATTTACATTCGTATGAAACGAATGTAATCGACCTCCGTCGAGGAATTTGTCCTCCGTAGAGGGTAAATAATGCGAAGATTAATTATGCATTAATGACAAGTAGAACTCGCAAAAATAAAGATTTTTATTGATAAAAGATGACGCGACCATCAAATAAGATGGACTCTAAACAGACTTTAAAATATGACCGAACAAGACCCGACCCTTGACACTTATGCATAATATTTCTTCGGATGGATGATGTGCCATGCGTTGGTAATTGCTCACCGCATAATTGAGCGAGCTTATAGGCCCTTTGCCGAGGACTTCGTCGACCTTAAGGTCCTTCCCATGTGGCTTCCAACACTTGCCGAGCTTGCGACTTTGCTTGACTTCATTATGCCGAGTACGAGGTCGCCCACTTGGAATTGTCGGTTTTAACGCTACCGGTTGTAATACCGAGCTACTTGTTGCTTGTACCGAGCTTCGATGTGGCGAGGTCTCTTTCTTCGAGTAGTCTAGATCACCGTAGATTTTCCCCATTTGCTTGGCGGAGAAGTCAACGGTGCGAGGACTCGGATCTCCGATCTCTCGCAGGATCACCGCCTGGTTCCATATACCAAACCGTATGGTGTTTCTCCGCTCGAGGTCCGAGGCGTTGTTCGATGCGACCATAGGACTGCGGTAAATTTTCCACCCAGAGGCCTTTAGCTCGGTCGAGACGAGTTTTAGACCTTTACGATGGTCCCGCTGGTAACTTCGGTCCGACCATTTGCTTGAGGATGGGCCACCGAGGTGAACTTTGTTGGATCCAAGCTCTTGACACCAATCTTTGAATGCCTTATCCGTGAATTGTGTTCCGTTATCCGAAAGGAGGATATGGGGGATGCCGAGCGACACACTATGTTCTTCCATACGAAGTTGAGGCGTTTTGCTTGTGATTTTCGCGAGGGCTCGAACCTACCCACTTCGTGAAGTAGTCGATCGCAACAATTAAAAATTGGAGCCGCCCGGTGCTTTACAAAGGGGCCCACAATGTCAATCCCCATTGCATAAACGGCCAAGGGCTCAGACGGAGGTGAGGTCGGTGCTGGGGCCTTGGTAGTGCGTTCCCATGGATTCGACACTTTGGACACTTTTTACGAGGTCCATCGAGTCTTGGAACATTGTTGCCAATAGTATCCCCATCGCATGACTTTCTTTGACAAGGCCCGGGTCCGATGTGGCTTCCGCATCGAACCTTCGTGTATTTCTCGTGAAACGTAATTGGCTCGGTTCGGACCTGTGCACCTTAAGAGAGGTTGGAGATATGACTTTACGATAGGACTCCTGCTCAACCCAGATATCGCAGATTTGTTCAGATCCTCCTAGCTTCCGACTTGTCGTAGGCGATTCGCCTTCTCCGTACTCTCGAATAGGAGTCATCCAATTGGGTTCTTCATCCGAGACTATGTTGACCTCGGCTCCGTATTCGCATCGCTTATGCTCCTGTTTGACTTCCTCATTGGCGGGCTCGTTGATGACGGTGCCAATTTACTTAAGATGTCACCGGATATTTTGCTCCCTGGGATGCGAACTATCCGGAAGTGTGAGAAAGTCCGTTGCAGCTCTTTGCTTTATCAAGATACTTCTTCATTCTGCCGCTTTTGCCTCGTATTTTCCCAACATTTGGCTTACGACGACTTGAGAGTCATTTGTGAACTATGACGGCTCGTATCTCGAGACTTACGGCGAGGCTAAGTCCCGCGATCGATGCTTCATACTCCACTTCGTTGTTCGTATTTTTAAATGTGAACCGGAGTGAGTAAGGCGATCTCTTGGTCGTCCGGGCCTGGGAGTAAGATACCGCTCCGCTACCTTTGTTTCCGGCCCGTCAACGTAGAGTTGCAAGACTTCTGTTTCAACCATGGGTTCGGCTTGCATCGTCGTCGACTCGGTGGGCTTCGGTTTTCGACGGTTAGCCTCGGCAAGGAAATCCGCTAGGCTTGACCTTTGATGGCTGGCGGGCGAGAAGGATATATCGTGCTCGCCCAATTCGATTGCCCATTCGCGATTCTCCCGGATGCTTGAACTTCGTCAATACTTGCCGGAGTGGGTAATCAGTGAGGACTTGTATGCAATGTGCATGGAAGTACGGACGTAGCCTCCTCGCGGCATTTACCAATGCTAAGGCAAGCTTCTCCAGGGGCTGATACCTTGTTTCCGGGCCTTTTAGTGCTCGGCTGATGAAATAAACCGGAGCTGACGTTCTTCTCGTACCAGGACTGCACTTATGGATTCGTCCGAGGCGGCGAGGTAGAGGAAAAGGACCTCTCCCTCTTTTGGGACGGATAGAGTGGGGAGCTTGGCGAGGTAGCTCTTGAGGTCTTCGAAGGCGGATCTGTGCACCTCATCCCATGAGAATTTCGGGCTTTTTGAGTATCTTGAAGAAGGGTAGCTGCTTATCCGCGGCTTTTGAAAGAAAGCGGCTTAGTGCGGCTATGCAGCCTGTCAGCTTGTGTACGTCATGGATGGTCTTCGCATCTTCATTTCCAAAATGGTTTGGACCTTGGTCGGGTTTGCTTTTAGCCATCTCAGGAAACCCAACACCCTAAAACTTTCCGCATCGGATCGCAAACGTGCATTTCGGGATTCACTTTAGGTTGATCTTAGAAGAAGGCCGAGGACGATCCGGAGGTCGGCCACACATGCGGCTTCTTCCTGCTTTTGACGACGATGTCGCCTCGATACCTCCACATTCGACCTATGTAGGGTCAAATATTTTGTCCACCATCCTTTGATAGGTAGCCACTTGCATTTTTAAGGCCAAATGGCATCTTTTATATGCGAAGACCTCAAGTCGGTAATGAAGGCCGTCTTGGCGGCGTCTTCGTCGTCCATCGGGACTTGGTGATACCCTTTGTATAAGTCCAAGAAATCAAGACTTCGTGCGACCAACGCGTCGACCTTCTTGTCAATGTTGGGAAGGGATAGCAATCCTTTAGGCGATGCTTGTTGAGGTCGGTGTAGTCGATACACATTCGCCATCCCTCCTCCTTTCTTCACCATCACCGGGTTGGCTATCCAGGTCGGATATTTGACCTCGAGCAAGATGTCGTGCTTTTAATAGGCGATTCACCGTCATGAATGACTTGGTTCCGTTCGCCGCGAAGATTCTTTGCGCTCATCGAACCGGCTTTATGTTCGGTCGATGTTGAGCCATGGTGATGATACTTGGCGAGACTCCGGTCATGTCGGGGAGACCAAGCAAACACGTCTCGAATTCCCTTAGAGTTGGATGATCGATCCTTCACTTGGTGCCGTGGTGAAACCAACCGGGCGACCTTCAATGGCTCATCTTTGTACAATGCGACCTCTTCCACCGATTGTCGTGAGTGGCGATGTCTTCCTGACTCAACTCTTCGGGTTTCTTTAATTGCTATGCACATGGGTGTTGGACCGAGGTCCCGCACCTCGTAAGCAACTTGCATACACCTCGCTTGCTTCTTCGATCGCCTCGGATCACGGCCGCTCCCTTGTGGTGGGTATTTTTATCGTCAGTGGTACGTTGAGCATACTCATTATAATGTTCGGCCAATCTCGCCCTAGTATGATGTTATACGGCGAGTTGGCCTTCACTACTGAACCGCACCACCTGGTCGAGGTCGTTGGTGCTTTCCCCACCGTGACGGTAGCTCGATTACTCCTTCAGACGCGCTCTTCCCGGGCGAAGCTTGGAGTGGCGGCGGGGCTTGTGCGGTAGCGCCTTCCACTCCTAGCTTGTCAAAGCATTCCTTAAAAGGATGCTCACCGACGCCATTGTCGATGTAAACGCTTCACCAACTTATTTGCGACCACTACGGATCACCAATGCATCCCGGTGGGACCTTGTCATGAACGGGTCGTCTTCGGAGAAGGTGATCGCCCGTCCTTCTGAACCTCTTATTGGTGGGTTCACGGTTCTAGGACTTGGGCATCGGCCTTGGGGAGGACTTCGTGACTCCACTGGGAGCCCCCGTAATTGTGGAGACCACCCGTCATATTGGGGCTCGTCATCTCCTTCTAAATCGGTCTTTGCGCTTTGTTTTTGTGGGGACACAATTTCCCTCTTCCTCCTTTTCTTCTTTTGACTTTGGTTGGCTTGACGACTGTCCTCGGTATTTCTTGAGGATCCGTCACGAACTAGCATCTCAATTTCACCCATGAGCTCGTTGCACTCTTCGATGTCGTGCCTGTAATCATCATGGAATGAGCGGATTTATCCGTAGGTCGGCACCTCTTCCTCCCGCCATCGGCCGAGGCTTCTCGAGCAGGTTCATATGGAGTGCGTAGATTTACGCCTCGGCCGTCAACGGGGTGTATTGAGGTCGCCCGAGGCGTCGCGTGGACCGAGCCTCGGATTTTATTAGGCGATGTAATCATCCAAGGCGCTCGCGCCTTGGTTCCGATCTTCCTTCCTTCGTCTCTTCTTCCTTTTTCCGGGGTCCGGCTTTGTGCGCTTGCGCTTTCTCTTGTCGCCGTCCGCTTTGGCGAACCGATTGGCTATCATGCGGCTACTGTTGCGATGACGGGGTTCGTTGACGATCTCGATATAAGGCCCCGGCAAGATGCCGTTTTGAAGGCCGAGATGACTAACAGTCGTTCACGTCTTGACCTTGAGCACTCCTTGTTAAACCTTGTCATGAAGTCGCCGATGGACTCATTACGGCTTTGCCTTATGGTGAGGAGGTGTCTTGGATGATGTTTTTGATTCCGCCTTTTGGAAGAACCTTCGTGGAAGGCGACCATCAGTCGCGATAGGGCCGATGCTTCCGTAGGTAGACTGTCGAACCACCGCGGGCGTTGTCGACGAGTAACTCCGGAAGAGTTTACACATGAACCGAGTGAGCTTTTGGTTGATCATGTTGTATTGGAGCTGCGAGAGAAGTTACGTGGATCCCTCGATCCGTCATAGGGGCGATGCTTGGAACCCGTATTTATCCGGGAGAAGTGTTGAGTATCCTATTTGAGAACGGGTGACTATCTTCCGTATCCATCGAAGCCGTCCTCTCGGAGATCGGGACGGAGTTCGACGATCGAACTCATTCAGTGACTCGGACCGCCTCGCGGCGGCCCTGATGCCTTTTCTGCGCTGCTCGTCCCACGGAGATCGGGCGGAGTTCACCGGATGGATTTATTGTGGCGATCGGGGCTGGCTTCGCGGCGATCACGACGTCCTCTCCCGCGTTGCTGGTTCCTCGCGCGGTCGGTTTGGGCCCCGACCTCTCGTTGTGATGCCTCGTATCTAGATGAGGCTTCGGTGTTCTGTTCTTCAGGACGTGGCCGACCACATGCTTCACCGAGGAACCGAGAAAGCTCTCCTTATTTTTCTCGAGAAATCCCTTGACGACGTCGTCAAGGTTTACTTGTGGAGCCGGAGGTTCCCCTGGATTATTGCTACGATTGCCTTCGCTATGGTAACCTGCCTCCTGCAGGGCGGGGTGTCCGTGCTCGTCGAGACTTTGGATATGCCCCTCGGGGGTTCCTTCTCCGATTGGGCTCTTCCCGAGTTGAGCTCGGCGTTCCCTTTCGCCGTCAGCGTTGTTGTTGCCGGCGACGGTCCTGGAGGCGTGGCTTCTTGTGTACCTGGTCATGATTACTTCCCTGTAAACAAAGGTTGATCGAAAACACAAAATTTCGTTTCCCACAGATTTGCGCCAAAGATCGATCCTAAATTGTAAGGAAATAAATGCAAGAACACCAAAGATTTACGTGGTTCGATCTGTGAATAAGATCTACGTCCACGGGGCAAGAGAGAGAGTATATGTATTGAGAGTATAAGAAGTGATTACAAAAAGAGTGAATGAATTCTGTCGTCTAATCTAGCCTCTATTTATACACAATGTATTGACCTAGATCTCGAATCCAAGTCTTCTAACTAGGATTCGAGATCCTATCCTTCAATTAGGATTCTTTTAGATATGGCCGAGCTTTCTGCGTTCCCACCGCTTCAGGAGTCTTCATGGGCGAACTTCTCCAGGCCGAGCTTGATGTCAGGTTTACTTGTATTGGGCCTGATGCTTGGGCCTGGTAGTTGGGCCGTATCCTATCACCTGAGGAAGCTCCAGCATCTATCCGAGCTTCCAAGTGCGCTGAAGGTTTGTTCACTGGAGAAACTGGAAGGAAACCTCCATCTTTTCGACAGCGGCTTAAAGTTCACGTCTAATATTTTGAAGTACACGTTTGTACTTCTTTTTGAACTTTTTTAAAAATATAAAATTGGCCACATTGAAATGCAAACATGTTATTTATGATAGGAAAATAACACAATTTTAGCATAATAATTTGATTTTTGATAATTTTAGCCTAATAAATCGGTATTGAAAAACACAATTAGTACCAGAATAACATGTAGCCTATAAGTCATTTCTAATGACTTTTATCACTTGTGCTTTCTATATGTCATTTTTCGATGTCAATTGTGTTTCTCGACGACGAAAAATCATTTACGAGTTAAAATATCACAAAATCAATTCATTAAATTTGATTAAGATATTACTGATTTATTATACTAAATGTAATATCCCACCGACCAGACTGCTTGGGACGGAGGGATATCAGGGGTTAAAATTAAAAGAAGAAAAGAAAAAGGATGAAACTCGCTCCTATATAGTTATATATATAGAGAGAAATATTGTAACATAAATCAGTTACAAACAACACTCCTAGCAAGTAGAAAGGTTAAAAGGAAATTAACTCAAATGAAAAGAAAAATATTCAAAATCTTGACATAAAATCAGGGTGATGCAAATGACATCCCAGAGAAGGGGGCCTATGCGTTTTTAGCTATGCAGCTCGAAGGCAAAAAGCAGACACTTGGCGTAGTCAGTGCCCAGGTCCACAGTCTCACGAATATAGTGGATGATAGATTTTCCAAAAGCATAACATACTTGACAAGTCAATGTCTAGGTACTGATGTCGTTGTCTCACTCTGCCATGCCAGCTCCTCGACCTAAAAACATTTGAAAAGATTTTGGGATGAGTACTAACGTACTCAGTGGGATCGAGTACCCCATTTAAATAAAGAACAGTTCATAAGCAGATGAGAAAAGTGCATGCTAAACCATATATCATAGAGAGGTTTTAAAAATAAAATAATTTATCCCTATATATGCAAAACATAGTTTTTCGAGTAGAGCTCGTAGTGCACAATCAATCATCATAGCTCACCGCATCTGTGCTACCTACTGGACCATAGGGGGAAATAATATTCCACTAATGGTCAACATCGCCTAAACTGGGGAACTCAACCGAATTCACCCAGTCAGGACTTCTGTGTACACTACCTCAGCCAGTACTTAGCTCGAGGCACGATCGTTAACTACTCCCGACCGAAGCTGTAGCGGTTTAACCGCTCCAAGGTCAGCACCAAGCAGTGAACATAAAAACAGCATGCAATTCTCAATTTTAATAAACATCTTGGGACTTAATAACCCGAAATACATTGCAGAAATTAGATCTCACCTGTCATCGAGTGGTTCCAACTGTTCATGTTACTCGCACGCATCCACTGGTTATCCCTTGATAGACCTTAATCAGTCCTACACGACAAATCTAGTTCTTAAATACATTTGCTAATAATGATTTCTTGGTATCCAAGTCCTTAGCATATCTATTCCTGGTCTTAAGCTTTTGGAGTTGAAATATCCATCGCGTCTTAGAACCCATATTTCTACTTTAGTGGATGTCATGATATGGTTGCAGTTAGTTGATCATGTAATATCATGTAGTCAAGTATTTTCAGTTAAGGCATTCTTCGGTAAAAATAATATGTTTTGTTGTTTTATCATTTTTCGTGTCTTATTAATGCTCTAACATGCTTGTGACATAACATGTAAGAATACATCAATTATTAGCATGTTAGTCACATAAGACATATTTCACTTATGTGAGTTTCAATACTTAGCCAAATTTTAAGTATTTAACCTTCAACAAAGTCGCTTCAGTGACATACTTTGACGATTCATAACTCTCGACTCAAAATACGTATGGTCACACAAAGACACATTCTCAGAAACCTCTAAACATCTACTACAAGTTCTAAGAATGAATCGGGTTCAAAAGAATTATGGTTCTAGATATATAAGGTCTCAAAGTAAGCAACTCGAATCTGACATTTAGAATATTTTTCAAAATTTCCAGATTTGGCTTAACGACGAAGTATCTTACGAGGCTCGTAACTTTTGACTCAAAATAACAAAACGGGAGGAAGACCCCATTCTAGAACACTTGTAACAAGAACTACACGTTCCTTTCAGAAAGACTCAGTAGATACCCGATGCATCAAGAGATACATGAGCTCAAAGTTGACTAATTGAAACGGATAGTTTTGGGTAAGTGACTTAGGATGGACGAAAGGCATACCTATATGGTTCGGATCGAGTCCAAACTTTCCAGATCACAACTAGACATCTCGCAAAATTCAGACTCAGGCATTTTGTCAAGAAGATTCACTAGTATACGTTAACTTCAAAAATTCCCCGAGAGCTTATTAAGAAGGATATAGGAATGAGACCTATCATTTTGGAAAGCCATTTGAATCTAATTTAATTCAGTAAAATCCTCACTCAAATATTCACACGACGTTGGGAGCTAAAAATATTTGACAACAAGCTATCCTTGCCGAGACAGTGTTGTGCAGTTCATTTTAAAATTCTGAAATAAATAGTAACCATTTTTAGAAAAATCTATAAAATTACAGAACGATTCTATACATCCTAAATGATGTTTCCGTAGAATTTGGTAATTTTCCTAATAGCCAAACTCTAGACGTAAGCTAAATACCTTAGGTTTTGGACAGGGGATTTCGACAGCTTTGTGCAGTGAGTTTGAAAAATATAATTAAAATAGTAAAACACCTTGGATTGACTTTAAATTTTACAGAGACATGATATACACGTTTAGTTACAACATAGTTAAATTTGGTAATCATCGGAGCATCAAAACTTAGTCAATTAATTTTATAAAGTCTCTGTTCACACAGCCAACTTCCAGTTTTCATAGTTTCATTTATTTCTTTCATTCATTTCGTCAAACACTTTATGTGCACAATTATATCATGCGAAAATGGTGAATTTATCACCCCAATTCACTTCCAAGTTTACCAAACTCAACATTCAATCGATTCCAACTAACATACAATGATCAAGAATCATTATTTCACTCATTAATTTAATATGCATCGACATTCACACATATAGACATACATGCAAGCACTTAGATACTTTTATATTTCACAAACCCAAACTCTTATCACATGCATGTATATGGTTTGATTCCTGCAAGTCTCAAGGTAGAGAAATCACCTCGGAGTAGAATTCTACCGAGGATCGATGAGGTGGTGAGTGACGAAGCTCGTGAGCCAAGTTTCGATCACCTTGTTTGTCAAGTGAAGATTCGAGTTTTTGTTACGATGGCCAAGTAGGGGCTCATACTATGTTGGCCATTGACTCCTTGAATTTGGCTGTGGAATTGCTGTTGGAAAAATTATTATTTTCCATATGAATTTATTTAATAGAGTTGGTTATAAGTGGTTAAAAGCGGTTAGAGATACCTTTTCATGTGAAAAGACGTACCTTTTTCATATGAAAAGACGTACCTTTTCACATGAAAGGGCACGTACCTCTTCGCGAAAAGATATCTTCCTCTCTATAAATAGACTCATTTGATTGACATTCAAACACACCAAAACGAAGATAATTAATCAATCTCATTCATTCTTCAAAAGCCTCTATCCCGAGTATCAAGTAGTTCGCCCGGAGTACGATTTCCTAGTACAAGGTCTCATATTCATAGAAAACCGTTATATCTTGGGGACGTTTACCGTTGAACCGTGTGTACTGTGCGGGGAAATTTTGTCTTACGGAAAGAGAGTCTAACTCTCGCCTCGGTTTTACATAGCATATTATTATTCAGTCCATTTTCTACATCCTACATATAACAATCGTAAGACGAAAGTCCATAGAAGATGGCGTCGTCAGCAAGAATGTTCATGCTCCTGCCCGTGCCCGAAACCCGAGAAATTTTCAGGTTCTGATTTCAAACGTTGGCAGTCTAAAATGTTGTTTTATCTTACTACTATCAACATAGCTCATTTTCTGTCCGAATCTCCTCCTTCTGTGGGGGATGATGAAACTGACACTCAAAAACGCTAGGCATTGGATGCATGGCATCATAGCGACTTCTTGTTTCGCAATTATATTTTGAATGGGCTGGACGACACACTTTACAGTGTTTACTCCACAGCCAAAACGTCCAAAGAGTTGTGGGACTCATTGGAAACAAAATATAAAACCGAAGATGCCGGTTTGAAGAGGTTCATCGTTGGTCGCTTTCTCGACTTTAAGATGGTGGACAACAAAACCGTTTTGAACAAGTGCAGGAAATTCAGTTGATCCTGCATGACATTATGACGGAAGGAATGAGTTTGTCAGAGTCCTTTCAAGTTGCCGCCATTATTGAGAAATTACCCCCGATGTGGAGGGATTTGAAAAATTACCTCAAGCATAAGCGCAAGGAGATGGGTCTTGAAGACCTCATCGTGCGATTGAGAATCGAAGAAGACAATCGGAAGACCGATGTCAAGATGAACAAGTCATCCATGGAGGCAAAAGCAAATCTTGCCGAGTTAAACAACAAGAAGCGAAAAATCATTCAAAAGAAGCAAGACTCGCATAAGCAAAAGAAAATCAAAGGAGACTGTTACAACTACGGCAAAGCTGGACATATGGCGAAAGATTATCGTAAACCAAAGAATGATAAGAAGAACGAGCGCCACCAAGCCAATATAACCGAAGAGAAGTACGTGCCCGTTGATTTGTCCAACCTTGATCTATCCGCAGTTGTAGACGAAGTCAACATGGTTGGCAGCCCAGTCGGATGGTGGGTTGACACCGGTGCTACCAAACACATCTGCACGGATAAAGCCATGTTCTCCTCTTACGAGCCCGTCACCGAAAAGAGGAAGTTACATATGGGCAACTCCGCTGCCTCCAAAATCATCGGAACTGGAGATGTTATACTAAAGATGACATCGGGATTGAAAGTGACGCTCAAGAATGTGTTGCATGTTTCGGACATCCGCAAGAATCTTGTGTCAAGCTCAGTTTTGAGCAAGGCCGGATTTAGACTAGTGTTTGAAGCGGATAAAGTTGTAATGACCAAGAATGGTCACTTTATAGGAAATTGCTATCTAGATAACGGCTTTTTCAAGCTTAATGCTATCAATGTACTTTGTGATAATGGAATAAACGACAAAGTTGCTTATTTGATTGAGTCTCCTAATTTATGGCATGATAGATTAGGACATACAAATCTAAATACACTACGACGTTTAGTAAATTTAGATTTATTGCAAAAAATGACTTTCGATCAACACAAAAGGTGTGAAATTTGTGTTGAAGCAAAATGGAAAATCTCATTTTCACTCGTTGGAGAGATCAACAAAGCTTCGAATTGATTCACACCGATCTATGTGATTTAAAACTTGTGCAAACAAGAGGTGAAAAGAATTATTTTATAACTTTTATAGACGATTGCACAAGATTTTGTTAAGTGTATCTTTTGAGAAGTAAAGATGAAGCATTTGAAGCTTTCAAAACTTACAAAATGAAGTTGAAAATCAACTTAACACCAAAATCAAAATGATACGGTGATCGAGTGGGCGAATATGTTGCACCTTTTGAAGAATTTTGTCGTGAAATGACATTATTCATCAAACGATCGCACCTTATTTACCTCAATCAAATGGTGTTGTGGAACGAAAGAACGTAACATTGAAAGAAATGATGAATGCTATGTTGATAAGTTCGCCTATCACATAACACGTGGGGAAGCTATTCTTTCGCAAATAAAATTTTGAACAAATTACCCCAAAAGAAGCAAGATAAAACCCATATGAATTATGGAAAGGAAGGAAGTCATCCTATAAATACACAAAAGTGTGGGGTGCTTAGCAAAAGTTGAAGTACCAAAACCCAAGCAAGTAAAAATATGACCTAAAACAGTTGATCGATTTTCATAGATATGCAAACAATAGTAGTCGATGCGACCGATTTTTGATTCATAAATCGAAGTTCTGATATGAATGAAGGAATGATCATAGAATCAAGAAACGCCGTATTTTTGAGACGATATTCCCTAAGAAAGAAAAGAATGACATAAGTTCGAAAAAGAGAACTTATGATGATATCTCGCCAAAAAGTAATGAACCAACACCGGAACCAAGGCGAGGAAAGCGTACAAAAACTGCAAAAACCTTTGGTCCGGATTTTGTAGTCTACTCTTTAGAAGACAAGCCAAAGACAATCAAGGAAGCATTGTCTGGTCCCAATGCCGATTTATGGCGTGAAGCGATCAATAGTGAAATCGAGTCAATCTTAAATAATCACACTTGGCATATTGTTGATCTTCCTCCGATAAATAAACCCTTAGGTTGCAAGTGGATTCTTAAGAAGAAATACAAAGCCGATGGATCTATTGACAAGTATAAAGCACGTTCGGTAGTCAAAGGCTACAAAAAAAAGGAAGGGTATGATTATTTCGATACATACTCACCGGTTACTCGGATTACATCCATTAGAATGCTACTTGCGATAGCAGCATTATACAATCTTGAGATACTGTAATATCCAGCAGTTTTAAGTGTTTAATTACGATAATTAAAATCGTAATTAAGAAATTAATCCCGATTATTAAAATCTTAATTAGTTAATACTTGACTTTGATCAAGTATAATTGGATAATTTCTGTGTAATATTCACTGATGCTTAGTTAATTAAGGAAAATAATTTCCAATATTTCTTCGAACGTAATTTTCTAACGTCGAATAAATTCGACAGTTACGTCTTATAGTATTATTAAGCAGTTAAGCCTAATTTCGAAATTCCTATTATTATAGGAATAAGTAAAGTTGTTACAACCTTATTTTGAATGTTTTAGAGATAATTCGTCTATGGGAATTTTGAGACGTTTCAAACGTCGGTTTTTAGAGATGAGTCGATAACTCAGCCAAATGATCACGGAATTATAAAATTCAAATTCCTATGATTATTTTATGATATAAGAGCATTATTTATTATTAAATAATGCTAGAAAATTTAAGAATGCAATGTACCTATTGTTATGGGTTTCGAAAACCCTAAAATTTCGAATTAGGGTTTTTAAGGTCTAAAATTATTTTAATACTTTTCTATGATTAAATTTATTATCTAAGACATATAATATGTCACATAGCTATGTAATAGCTATTTTATACAAGGAAATGAAATGTTTGGAATTTCCTTAGTGATTATCGAAAAATAGGGTTTCTTAAGTACAAATTAATTTTTATTCTTATTCAATTAATGATATATGATAATTATTATATTATTATGATATCATTAAGGATAAAATGAAGTGTATTACAACTTGCACAAGTGTAGGTACACTTGTGCCAAAAGTGGCGACAATTTGGAGGATCTTAGTATGATTTTATGTGATAACATTATCCTACAATTAATGAGTGAACATGAGTTGAGTCTTCGTCGTCGATAGTATAGCCTTGATTACATATCGTCATATATGTAATCACATGTCTTTCACGCAAAGTCTTATAAGTTATGTTTTGAGTCAACCTTTCGTTAAGAGTCTATTGATTCGAGCCAGATGTATACGATATATGTGTCACATTAAATGGTATGAAGTTTTGAAATTTGTCATCTTATACTTCAGCTCCATAATTAGTCCTTGTTCACATTGTTAATCCCCGTCATTAGTAACAGCCTCGCTAATCCGTACTTTAGAAAGGCGGTCATTACGTATACACCAAATGGATATAAAAACGACATTTCTAAATGGAGATTTAGAAGATGAAATATATATGGAACAACCCGAAGGGTTCGTAGTTCCCGGCCAAGAAAAGAAAGTTTGTAAACTTGTCAAGTCTTTATATGGACTTAAACAAGCACCTAAGCAATGGCACGAGAAATTTGACCAAATAATGATGTCAAATGGATTCAAAATCAACGAATGTGAGAAGTGTGTATACATCAAAGGTACATCAGAATTTTTTTTCATTGTGTGTCTCTACGTTGATGATATGCTAATTATGGGTAACAACAATAAAATCATCATGACACTAAAGAAATGTTAAAGAAGAACTTTGATATGAAAGATATGGGATTAGCCGATGTGATTCTAGGAATCAAGATTTCTAGAACACCGATGGAATAGTCTTATCACGCCTCATTATGTTGAGAGTGTGCTTAAAAATTCAAAGCTTACGATCTACCTCCAAATAAGACACTGCTGACTTAAGTATACACTTAGCCAAAAATCGAGGAGAACCCAGATCACAAACAGATTATGCTAGGATGCCTAATGTACTTAGCAAATTGTACAAGGCCGACATATCATACTCGATTAGCAAGTTGAGTCGGTTTACAAGTAATCCCGAAAGGATCATCGACTCAGAATGCCCCTAAATCCTAAGTACGATTTAGCGTGAATTATTACTCTAAACAGGATGAATAAATAATGAGACCATTTAACATTAAACTGTAATACATAAATCAAGTATGTTTTGGACTTTACTACATAACTTATGTTCTTGCAAAAAAAACATGTGATATGTACATATGACGATGTACTATCAAGGTATAACTTTCAAGGACAACCTTCCTATTGCTCAACACCGCTCCATCGCATCACTGACTCAATCGCACATTTAAAACAATATGTAGGTGAGTACAAATAATGCACTCAGGTGGACTTATGCCAAAAACATTTTATCATCTTTAATTACTCGCCCATCATGGTAAGACATGGGTTTTGATTAAAAGGCCTTGAGCTTACTAAACTTTTTCATCATTTTCATAAACATTCGTCTGCGCAGACATTTTTCTTGTATGTATGATCCATATCCCTTCATTTCATCATAACATTAACATTTACGCCGTAGAAGGAGGCCTCCCTCTACGTCGCTGTGACCGGCCGTGAATTGTCCTTACAAAGACACAAATACCATTAGGTGTACACGTTAATCCTAGCCAGGTATAAGCCTTCCGGCATAGGATCCGATATCGATTTCATTCATAAGTTGGGAATGACCCAACAACATTCATCATACATTCATTCATGGATAGGATACATACATAAAACATAAATATTTTGGGCATGTAATTTCATAAACATTTCATAATCATTTCTCAAAAGAGAGCATCATAAATAATTTCTTTTCTTTTCGAAGAAAGCATCATAAATAGAGCATTTTATCCTTGAGGATAAGAAAAGAAAAGCCCACCTGGTACGTAAGCTTTCTTAATTCGTTTTTCTTTTACGCCAACGATCGCCTTCGCATCTCACCTTTACGTAAAAACGATTTCAAGACATCCACACGTTTTTGAGATTTTAAAGTTTAGAATAAACTTTGATAATTTATACTAATATAATTTGAATTCTTAACGAATTCAATATGCCGTTCAATCGCGTATCTAAACTAAACATTTCTCTACTTCGATAGAGACGAGATATGTTCAACTATTTCATTTTAACCTTTTAGGTTAAACGCTCAACGATCTACATGTTTTTCGATACAAGGATTTCAATTATGAAATCTTTTCTCACCAATGAGATTTCTTATATAATTAATACGCTTTCACACGTATTAGCAGATTTATCGAACGTATTTCATACGTTAATTTCAAAAGTCAACAATTTTGACTTTTCTTTATTAATTTCTTTAATAATTCATATTTTAATATCTAATTAATATAAATCGATTTTCAATCGATTTCTTTCATAAAGCCCTAATTCTCGATTTTTCACGCAAATCGATAAACTTTATTAATATTTTTCTTAAATATTAATTAACTTATTCATTAAACATTATTTTTCATTTCTAACGTTATTTAATATAACGTTTACCATAAACATAGTATTCTATGTTTATAAAATTTCATAATTTCTTAATATGTCTAAAATAATTTGTAGACATGTAATATATTATTTTTCTTGATATTAAGGATTTAAAATCCTTAATATATATATATATGCTCTCGGCCTTCATGCTTAAATTTTCAAACTTCTTCCAAAAATTCTTCTAAATTCATGTAGTGTACTATTTTATCATAGTATCACTAATATGTATTAACATTAACTATAGAAAATTTTGGACATTACTTATTTGATCTCATAGGTCACGGCTATTATCATCAAATTGTCCAAATAATTTTCTAAAATTCTAGTTAATGTATACAAGGCCCCAACATTAGTCTATAACATAATTATAGTATATAGTCCAACATTTTCAATTTCTACATCAAGGAATCAATGTTCATGCTCTGTTTCTACACATTATATACTAAACATTTTTATAAAATTTCAACAAAATTACACAATGCTTATATACTATAATATAACACTAATACCCTATAATTATTCATCATGATCAACTAAATCATTCATTTCCCATGCTATGAAGCTCACGGCTTTCTTGAGAAAAATGGAGCAACCATTTTCAAAATTCCTAGTAAATTCACATAGTTCATAACTAAGGTCCTAGATCAACATTATGCTATAACATTTCTTAAATCAAATTTGTACATCGCCTAACATTTTTGGTTTATTTTCGTAATTTTCAAACTATAGCATAGATTTCTTTTAAATTCTCAATAAATCACTATGAACTCCTTAGCTAACATATAACATAAATCCATCATCAAAACAAGCCTTAGAATTTTCGATCATCATAGAAAATCATAATATGCTTAGCCTTTGATTTAATACAATACATATGCTTCTAATTACATACTAAGCATATTTAAAGAACAACAAACATGTTAGCATAATTTATTCTATTTTTCTCTCAAAACACATGCTTGTAAAATAAAAATCGAACCATTGGATAATTAAAATTTAGTGTATAATCGAAGCTTGTTCGATTTCTAACCTTTAACAGTATTGATTTATCGAACACAAGCTTTAGATCAAGCTTTTGCTAAGGAAATAGATGAACACACAAGGGTTTTCTATGGTGTAGCTCTCGGTTCTTTAGTTTGAGAAAGAGTGAATGAGATGTTTGCTCAATTAAAAGCTTAAGTACAAGTAAAGCAAATAAATTCAAGACTTGTAAAATCCTAAAAAATGCTCACGCTCTCTCTCACCTCACTAATTGGAAGCCTTTCTAATAATACTTTATGACTCATAGGATATTACATCACCAAAGTTAATACCTCTTACACCATTTTTCTGAAATAAACAATTTGATTTCTTTTCTTTGGGAACTAAGAGTCATCGGCTCTCCTTGTTCAAGAGAAACAAGAAATTTTCTTTTGTCTTAATACCATGTATAAGTCAAGACACATTCCCATATGCAATTCAAAGTCATAAAAGGTGTTTTAATTTTTCTTCTCACTGATTTGGAAGCAAACTCACGGCTATTCTCATTACAAAGCTTCCACTTGATGCTCTCATTTAATTTACTTGGTTAGTGTGTAGAAAATATCCTACTTGGTCAATTAATTGCTAAGTATGTCCCATGGTAGCAAAAATAATTAAATCATGTTACACACATATTACAAGTTCACTAAGACTTTCAAAATTGTGCCCAACATATGATTTTTCTTGCTATTTATAGATATATAATATAATATATGTCTTAGATGATAAATTATATCATAGGAAAAATAATTAAGAAGATTCCATGTGTCAAACCCTAATTTTCGAAATTACGGTTTTCGAAATGCTAACTTTATTCAATAATCATTCCTTAATTCTCTAGCATTATTTTAATGCTAAATAATACTCTAATTACATATAATAATCATAGGAATTTAAATACTATAATTCCTTGATCATTAAACTCATTTTTCTATTCATCTCTAAACGTTAACGTTTGAAACGTCTCAAAACGTTAATTATCGATCTATCTCAAAAAGGTCGTAATAAAGTCGTAATCACTTTATTAAATTATTCCATTAATAATAGAATTTAATTCTAAGCTTCGTTGCTTAGAAAATTTTACGAAATTTTAACTATCGATACTCAATCGACGTTAAAATGCTACTGCCGAAACACTTTATATATTTATATTCCTTAATTCACAATCCTTAGTGAATATAAAATATGAATTCATTACTTCGTAATTAATCGAAATCATTATTCGATAAATTACTAATTCAATTATTTCGGCGAAACCTTAATTTATGAATTTAAATATCGTAATTAGGCATTTAATTCTTTGGGATATTACATGGACCACACTAACAAGAGTGTTGAGATACTTGAAACATACTAGCACTCATGGTATACATTATTCGAGATATCCCTCTGCTTTGGAAGGATATTGTGATGCCAATCGATATCCGATACTAAAGACTCCAAATCCACAAGTGGTTTTGATTTACAATTGGTGGAGGAGCAATTTCATGGAAATCTTCTAAGCAACTTGCATAGCCCGATCCACAATGGAATCGGAGTTTATTGCTTTAGACAAAGCCGACGAAGAAGTTCGAATGACTAAGAAACTTCTTAGAAGATATCCCCTGTTGGGAAAAACCTTTGCCTCTGGTTATGATACATTGTGATAGCATGGCAGCCATAGGGAGAGCAAATAATAGTATGTATAATAGTAAGTCTCGACATATTCATCGAAGACATAATACTGTTAGACAATTGATCACTACAGGAATAATGTGTATTGACAATGTAAAGTCAAAAGATAATATAGCGGATCCGTTTACTAAAGGTATCGGTCGTGATCAATTATATGATGCAGTAAGGGGAATGGGATTAAAATCCACACGTTAAGAACACTTGCAATGGTAACTCAACCATGATGATTGGAGATCCCAAAAACATGGTTCAATGAGACAACTAAGTTGCAGGAGTTCAAGTTGAGCACTTGAAAATTTTAAAATCCATTCTCGTAGCTGCTCAAGTGCAAACCTGTAACTTGTGGTAAAAGGGTAAGCTTTTAAGGTTTTTAATGATTCCTATAGCCTTTTATAGGTGGAGTATGGCAGGATACTCTTTATAGAAGATCACCTATATAAGTGAAGAAGTGGGGCCGCTTCAAGATTACGATAACATTTATGAATCCAAGAAATGGTCCAAGGCCAAATGGACACAACGTGAGAACGAAAGATATTAGATCTATTATTGTGTATGTGTGTTGTCTTGGTTTACACTAAAGTTGATCGGTTCAAGACATCGCGTTCACCAAGCAACGAGTAAATCGAGATAGCATTACACTAAGGAAGGTTCAAAGCTAACTACTACCTATCCCGATGCAATAATAGGTCGTCGGGACTTTGAAAAACTTGCATTTGCATTAAATGTCATTCATGTGGGGGATTGTTGGAAAAATTATTATTTTCCATATGAATTTATTTAATAGAGTTGGTTATAAGTGGTTAAAAGCGGTTAGAGGTACATTTTCATGTGAAAAGACGTACATTTTTCATATGAAAAGACATACTTTTTCCATATGAAAAGACGTACCTTTTCACATGAAAGGATACGTACCTCTTCGCGAAAAGACATCTTCCTCTCTATAAATAGACTCATTTGATTGACATTCAAACACACCAAAACGAAGATAATTAATCAATCTCATTCATTCTTCAAAAGCCTCTATCCCGAGTATCAAGTAGTTCGCCCGGAGTACGATTTCCTAGTACAAGGTCTCGTATTCATAGAAAACCGTTGTATCTTGGGGACGTTTGCCGTTGAACCGTGTGTCTTGTCTTTGGGCAATTTAGTCTTACGAAGAGAGTCTAACTCTCGCCTCGGTTTTACATAGCATATTGTTATTCTGTCCATTTTCTACATCCTACATATAACAATTGCTAGTGATAGATAGAGCCGAGGAGAAGGAATGATGAGAGAGGAGAGGTATTGGAACTGTTTGATGATGGGGCAGCCACCGGTCACCTTGCCTTTGCCTGAGCTGACGACGGCAAAAGAAAAATGAGAAGAAATAGTGGTAGAGAAGCTCATCGGTGGTGGCTACGAGGTGTGCGAGAGAGAGAGGTAGAGGTGAAGAGTTTAGAGAAATAAAGGTGGGTCTTGAGTTTGGGAAAGAAAAGAATGGGATAGTGGGCTTCCCGTGTGGTGTAGGGAGAGAAAGAAAAGAAAATAGTGGTTTAGAGTAGAAGGTAGTGGTATTGTGGTACGAGGTGGTTGTGGGTTGTAGTGTGGGTGGAATGGATAAGGTGATGACACCTAAGGGCCAAGTGCCCTTCTACTTACATGCACACACACACACATACACATGCATCACACACATAACACTACTACACTTATGCATACACATGCATATCATGTATACATATAGGGAAGGGTTAACGTGAGAACCATTTTTATTGTGAGAACATGAGAATGAATATCTTATGATAGTAATGAATATGTTGAGAAAGTTAATGAATAAAAAATAGAATTTTCGCCTCTCATGGGATTCAACCCCGTGAAAATTCAATTTTGGATTCATTAACTTCGCAAGATATTCATTAACTTTCATAGCATATTCATTTTGTTCAGAAGAGTTTTCGTAGTTCTTAGTTCTTACGTTAAAATTGGTTCTTATTTGAACCTCACTCTATATATATATATATATTACTTATATATCTAGCATGAAGTATATATAGATGTATCTTAATATGTACGTTAATTACAATTAATCATGTAAAAGTATCACTATATTTTTAATTCAAGTAAGATAGTTTGTTTAGAAAATTACCCTAGTCCACCTATAATAATATGTGTAGTACAAATTGTAACACACAATAAATCACATATGGAGTTTCTAGTTGTGTCATCATACGTATGTATGTTATTTTATTTAGACATTTAATTGTCAAGTATCGGGCTTGCTCTTGCATAAAGAATGCAACACTTTAGTGATTAAAAAAATAAGAATCCAAATTGTATAGTGTTTATCTTCTTTATTTATATTATTTTATCTTTCTATTTAATAAGAAATAGCTTCCTGCAGCTATAGATATTTTCATATATAATTAGGTAATACTTTTCTTTTTTTGTATACACTTCATCATCATTGGATTTCATAATTGCACTTAATTCAATTACTCAGGTATCGAAATTAATAGTTCAGAATTCTTCACGCTTCATGATAATGCACGCCAATGAGAAAATGACGCGCGCTCTTAATTGTTTTTTTTAAAGAAAGGTTTTCTCAAAAATAAAATTAAATTTTATTAGCATATTTTATTAAGGTTCATTACTAGTAGACAACTCTCCGGGATATTACACTAAAATTATCACAATGTCAATTTATTAGGTCAAAATTGCATATTTTCCTATAAGCACAGCCGCACAATTGACTGTTGATTTATTCGTGTATTTTTTTCTACGGCGTCTTATATTGTTTCCTTCGATTAGACTAAGAGGTGTTTGGTGAGAACATAAGCTCCCAAAACAACTTATAAGTTGCTTTTAAGCTTAAAAACAACATTATAAGTTGTTTTGGGAGCTTATAAGCTTCACCAAACACTCTCTAAGTATAAGCTCCCAAAAACAGCTTATAAGTTGTTTTTGGGAAGCTTATAAGCTCAACCAAACACCATCTAAGCCAAATATTTGAACTGTTCTGAGTGTAAAATCGTAGTCCAATTAATATTCTGCCGTCTGTATTTTGACGGCAATTATATTTAAGGCAAGTTACAATCTTCACCACCTTTATTTGATTATGAACTTTCCAAGAAAGTTCTATTCTAACATTATGTCATAATTCGTAACTTGAGATTAAAATTATGATATATTTCCTATTTGCCTTTATTTAATACTCTTGGAATTTGATAATTAGTTGTATAAATGTAATTATCATGGTAATTAATGAGATTATAAATATAAATTTACCTACTTTATTGGTTTATATAATTTGACGGTAGGGGACACTTAAAAAAGAATGACGAAAGTAGTTTGTATAGAGTACTTTCTCCGTCATTTTTAAGTGCCATATTGATTTTTTTTCTTGCTTTTTATTATGTGTCATAGTTTTAAATTTAAGAGTAAAATTGTGATCAATTTATTATTTTATTTTTATTTAATATTATTAGAATTATGATAACTAATAAGATTATAAAAGATTTTTTTTTTTATTTAATCATTTGTTTGATTTGAGTCATTTGACGGGAGAGTTCATTTAAAAAAGAAGGAAATGAGCACCAAATACTTTCGAAACGGTCATGGATAAACTCCAAATATACGTCAGCTCTCCAACGACTATATCAATAATCAATGCAATACTCTGTTTCCAAACATTTAATACCACATAAGTTTCAGCGAATGTTTCTTTTTTCTTTGATATCCTTCTCTTATCTTAATTATCTTCATGTTACAGAATCTCCCCTATTAATTGCACCATTAGTGCAAATCAGCCGGAGGTCCAGGCTTGCAGAGAGGGAGAGAGAGAAAACATTAATTCTGATATGCGAAACAGCCGTTGAAGCATATTTTCCTCTACAAGATTACGCATGTCAAAGCACACGCAAACCACTCTCTTCAGTTTTAAACACACACAACACACTCTTAACAGAGCTAATACTCTGTCATCTATACATGTGTAGATATATAATGGGCTTCCCTCCTCAACAAGAAGTGATGAAGCTTGAGTGTGAATTTAAGTGTAGAAACAGGGCAACTATCAAGCAAAGATTCACATCCAAGTGTCAAAACCAGTGGATTACTTTACTAAATGGCATTTTTCGTGCTTGACTGAGTGTTATTGCCGTTATATTTTAAAATTGTATGTTCGTCGTGTGTATTAATATTAAATAATTTACTGATCTCACCAACCGAAAAATATGGGCTCAATACAATTTTATATTATATTTCAGCAGTATGTATGGTGGCATCATTAATCGATACTTGTGCAATGCTGACTTTGTGGAAGCAATTTTATTTGCAACACCCTCAAAATTTACACATCAATTAAGACAGAAAACCCCGAACCTGAAAATCGCCTGGTACGGATCAGAATTCCTGGGACTAGCAGCTCTCTCTCTCCATCGGAAAGTGGGGAATCAGCAGCTGACGTGGACCGTTGTGTCGACGGATCGTTCGAGCCGCTGTTTTGGAGCCGATTAAAAAGGATTTCAACCCATCCTATTTGGTGATAGGTAAAATTTATATTTGGCAGTTTGAATGAACGGATTGATTATGTCTATATAAAATTTATATATTGCAACAAATTCATCATCATATTCCAATTCAGTGATGGCGGCTTTTGGTGCGGCGATTTCTCTCAAGAATACGATCCAGCGTATTCTACAATCATCTCGCATTTCCTTGGTTTCCCCCTCTCCACAAATCTTAAAATCTGTGTACGAGGAGCTGGTTCGCTTGCAGAGCGTTCTGCTGGAATTGGACAAGACCAGCTACAGCAAGATTAGAACGAAGGTCAATGGTTTAGATGAACTCATAAAAGAGACAGTATGGGAATTCGAAGATTTACTAGAATCTGATCTCTCACATCAAACTCTTCCACAACTTGAGAGAAATCATCTGCCGCTCTCCCTAGATCTGCAAAGTCTGCGACATCATGCTGATTGCTTCATCGAGAAGGTGAAGATGATGGAGAAGGAGTACATTGATGAAATGGAGAATATGCCCGAAGAAGAAGGCGAACCTATTTCCTCAAGAATTGATTTTGGTGGAATCAAGTCAAAGATGGTTGGATTCTCCTATCGACTTAAAAGAGCAAGAGGTTATCTTATGGAAAGTGATAAAAAGACCGATATTTATTCACTTATTGGGATGGCTGGCGTGGGAAAGACCATTCTTGCTAAGCAAATCTTTGATGATCCCTTAATTCAAAGTCATTTCGAGTTTCGAGGATGGATCAAAGTGGGCAGAAAATGTGAATTCAATGAAATATTACGATGCATTCTAGCTCAAGTAGTGGATCCCGAAACTTACAAAATGCTTACACAAGGAGAAGATGATGGCGAATTAGTTAAATTCAATGTGTGCGAAAGATTGAAAGGTAAGAAATGTCTCATTGTGTTGGATGATATATGGGACGAAAAAGTAACAGATCACTTTATAAATTCTTTGCTACACATGAATACTTTTGGAATGATTCGATTCTTACTTACAAGTAGACGAGCTATAACATACCCGAGGAAGATGGGTGAGTATGAAAGACTACTATTGTTGAATGATAAAGAAAGTAAGGAATTATTTCGCCAGAAGGTGTTTGGTGATGAGAGTTTCCCTCCTCAGCTTGAGAAATTGGGAGAGAAGATTGCTGATAATTGTGATGGTCTTCCTCTTATGATAGTCACGGTTGCAAACCTTCTATCGAAAGCCGACAAGACCCCAGAATACTGGAAGCAGGTTGCCAAACAACGTAGTCCACTCTTCCTAGATGCATATAATCAAGTCTCAAAGGTACTTTCCCCAAGTTATGAATACTTACCTCAATATTTAAAAATGCTTTTTCTCTATATGGGAGCTTACCCTCGGCGTCAAATGATCATTCTGCGCGATCTCTTCTATCTGATGAATGTTGAGGGGTTTTTTGGATCGATTGGAGAAGATACCTATGAAGATTTTTCCAGAACATGCTTGCCAATGCTCACTATGCGGTATCATCTTGTTCTCTATGATTCAAATAGTTCAATTGGTGGGTATCAGGTGCATTCTTGCTGGCAACACTTTTGTAAGGAAGAAGCTAGTAAGATTAAGTTTCTGCATGTTTTACAAAGTTGTGATGATGTTATAAAAGACCAGCGCCGATTGTGTGCCCATAGCAACAGTTTATTCTGCTTCAAACAAGTTTGTGATTCAATTCAAAGTGATTGTGCATCCACTGCCCGTTCTCTCCTTTGTTTTGGTCCTTACCACCAATATCCAGTGCCAGTAAATGCCATGGGTTTGAAGTTACTCAGGGTACTGTATGCTTTTGAAATGCGATTTTACACTTTTCCAATTGAAATTTTAAAACTAGTTAGTCTACAGTACCTTGCCCTAACTTGCAACGATGAGCTCCCTGCTTCCATAACCATCCTTTTTCAACTTCAATTCTTGATGATCCTTCCACATATCAACATAAAAAAGTATGGAGTTCAGTCATATATGCCGATGCAAATATGGGACATGCAAGAACTAAAGCATCTTGAGACGTGGGGAAGGGACCTACCAACCCCTAATTCTGATGCTACCTTGAACAAACTCATCACACTTAATGGTGTGAGTGCAGACAGTTGTACAAGTAAAGTTCTCAAAAGAATTCCTAATATTAAGGAATTAGGAATTTGTGTGGAGTGGAAGCCTGGTGATGATGATAGTAGCCCATTGAGTTTTCTGGGTTGTATTTCTGAACTCCAGAATTTGGAGAAACTTGCATATCAAATCATGAATCCTGAGATGAAACATGAATTGACTATTATCCCTTTGATGTTCCCATCAAGTGTGATATCTTTGCATTTGAGTGGCTTGGGATATTCTTGGGAGGACATGAATGTCATTGGGTCTCTGCTACCAAATCTTGAGGAGCTCACATTAGATCGCTATGCCTGTCGAGGTCCGGAGTGGAATATAGAATCTGGGCTGTTTTTGAAACTTCGTGTTTTTACAATTGAAGATACCGATTTGGTGCGATGGAGACCTCAACGTGGAAGCTTCACGGGGCTTTGCTACATAAACATGAAGCATTGCTACAAATTACAACAACTCGATTGGCCGTATGATCACCTTTGGATCAAACATATTGAATTAGTTGAGTGCAATCCTTTAGCTGTCGCTTGTGTCAGGCAGTTAAAAAAGAAATTCCCCTTTAATTTTTTTCTCCAGTCTACTATTTGAGCTCAAGTTGTAGCTACACTTTCAACTTGGCTAACAGGTTAGTCCTTCTACTTCAGTTACTTTGCAATATCATCCACGTGCTCATTTTCTACTCTCCTTTATCTTAATTATTGCCCGCCCCTGTTTTGACGAACAAATCAAATAAGTTGATGTCTTAACTTGTCTAAATCTAATCACACCTAGAAATAAAATAGTCAAAGAAAATCTAAAATATGGATTTGCCCTCGATGACAATAGACCTAATTAATTTTGTGTTTTTGTTATAATCAGAGTGTTTTAGGTTGTTGGCTTTCCTTTTCTTATCGATTAGTCTATGAATGAGAATCTTTTAAGTAAAACGAGGGAAGTAGGCACATTTGGAGGTCTTTTTGTGGGTTGCTACGACTACAATGCCAATCAAGGGACCAGAGATTATACTCCCTCCGTCCTCCAATTTCCTTCATAGTTTTCCTTTTTGGGACGTCCCCCAATTTTTCTTCATATCCATTTATGGTAACTATATTATCAACTTATTACCCTCAATAATATCACTTATTTACACTTTTTACTATCCATGACCCGCCACTATTTCTCTTTTTTACCATCAAACCTCATTTATTTATACATTTTTACCACATATGATCCACTACTAACTAATTAAATATTAACTAATGTGGGACCCTTATTCCTTTGAATGTGGTGGCTTATATGTGATAGCTGTTTAAATAAAACTAACATGTATTCTCCTTTGAATATTTATGTACGCTCACATTCTATATTCAATTTTCAGGCAAATAAGAGTGTTGAAGAGGTCAGATGCTGCCTTATCATTTAATCTCAATACTTGCATGCTGTCGCTTGAATTTAAGGATTGTGACTTATTTTGGATTATGAAACTTGAGTGCTAGATTATGTTTGGAACCAAAATTGTTGCCAGTTGAGTTTGTGTGAAAACATTGTTTGCTTTTAGTTCTTAATTCAGGGACTGTAACTTGTATGTGTTATGTATAATTTTTACTATGTTTTGATATTATATGTAATCAATTGATGTACTCCTTTTAATATCTTCAAAATTTCATATTTTAGCAATATATTAATTTCGGGTTTCATATTTCAAAAATTATAAGATTCATTAATCCTAATTATGCTTGCAAAATTAGAATATAATGCTATCACAATTTGAATGAGCTTATTTTCGGTAGACTTGTCATCTGTTTTGATGTATTGGTCAAGAGCGTATGAATACCTCCTCCATTCTACCTTGTGGCATTTGGCTAACAAGAAATACACAACCTTCTTAGAACCTTCAATTATTGATTATTTAAAACTTTCTTATCAAGGTAAATTTCACTGCAAATATTAGTCGAGTATTTTAGTGTTATAGATAGCATGTATTGAACGTCAAGTTGTATGTCAAAATGCTCTTCTCATTGAATCCGTCAAAACCCAATCTTTGATTTCTTAAATTAAAGGCCAGAAAGACAAGAATTTGTTTACAATTGAAAGCATGTTTGGATGTGTTTTGCATTAAATAAATAAACTTGAAATCCATGCCAAACTGTAATTTATCAAAATCCATCAAACAATACTGATATTTGGATGTATTTTGCATTACATACACCATTAAATGCATGTTTCATCTACTGTATACTGTATAGCATGGCAGTCCCCCACACGAAAGCATCGTTATCAGTATTAATTTGCTAGCCGGACACAACATTATTTGATAGTCATTTAATAATATTTATTACATTTCCTTGTCTCCATCTTTATCCATTATACAAACACCAAAGATAATGATATATTACCATTTTTTAGAGAATAATTATATAAACTATTGAATAGATTATTCAAATACATATATCCAATTATACTATTGAACAGCGCTCGTAGATCATTTAAATACATATATATCCCATTTAATAATATAATATTATTGCATGATATGTAACTTATGTTATATGTAGAATTATTCAGAGCCATTTAAGAAGTTTTGCAGTACTACGTTTGTTCGGACAAGAAAGAAAGCTGCGGTGGGTCTTGATTCCTTCTACACTATGCATCTTTTTAAATAATTTTAATTTCGTATAAAATTTAACTATATTTTATTTGAAAATTGATACAAACTCAGCCTCAGATATAAAAAAGAGAATTTAGTGATGATATCGTCATATATATAAGACTTGTTCTTCTCAAACGACCTATCAATTATGTGACCCGAAAATCTTTTAATTAGTTTCAGTCAAATTGAACATTATCATCCAAGAGAGAGAGATTCTTCTTCTGCTCTGGTTTTACTTCACTTCTCCCACTCCCAGGAATTATTTGCTCAAGATTTTATCACGTAACTAAGCTTAAATTATTATTAAACTCAATTATTGCTTGATCAAATTTATATTTACGTGCCTCTCATTTAATTAGTGTTTGGTGTTCTTTAATACAAGGTTTTAGTTATGCTCATCATTGATGTGAACTCCAAGAAAATAGTTATTCTCAAATATGATTAGGGGTGTTTGTTTAAGCTTATTTTAGAGAGCTTATAAGATGTTTTAAGAGTTTATAAGTTGTTAAAGTATTTGAATAATTGATCTTATAAGCTAGAGAAAGAATCATGAGTTAGAGAAAGAAAATCATAGTTAGAGAGATAAAACTGACGGATGTGAAGTTGATAGTGTATATGTAGGAAATAATAAACTATAATAAGGTTATTTTGGTAAATTCATGATAACTTATAAGCTTATGAAAAAATAAGTTGGAGTTGAATAACTTATTTTTAAAGGAGTTTATAAGTTGTTGGACTTATTTTCAGAACTTATAAATTATTTGGTCTATTGTAGAGCAGTGGCTCACACTAGAACGGCAGAGAGCGCTATTGTAGAGCAAACATTTGGCTCTTACAACACTACGCGTTTCACACACACTAAAACCACCCTCTTCATTTTTAAACACGCACACAACACACACTAGCAGAGCACTCTATCAACTCGGGAATTTCTATAAAACATATAGGTGTACTATATCCTCTCTCACATGATAATATTTTATTAATATAATTATATTGATAGAATATTATCATATTGATAGAATATTATCATATGAGAGAGATGTAGTACACTTATATATTTTATATCAACTATATGTGTATAAGGTGTCGTGCCTCCAATGACAAATTTTTCCACTTTTTAAAAGTTGAGAGCGACTTTTTTACTATTATGGCAAGATGATGTGGCAAAAATTTAGCTTCCAATTTTTCAAATGAGAAATTGGCTTTTTAATTTTTTTAGGTCCCACTACTTATTCTTTTCTATTTTTTCTTCTTCTTTTTTCAATTTTATTTTTAAAAATAGTTAGATCCATTAAAATATATTCAAGACCCATCTTGAATTAAACACCACTAAAATATTTTCATTCTACATAAAAATCGTAAAAAATAGAGCGAATTTAAATTGAATACATATTACAAATAAATAATATAGATAAATATAGATATAATTGTGTACATATACTATGTAGATATTATAATGAGACCCAAAAGAAGAATCTTTATCTCGGGAGTCTCATATGATGACTCAACGGTTAAGAAGTTGATCATTCCCATAAGAATGTAAAGGGATTAATCACATAACTCACCGATTAAGAAACTAAGATAACATTTACATAACGATTAAAAAGTTAGGTGACCTCACAAAACGTCACCTTAAAGAAAGTGAAACTCTCTCACTATGAAAACTAAGAATTGATCCTTGTGAATACTTTTTTTAATGCAATTCTAATTATAGTGTATAATATTTAGTCAAGAACATTCCAAACCATGCAATTCAATAATTAGTGTATAATATTTAGGCAACAACATTCCAAACCATATTTTGTGAGGCTTTGGAGAAAAATCTCTATTCATAATATTAAAACTACGCAGTTTATTGGATAACCACATTTACAAATGCCCCCTGTAAACCTGTAGTTCCATATGTGTGTATGTATGAAATTCTTTATTTTTTCACTATCAATTCTCTCTATTAATTCTCTTGCAAAATCTTGAGCTGAGCAACTCGGATAAATACCTATGACTGCTGTGACTTGAATTGTTCATAGTTACTCTTAGCTTCCTGGATCTCCTTCTGGAGGTCAGAGAACAACCCCTCGGACGACTCAGCAAAGTTGTTCAATTGCCCAAGAAATCCAGCCAAGCTCGTCCTAAAACGATCCAGAGCTGCTATCCGGACTTCAGGGACTTCGCCTGTCAACAATGTAGTACTCGCGGCCTTCCCCTGGCTCTTCTCTTGATGAGGGAGAAAGTGTGCGACTTCAACCTCCAAGTCCTTGATAGAATCCACAACCCCTTTGGAAGGGAGTTTCTCGATCATCTCCAACCAGGCGCCGCATATCATGTATATCGGTGGGCCCGTGTTCCGTATGGGTGGAGGTTTCATCCTTTTATTCCTCTTGGAAGTATTCTGCGGGAGCAAAACACACTTAAAGAGCCACTTATTGATGGATTCCACGTAGAATTTTTGCGCGCTGATCCATTTCGTGAAGATGGATGACAGAGAGCTTAGTTCGTTCTTGAGATGGATGGTGACCTGCCTCCGCGAATCCGACTGTATAATGATTTTTGTGCTTCCCGGAGTTTGAGATACCGATATTGTATGAAGTTGAAGCTTGTGACATTCCACCATCATTTCCCACATCTTCCTCAAACTGTTATCGCAACAAGAGGCAAGTATATGAGAAGCTAAAATAAGCCATAATGTCTCAGATCAAAACAAAATCAATGCAAAAGTTTATGCCGGATGCTACCCATATCTAGATCCAACCCATATCTTTTGGCATATTTGTAATTTTATCAGCGTTTGGTATTGTTCGGATCCGAATCTTGACCCATAGACGACATGACACAAGACTCCCCCCCACGACTATGCTTAAACGACTTTAGCACTCTACTTATGGAATTAATAAAGGCCAAAACTTGTGTGCATCAGTACGGTGCATCCATTCTAATTAAATCCAAATAGGATTCGCCAATCCTCTATTAAGGTTTATAATCCTTAATTAGGGCTATCAATCCCCAATTATGATATACTAATCACAGTTACGACTTAGAGGGTGTTTGGCTAAGCTTATAAGCTCTTCAAAACCGCTTAGAAGTTGTTTAGGAACTTATAAGCTCATGCAAAGTGTTTGGCAAAATAAACTCCTAAACAGCTTATAAGCTGTGAAAATAAGCTCCAACAACTTATAAGCTCTCCTAAAAATAAAGTAGCTCAACTCCGATTTATTTTTTCATAAACTTATAAGTAATAGTGAATTTATCAAAATAACTTTACTATGGTTCGTTATTTTCTACATATACACTATCAATTTCACCTCTCGTCAATTTTCTCTCTCTAACTCACGATTTTTTCTCCAGTTTATAAGCTCAATCATCCAAAAACTTTGACAACTTAGAAGTTCTTCAAACATTATATCTTATAAGCTCTTAGAGCTTATAAACTCTTTAAAATAAGCTTAGCCAAATACCCTCTTAATTAGGCCGTATGCACCGACATCCAGATGTAATGGAGTGTGCCTCATCAATGAATATGACTTACCCCTCTATTAGCTCCTCGAGTTGCGGCTGAAGCTCTCGATCTCGAATTTCTTCAATCTTCTTTGAGATGGAGTCGATTCTCTGAATAGCAACTCTAATTCTTGAATGCAGACCTTTGACTGCAGCACGCGTCTTGTCAGTATTCTCTCCTTGTGATTCTTGCTGTCGGAGAAGTCTGCACTTCTGATCGAAATTGCTCCTAAGAATCTGACCAGCCTGAAAAAAGAGGAACACTTTCTATCAGACGACGTAGTCACAGAGGATACCGGGGCAGATGGATGCTAAAACCAGTCAATTTTAAGTTTTTAACAAAAAGATAATATAAGATTTAGAGCTATTGCCCATGTAAGAAGTTCAAAAATCAAAACAATAAGGCTAATATACCTAGATAGGCAAGACATCTAAGCACTGGGAGGGGTGAAGCAATCTCGTACTACAATATGAATTCTAAAGATGGATATTATTTATCACATACAGAGATGCACTCAACACCTACCTTAACTTCATCGTAAAGCTTCTTCTCCCATGCATAAAGCCTATCCAAGGTTGACGCATGGCTTCCAGAGACCATACAGAAGTTGTCGAAGAGATTGTTACTGAGATCTTCAGCAACATCGGTGGAATTTGCACCTAGAAGATTCCGAGATGAAGCAGACCGAGATGATGCCGTGCGATGCCAAGTTAAGTACTTGACAGAATCTTGAGGCGGCTCTACATAGATAACAGAAATAAATGAGTAACCATTTCTTTTTACCACAATAGCCAAAAAAAGGTTAAACCATCAGACAGAGATAGACAAGAGAGAACTTGAAATAAAAAGCGCTTTTTCTTCCAACAAATTTGGAATATTATGTGCTTATTTTTTTGTTCACAAGTCAAGCTCATACTGTGATAACTTCATAGCTGAGTTAAGAGTCACATGTCCAAATAAAATGCAAAATCTTATCTAACATGTCCAAGTAAAATGGAACAGCCGAGCTCTAAACTAAGAAACGAAATTGCTATACATTAGAGTAAGGTGGAGAAACCTACCTTGTGGAACCTGACTTGGATCCTCCCCACAGGAAAGACAAGATTTCAGTAATGATGAGGTGACTGAACCATCTGCCACAAATAAATTTCACCCAAGTTCACACTTTTACCATTATACATAAAGATGGAATAATAAAATTAACACGGTGTTTATAGTTTCAACTATATTAGATATCTTCCACTTTGTCATCTCAAAAATGGGAGCTACTTCTGTATCATTATGGGACTACAGTCACAACACAAGAACTTGATAACTCAAAATCCATTCCTTTTTGGCAATACGTAATAAAAATAATATTCTGCCACAGCCAAATCAATGCAATGTAGCAGCACAAGAAACTAAGAGCTCTCTGATATGCAACAAATAAAAGTCATACAATCTCATTAAACAACATTTCCAAGCTAATTTTCCTAAAGGAAAATATATTTACAGCAAGCCAAAAAAAATTGCACAAGCTTACACGCAGACAGAGAGAGAGAGAGAGAGAGTTTACGTTCTTTTCCGTGCATAACTGGCCGAAAATGGAATTTATTTGCTTCAAGCATCTTTGGGACTTCTTTTCCTGATTCAGATGCTCTTGCAAAAAGCTGATCGATAGTTTTCATGCTCGCCAGGAAGTCCTTTGATACAACCTGATCTTCAACTTCACTTTGTTTCATTGGCGTTACCTTGACATCATTCAAATGCACAAATCTAGAAGATACAGCTCGTAGGGGTGACAAATCAGGAGAGTTGCTGCTCTTCCCATTCATTAACTTGGTTTCTGATACTTCTGCTGACCTAGGTGGTGAAACTTCATGGACAATATTTTCTTTTGTTTCCTTCACATTATCAGAACTCGGAAACATGGATTCCAACACTCTATTTTCGGAAGATATGGAGGATGAATCTTCATTGACAAGATTTTCTATAGACCTGTTCACATTTTTGAAACTCCGAACAAGGGTAGCAGTGGAGGGCTCGTCAAATTCATCATCTGATATCTGTGGATCTTCTATTCCTACAGACGATAACTTATCTTCCACATTATCTATTTCATCAGCCCCTGCCTCTACCCTTGGATTCCTTATGTCATCAGATTTCTCAGAACCCTCGTCAAATCCTCGGCCCTCTTGTG
The DNA here is from genome assembly GCA_036937905.1 of Salvia rosmarinus. Lineage (NCBI taxonomy): Eukaryota > Viridiplantae > Streptophyta > Magnoliopsida > Lamiales > Lamiaceae > Salvia > Salvia rosmarinus. The sequence goes on from CM072818.1 coordinate 74,142,638, forward strand.
TAGAGAAATGCTGGTCGATCGGATGAAAAAGACCAAAATAATCCCAAGGTGAATTTTCTGATGAGACAGCAGTTTCAAAAGGCGATGCTTCTGTTGCTTCAGTGGGGCGAGGGGTGGTAGTTGGAGGAGTTGCCGAAGAAATCGACACTGCGAAAGGCACGGGAGGCTTTTCTTCAACTTTTGTGGAAAATGTGCCTCTGAATTTCATATGATGAGATTGGAACTGAGTTGAAACAGGGGTTGAAGAAGGCGGTGATAGATTTGCAATAGCATCAACATTTTGTGATAAGGATCGAGATGAAATAGATAATCGGGAGACAGATTTCAAAGAATGGGGCTCTGGAGTTGCACTTCTCGAAGAAGGTGCTAAAGGCTCAACTTGAGCATCGAATTCCACAAATCTCCTTAAAGCTGCTCCTACAATTTTCAGTTCCTCGATATATGAAATATGAGCTGCTGCAAGAGAACACCTGCCGTTGAGAGCCTGTTTGATAAATTTCTTTCTTGCACGGCATAGCTGCAGAGTCTTGTCTTCTTCTAATCTAGAATTTGAAGCTCCCATTAGCTCAAAACAGTACGTAGCTCTCCCAGTTGCCAAATCAGCATAAGATCTTCTTCCTTTGATTCGAGTTGTCCTAAGAGTATACAATTAAGATGATAAAATTTGTTTTAGATTCACGCTCATGCCAAACATCATTCAATTTGTTATTATAAGCATAGCATGATTTTAATGAATACAGACTGATGATAATAAACAAAGAAAGCATCTACAATTATACAAAAGAAGCTGCATTATCAATTTGAATCAACTAGTATTTCTGATCTCATTGACTATTCAAGACTTTCTTTTGCCATAAAAGAATTTTGTGATTCCAAAAGCTTTTCTGTTTCATCACTGAAGACCAGATCACTGATTATCTGAGAGTACAGTACAAGACAGGAAAAGAAAAAAGGAAAGGTGCAAAGCAAATATAATGGTAAAATGGGCTAAATCACAGTAATTGTTAGAAAACAGGATTCGGTAACACGTCTATTCTGAAAGATACACAGATTTACCCTATACAAAATAATGATTACGAAAATCATGAAATGATATTAACTGAAAACAACGTGATTTTAACTGAGGGGTGCATTCATTAAGATGAGTTCTTTACTATTTCTTTATGGTATATTGTCATATAAATATTAATACCAGTAGCTGTTTGACGAATAAATTGGATCTACCAACCAACCACAGTTATTAATTGCCTCTAACAGCATCTTTTCATAGCACTGAATAATATGTGCTAACTACTTTCAGTCACTTAACTCGGAAGTCAGATGAAGGTTCGGAAAAAAGGAGAATAAACAAAGTAATTTGAGCGGGCATCTAAGCACACTTTTCATAGGTGGCCGATCAACTGAACCGCCGTTACATGATATTTGGTAAAACAGGAAACTCAGAATTAATAGTTTGCATGATAACGCTATCAATTTCCAGAAAGCAGCTAAAACAAACAGAACAACAAGAACATCATCATCATCAACAACAAGAACAACAAAATAAGCATCTCTCAATTTGGCCCAAAGGCATCCGAATTCAGATAATCTAATTTATCCAGCCAATCTCAATGGGAATCGCTCCCGAAATCCTTCGATTTTAAACTTCTAGCCAAAATCAAAACAAGACCAAAAAAGCCTCAATCAAAAGGTCAGATATCGAATTCAACTGGAACACGAACACTTTAAAAGAACAGTAAAAGAACATAAAAGCCAATAAATCTAAAGGTCAGAACCAATCAAAATTTCGAAGTGATTCAAGCTTCCGAAACCATCATTCATCAACCACAAATCAAATAACAGCAATTCAGACAACCCATCAAGTACCAGTCTCCAGAAAATAAAAAGATCCCACCTTTAACAAAAACAAGCGATCGAGATTTAAAAATCACCACAAAAACTACAATCAACAGAATCCCATAAAAATCAACCGCCACTGACCAGGACCCAAATCAAGAAAAACCAAGAATCCCCCAAAATCAAACTCAAAAATTTAAGCAATCATGCTTATCCCTTCCTTTTACCTGAGAATCGGCTACAGAAACCGAAGCCCAAATTCCGACACCTAGAAGTCAGTGTAGATCGGGATTGCAAGAGCTCTACACGAACAAGAAGAGGCCCTTTTCAGGGATCGTGTGCAAGAGAGTGACAGCTGACAAGGGTCCAAATCAGAGGCTATGTTTGCATGCAATGGTAATCAAAAGAAGGGGCAGTGGGTAGGGAGGGGGGCGACAAGAGGGGTGTGGACCCCCGCTGACTTAGCAGAAGCAATGGAATAATATTGTTCTTAGTAAAAGTTTAATCTGGATTCGTCGCGATGTTCTAAATATTGGGTGGAAGCTCTGCTTTTCTTTCTTTTATGCTGTCCGAGAAAAAGACGACATTGGGATTGGGAATAGAAAGTAAAACATGGGATGGAAAGGAAAAGCCGTCGCTTTTACATTTTAAGAGGTGGCTTCCTTCACCAAGTAACTCGCCTCGTCCTCACCAAATGCGGCTCGATAGTCGGTTTAGTGGGATGTTTTATCTTTAAATAATTCCAATTTAAATTTATAGCCGGTTTGATGTTGTTTGAATTTGAATATTGATCGATTAATATTGACCAATTAAATTATTGAGTTAATAGTTTATAAATTATTGAATTTTGATTAAATTGTACATTAGTTATTGAATTTTCAATTCCATTTGATTTTGCCAATGAGCTAAATTTTGGCTCAACTAGCTCAACTAATGACATGGCCGCCTAAAATTTGAGGTGATAATATTAACTAACAAATAAAACAACGTTGCTTTCGATATTTGACGTTGATAACAGATTTGAACAATGAAGACCATAAAATAAAATAGGGATATTATGGTCAAATAGTCCATATCTTCATTTTGAGGCATTATTCTTGGAAATGTGGTCCCCATATAGAATGCTTAGTGAATATTGTGGTCTTATGTCATGATTAATTGGACAATTAACTCCATCTTTACCTCAGTAAAGTAGAAGCCTAATTTTACACGACAAGTAATTTGTAGCTTTCATTTTAATCTCCATTAATATGTCTTCTGGATTGAGTCACCTAATATATAAACCACTACACTCATAGTTGAAATTATCAAAAGCGCATTACATGAACGGCTATAAATTTCTTTCCTTAGCTAAAAACGAAAAAAAACAATAACAACTCATACTCCATCAACATACATGCAAAGGACAATCAAGAACACATTTAAAGATTCTTCTTTACTTAAACCTATTATATACTTCTTACTGACAACAATAAAAAATTATGCAATAGTAAACAACTTATTTATTGATGCCCGATCTACATATTAAAGTGAATCAACATATGCAACACCACATGCATGCTCTAGCAAACAGTAACCTGTGTCTGAAGATTCTCTCGTTTATAAAATTATTCTGTTTCAGTTCTACCATGATTAAATTATCTCAAATACAGAGAGAGAGAGAGAGAGAGAGAGAGAGAGAATCAAGCAGAGGAAGAAGAAGGTATCCGAGGAATGGAAAACCATGCTCTCTAATCATCATATTATTCATTTATTTGTTTGTGATAACGAGAAACAGCCAGCCACCATTGTGGTTGTCGATGGACTTTTTTATGTAAACCTTATTAATTTGTATATCTAGAAAATCATACATGAAAGATATATAAGCTATAATAAATATTTCATGTACGTCAGATTTAATATATAAGGTTAGTAATTATGGATAATGATATTTGATCATAAGCTCATACTACGTAGTACGTACCCAAAAGGCTTCATAGATTAATAAAAGATGATTATTTATTTTCATAATGAAAGTCTAGCAATAAGCATGAAAAATTATAGGCACAACGTCGAATGACTTCAACTTTCAATTCCACTTGAAGGCTTTCACATTTCAATTGTTATAACTTTCAAATATATAGAGTCATGCATGTCTTAAACTTCTAGAAAAAATTTAATTTTTAGGGGGAATTTTGTTTGATTGCTAATATGTGTTGTTCCATTGTTCTCTCTTTATGGAAAAATTGACATAACTTCTTCTTTGGTTTCTTTTTTTCAGTTAAAAATGAACGGCTGAGATTCATACTCAAATATCTTATTCTTAAAGATGAGAAAAGCTACACGAGGTATTTAGATGTGCTACCATTTAATAATTTTTCATAGGTATAATTTTGGTATTAAACTCGGAGAACAATAACTAATAATGTTTGACAAAAGTTGCCTTTTTTGGATGAAAATACATGTTGTGATCGGTTTGAGTCGATTATAAAAGGGATGGATAATGATATCTTATTTGAAAAACTTTAGGCACATGAACATAGATGTACTATTAGTTGGCAATTACTTTTCTACTTTAGGCACATGAACATAGATGATGGGATATGGCCCAACCGACTAGGCCCACTAACAGGCCCAAACGAGCTGGGCCTAACGTTGGTAGCGGGCCCACGCGGTTGAGCCCAAGCGAGCCCTAATCGGCCAAACCCCAGCCCCGTAACCGCCACCCTCGGCCAATGGAAGACAGGCCCCAGAGCCAAAGTGAGGCGCCACCCTCGGCCAATGGAGAAGACGCCCCAGAACCAAGGCCAGGCGCCACCCTCCACGTGGCGCACGTAAGGCGAAAGGTCCCTGCTCCGGCCAATGGAGGGCAGGCCAGAGGAAGAGTCACGTCACGACCAATGGAGAGGTTGGGCGCGCCTTCAGTTGCAGACTCGGAGTTGTATAAATAGAAGGAAAACTGACATTAGAAGGGTTGGCAACTTATCGAATACTAAGAGCTTGTAACCACACTGCATTATAGTGAAAGTATTGAGGAAACACTCATCCGTGGACGAGATCTCATTAACGATCGAACCACGTAAAAGCCTCGTGTTCTTTATTGCTTTTCATAAATCTCGCACACCACTTAACTAGATTTATCATCGGCGCCGTCTGTGGGAACTGTCGAACAAGAAAGCTTCGCTTCCTCTACAACTAAATGGCAAGAACACGCACAACCGCCGTCCACGCCGGCAACAACCGTTGAGGAGGACGACCAGGTGGTCACCGTCATGGAAGGAGATCGCAAACGCCATTTAACGCCACACTCGAGGGCAACATGGAAAATGTCTCCATACACCTCGGGACCGCCTCCCCAACGTAGGGAAGATGCCGACCTCAACGAGGACGAGCAACAACTTATTCGTCCCCACGAGGTCCTCGGCCGAGCTGTGACCGAGTTCCTCCACGCCAATTTGCCAATTCCAAAGCTTCTCAACTAGAGGACCAAAGGAGCGGGTCCTCGAGGCCTCCTGATCAACACCACGGCCGCCGGCCGCCCCCCATCCGAAACGGCCGGCGCTACCTCGGCGTGATAGCCGAGAACGCGCATCACGCCCGACGCGGCGAGCCGCCACCGCGGCCGAGCCGCCGCCTCATTCGCGGAGCCGCCACCGCGGGCGAGCCGTCACCACCGCCGCCTCGCCATTCGCGGAGCCGCCTCCACCTCGTCATGCCGACCGAGCCGAGCAAAACAGAGGGAAGAAAGGCGAGTCGAACTCCTGGAGGGACGATAGCGCCGCTATCGATCCCCACCCTCTAGAAAGAGATGGCAACGATCTCCGGGTTCGACCGGCACGGAGAATCATCTCCCTTTCTCCGTGGAGATTCTAGACACGCCCGCCCCCGGCCAGCACGGGCACCCAATATAGCGCCTCACGATGGCCTAGGAGACCCTCCGACTTCCTTTCGCCACACTACCAACATGGCGATCAAGGAATGGAAGATTTTCACATGTGCAAAATCTTCCCGAGGTGCCGATCTCCAACGCACGACCCGGTTCACCTCGCCCGCCGTAATCAAAGATACACCGCCTGTGACCTTATGGATCGCCCAAATGGCGCTTCTATCGAAGATGCCACCCCAGCCAGCCTTCTTCCTCCGACTGCTCACAATCCGCCAAGGCGGGACGAGACGATGTCAAACTTCATCTCGAGGTTCATCAAAGAGTCGCTCAAAATCGACGACAAAGAACGACTCTACATCATCAACGCGTTCAAAACGGGATCCGACCCTGCCGAACAAAGAAATTACTGGGAGAAACCAAAGACGACAAGTAAGCTTTGGAACTGGTGGACAACTTCGTCGAGGAGACGAGTCGGACCGGAAGAAGCGGAAATGGGACGAGCGTAAGTCCGAGAAAAAGCCGGATGACCGTAGTCGAGGCGCCGATCGCCGTCGCCTTAGATGTAATCAAAAGAGGACCACTGAGTCTGTGCTCGGACCTCGCCCAACCTCGCGGCAGCCCCCCCGCCAAATCAAGGGCGGAAATATTCGAGCTCCACACGAGCTCTTCCCAAGCCCGCCCCTATGAAAGGAGGATCCAAGAAGAGGTCCACAGACAGTATTGTGACTATCACCAAGGGTATGGTCATGATACCGAGGATTGCGTAAACTGGGCTCGCAGATCGACGAGCTCGTTAAAGGTGGAGCCTCAAGAAATACCGCCGAGCCGGACCGATAAATGCGAAGTCGCAGAAGGAATGGAGGCGGAACAATCGGGGCCGACCCAATGACGACCCAACCCAAGACGACGAGGACGAAGGTCCCAACGCTATGGAGCAGGTCTATGTTGTTACGGATCGCCCTCGACGACGAGGTCGCCCTCGAAGAACGACGCCCGAGGCCGGCCCTCAAGAGCCAAGAACAAGTGACTCGGGATGGTGAGAACATAACGTTCTCCAAGGAGGAACCGTGCCCAAGATCATGCCGCACTGTGATGCCATCACCATACAGCCGTGGTGGGCAACAAAACGCCCACCGGTCTATATCGACATCGGAGCCTCCGTCAAGATCATCTTCCGTGAGCTGCCTGGATAAGCTTGAGGTCGGAGGTATTCAGTACTTCCGCGCCTCCCGCCAAGGAGCTTCACTCAAGAGGCACCCACCCGGGGGTCATTACCTTCCGGTCACGGTAGACGAGCTCCTGTGCCTGGTCACCAAGGCCATCCGATTCTTCCCGGTCCGAGCTCCCTCCGCACAACATCATCCCGGGAGAGATTGGTCAGACGCCACCAGGCCGCCTGCTCGGTCTACCACCACCGTCAAGATTCCCACCCCGCTGGAGTGCTTAGCATCCAGGGGACCAAACGGTAGCAAAAGAATGCCTACGACTCTCAACCCAAGACGCGGCCTCGCCCGTGCATAGCAATTACCGAGCCCCGAGACCGACACCCCGGACGACCGACCGAGGCCTCCAACTATAAGACGACGATCCTCGAAGGTCATCCAGTCGGCACCTGTGGCCAACCGACCTCCGCGGCATGTCATACAACTTCGAGAGAATATAGGGCGTGTTCGCCGTCCCCGCCGATATGATCGGAGTGTCGCCCGAGCTCATAACTCACCGCCTCAACATCGACCCGGCTACCAAGCCATCCGGCAGAAAAGGATATTCGCGCGGCGCAGCCAGTCATAAGGGACGAGGTGTCTCAACTTCAAGGCCAAGATCTTGTTCGAGGTCAATACCCGACCGGATGGCTAATCCAACCGTGGTCCGAAGCTGAGGAGGAGGGGGCGCATGTAGCCGATTATACCGACCTCAACAAGCACCGCCTAAAGATTGCTACCCTCCCGACATCGACAAGAAGGTGGAGGCATTGGTGGGCCACGAGATGTTCGACTTCACGGATCTATACAGGGTACCACCAAATCATGAGCCCGGAGGACGACCAAGACCGCATTCATCACCGACTTTGTGTCTTGGCGTCGAAGATGCCTTTCGGCCTCAAGAACGTCGGGCTACTTACCGTAGGATGGTGGATGCAACATTCAAAGACCACATCGGGAGATCGTCGAGGTCACGCCGACGACATCGTAGTCAAAGTCGAAACGGAGAGTCGCACCATGACCTCTGCACTATCCTCCAACTCCTCGTGTCGGCCAACCTCAAACTCAACCCCGTAAATGTACATTTATGGTGAAGACCGAAAGTTCTTGGGTGCTGGGTTTCAAGAGGGCTCAAGGCCAATCCCACCAAGGCGAAGGCGTGCTCGACATGCAGTGCAAGGACCATCCGTGAGATCCACAAACTCACCGGTGCCTAGCCGCCTCGCAGATTTCTATCTCGAGCCGAGAAGCGGCCCCTTCTTCAAGATCCCGAGGAGAGCTCCGACTTCACCGCAGAAGAACACCAAGCCGCCAGCGACGCTTAAAGGAGTACCTTGCCGACCGCCGACCCCGTCCGCCCCAAAGCAAGGCGAATCTCTCTATATCCGTCGCCGACGAGGCCATCAGCGGGTATCGGTACGAGATGAGGTGGGACGATAACTCCCATCTATTTTATCACCGAGCTCTCAAAGGACCGGAGACAAGGTACACCGGCCTCGAAAAAGTAGCACTGGCCCTGGTGAACGCCAAGCGACGCCTCCGACCCTACTTCCAAGCTCACTCCGTCCAGGTGCTAACTGACTTACCCTTGAGACAAGTCTTGTTAAAACCTGAGTCATCCGGACGTATAGCTAAGTGGACACTGGAGCTCATGAGCACGACATCTCGTGACTCACCCAGCCGCCATAAAGCGGCAAGCTCGCCGACTTCTGGTTGAAGCCAAATTCACGAGGTGGGCTCACAACAAGTAACTCCAGCCTCCGCCGCATGCTGTGGATGTCAATCGGCCAACCTGTCGGGTTCGGGCTAACCCACCTCGGATTGTCGGGCTATTCGGTTCGGGCTATTCGGTTGACATTTTTTCGGGTTAGAAAAATTCAACCCTAACCCTAAACTCTCGGTTTCTGCTAACCCATCTAAAAGCTAGATATATATATATATATATATATATATATATATATATATATATATATATATATATATATATATATTGTTCAAATAAAAACACATTCAAAATAAGAAATGAGAACAAATTTGAACCATTGATTTTGAAGATGTGTGGTTGTGATTAAAACAAATTAGGGTATAATGCTAATTATATAATATTACGAAAATAACCGTCCCTTAATTATAGGAATGTGATAACTTAATCTTGAACCATTGATTAATGGCAAATGGATGATCAAGATGAATTCTTATTTCTTATTTTAAGGAGTTTGTATTATAACTCATCCCTATATATATATATATATATATATATATATATATATATATATATATATATATATCAAATATTTTATATTAAGCGTTGGAGTAAAAAACAAATAATTGAAAAATAAATATAATACATTCCACAAGTTCTTTTTTTAATCTTATTATACTAACTTTGAATAGCAAACAATAAAAATTAAAAATAGTGCTCATAATTAAATTCTTTTTTCTAATATGCTTTAATGTCCGCATTCCATGTAACTAAATGATCTCTAATAATATAATACAATTATAGCGGAATTAAAACTAATATCTAGAAAAATTTTAATAAGTTAATTCAATATAATACTATTTAAAATATATTACAATATCAAAATTAGAAAATAATGCTCACAACTAAATTATTTTTTTAATATATTTGAATATTCATATTCCATAATAGCTAATTCACTATTTTTTGTAACTTTTAACAACACTATGAATATCTTCTATAATTTCTTGTATAGTTGTAGGGATGTTAATCCGGCCAACCCGCCAGTTCGGGCTAACCCACCGGGTTGTCGGGCTATTCGGTTCGGGCTATTCGGTTGACGTTTTTTCGGGTTATAAAATCCAACCCTAACCTTCTAATTTTATCGGGCTATTCGGGTCACCCGTGGGCTTCACCCATATCGACATCCCTACCCACAAGGAGGAAGCCGTCCCTAGCACCACCGATGGTTGCCGGCAGATGTGCGTGGGCGGAGCCTCGCAAAAACGGGCAATGCGGGCATCCTCCTCCTCGGCCCGATAAGCAAGAAGTCACCCACGCCTCCGTTTATCTTCCCGACCACCAACAACGAGGTGGAGTACGAGGCCCCGATCTCCTGACTCGCCAAGAACCTGGGTGGACAAGATCCAAATCTTCGGTGATTCCCAGGTCGTGGTGAACCAGGTGTTAGGCAAATACGAGGCCAAGGAGGACCGAATGAAACAATACCTCGAGAAGGCAAAGGAGATCTTGACCTCGCTCGGTACTTCAAGATCCACCGAATCCCAGAGGAAAATAATGAGCCGACATCCTCGCAAGTTAGCTGCGTCGTCAACCATCCACCAAAGGGAGGAGGTTCATTCTAGAAGTATCGCGAGTCCCACGTCGGCATCATCACCGAGATAGAGCCGAATCGATTTCTCCCAAGGCCTACCCGGAAGACGGCGACTACCTCAAGATCGGCTCAAGCCAAAAGATGATGGCGAAATCCCGAGTATCTCATGCACGAGGCGCTCATCGAAGTCTTACCTTCAACCCTCCCGAGGTGCCTCGGGCCGTAAGGTTCGACCACGTGCTCAATGAAATTTACCGGTGGTCTTGTGGAAGCCACATCGGGTCGCGAGCTCTCTCAAGAAGACGCCGAGGTCGGGATATTCCGCCCACCGCAAGATTCGGCCGAGCTCACAAAAGTGCCCGGCGCGATTCACTCCACGGTCAAAAGCGCCTCGATCGAGCGGCTGCAGAACCAAGGCCACCCTCGCCAATGGAGAAGACGCCTGTAACCAGGCGGGCGCCACCTCCACGTGGCGCACGTGAAGGCGAAGGTCCCCGCCCGCCAATGGAGGCGGGCGGAGGAAGAGTCACGTCACGACCAATGGAGAGGTTGGGCGCCTTGATTCTGAGACTTGGAGTTGTATAAATAGAAGGAAAACGGCATTAGAAGGGTTGGCAACTTATCGAATACTAAGAGCTTGTAACCACACCGCATTATAGTGAAAGAATTGAGGAAACACTCCTCCGTGGACGTAGATCTCATTAACGATCGAACCACGAAAGCGCTTGGTGTTTTTATTGCTTTTCATAAATCTCAAGACACTCACTTAACTAGATTTATCAATAGATATACTATTAGTTGAAAATCCATACTGGAACATAATGAAATCACTTTTATACTGGGAGAGGATCAAACAAAAAAAAATCTCTTATATAAACTTAAAATCAATATGGATTATCGATATACATATTTGTATGATCTATATGCACGGTTTCTCACAAAATTAAACATTAATGAAATATATAAGAGGTATTAAAATGATAAAGTATTAAGCAATTAACATATAAAAGAAGTATTATTATGTGTATAAAGAAATATTAATGTATATATAAATAAACATGATTAGTTATTTGTATAGGATAAAATTTTTCATTATAATTCAATCACATATATTTTAATCGATATATTCTTAAAAATATACTACCTATGTCTCACCCAAGATGACATGTATTCCCTTTTGGGCTGTTCCGCTCAAGATGACCCGTTTTATTTTTAGGAAATAATTATCTCTTCAAAAGTTGTGGGTCCTACTTACTTTTTATCTCTTTAACCACTTTATCCATTCTCCTAAATAATCATGCCGAAAAGAAATGGACCGTCTTGGGTGGAACGGAATGAGTATTTCTCAAGCAAAAACATTTAAAAACTTATAGCAGCATCTGTTTGAGATATTGAGTGAGGCGACTTTTTTTAAAATTCAAAGCTCTCGTGGATCAAATAGAGGGGTAAGTTTGATGCTTCAGTCTCTTGCAATGCATCATTCCTTCAAGATAATGATATGTGATAAATTAATGATATGTGATAAATTACCAGATCTTAATCGATCACATTCGATAATTTGCTTGATACTCATTTAATCGTGATAGTCAATTTGTCACATATCATTATCTTAAAGGCGTATTAAATTTACCCGAATAGAGGGCATTGAGCTTAGTTGAGTTTAGAACGGACAACAATCGTCGTCGACGCCGTCTCTTCATACTTCATGCGTTTGTACATAATAAAATCGTACTATGTTTTGTTAAAAAAATAAAAATTATAATAAAGATTGAAAGCCCTTTACTTCCCCTTCCCAAGTCAAAGAAAAAATAAATTGTTTAGAGAACTCCAACGCATTACACCATTTTCCAACTCCAACCTTTCATGTAAAAAATTAAATTCTTCAAAGTATTCTATTTATTATAATTTAATTATCAATATGCACACGAACTTTAGTTTTTCAACTTTAATTTCGTTACAAAAGTACTGAAATAATTTATTTATTTGAACTAATTTAAAATATAATTAAAGTTAATCTGAGACCATTTTTCATGTACAGATAATTAAGTAAGAGATTCACTAATCTACACGAATTATAACAAGATAGATATCAAAATTACTATTCAATATTATTTTTAATAAATATAAATTCAAACCTCTTAAATAATATAAAATTAAAAAATATACGATACCCACCTAGAGCTCGCCATCCCAGCCCAAAAGGTTGTTATGGGCCCATGAAATTTGTATTAGGCTACTCTTCCACATAATATGACTATATGAGAAGTTTGGATAGTATTTATATTTTCCACACAAAAACTAAAAAAATAAAAATAAATAAATAAATAAATAAACTTTTTAAAATAATTCGCTTCGCCATGAAATTTCTTTAAGATAGAATGATATTAAGATCCATCCAACAAGCCCAATCACAGATTGGGCTACCAAAAATTATAGGTGGATAGGTTGAAATCGGTTTGCAAACTTTTTTTTTCCTTCTTCAATTTAATACATAAATTTAAAGGTCATGTTATTGTGAAATCAAACTCGAGATCTTTAGCCTCGAACATTAACTATTTACCACTATACCAATACATACACACAACAAAATGATTTTTTTAGTATTTACTATTATGAAGGCAGCGATTTTTGTGACTGCGTATGTAAAAGCCTAAGATGTAAAAAGTTCTCTGTTATATTAGTTGAACCTATCCAATTTTAAAATGCTGAAACCAAAAGCCACTTATTTTAAATTCAATTATCACTCAGTTTCTAATATTAGATTAAATGATCTTTGATAAAAAGCCTTATGTTATCAACACGTAATTGCCATGGATACATGGCTCGCCTGCTATTTACTTTCAGATGCACGCGTTAAGAAAACAAAGGTAAACAACCTATTTATTCTATTACTTAAATCTACAAATTATTAATATTTTACAAAACCATGTTAAATACATATGCATGCAGTAAAGAAAAGCATTTGGAACTTGAAAATAAAAACATTTTAGTTTTTGAGCCTCTTTGCATGTTCCTTACTTCTGTTGGAAATTGGAATGATTAGGCTTCCTTGGGTTGTTTCTGCTTGATAAATCAGTTTGCTACTGCATAATATATCATTCTTCCATTGTGAAATTTGTTGAGTTTATGTGAATAAGGTTTATGAAAATTGATTAGGACATGAAACGAAAATTGAACTATGCCATTAAGTTATGTTTTGAATTGTTTTAAAAACATGATGTAGAGTACTAAGTGGAACCCAATGAAATAATACTGATTTGTCCCATAATTTAGCGACTTATAAATTTTTACCTGTTCGGACACAAATGATGTTCCTTTTCGCTCTAATTTCAGTTCTCTTTCTACTTGTCTTCCAATCAAACCTTGGCTCTGTAGTTTAAAATTAATTATGGAACATCAACAGCACTTAATTAGATAATAATTTAACAAAGCGTAACCTAATACGTGACAAATTCTCCAATAATCAAATCAAGCGCCGGCTACCTCAACACATGGGCTGTGCACTGCAGATTTGTCTGAATCACGCCCTAGCTTCATCTCCACCCAAATTTCTATCCTACAGATATCCAAAGCCACCAATTGCATCTATGGAGCTCAATCATCCACCCACGAGGTAATCCCATGCCTTCTTATCCCCAAATCCAATACTTCCCCAATCGACAAACAAGTAGTAATAATGCACATCAATATTCATTACAAACTGTGTTTGTAGATACGCAGTGGTGACCGGAGCAAACAGGGGCATCGGTTTCGAGACAGTCCGGCAGCTCGCGTCGGCCGGCGCCACCGTTGTTTTGACGGCCAGAAATGAGAAACGGGGCGTGGAAGCCGCCAACCTGCTGCACCAATCGGGTCTATCCAATGTACTATTCCATCAGCTTGACGTTCAAGATGCTCGAAGCATACACTCCCTCGCCCAGTTCATCCAAATGCGATTCCAAAGGCTCGATATTTTGGTAACAATCGTTCAATTTATTATTATTATTATTATTATTATTATTATTATTATTATTATTATAGAATAAACAATACTTCAATTTATTGTGTTGCTTTCAAGGACTGCTTGAATAGATCCAAATTGACGTGGTCCCCCAATCATGCTAAGTCCAAATTGAGTTTATTGTCTGTCGTAAATTTATACCTCTTCCGTCCCCCAAATCTATTCTTAATAATCTTAAACACGGGCTTTAATAAAATTTATTGAATGTATTATGAGTAGAGTAAGATTTCCATAATAATATAATATTAAATTAGTTAATAGTGGACAATAAGTGGTAAAAGTGTAAATAGATGTGTTGTTGAGAGTAAAAAAAAGAAATAATAGTAGGCCATGGGTGTTAAAAGATGTTGTTGAGAGTAAAAAAAGAAATAATAGTAGGCCATGGGTGTTAAAAGATGTAAATAAATGATACTATTGAAGTTAATAAGTTGGAAAGATAATAATCATAAATAGATAGGAAGGAAATCAAGGACGTCCCAAAACGAAACTGAAAGGAAAATCGTGACTTTTAGGAGTACTAATTTTACTTCACTTATTAAATGTGTATTATTTTTCTCTCCTTTTTCACCGCAAAATGTACATGTACATCTAATTAATGTTAACTACAACTAAACTTACTGTAAAATTGTGTTAGTTTTCTAAGTACATATTTTTTTTTAATAAATGTGAATATGAGAACGGCTAATAATTTTTGACATGACAAAAAAAGGGGAAACAAACATACATGAAATGGGCTAGTGTCTAGCTTTATCTTGTCCGTGTTCCTACTGTGTTGATACGATAAGGACATGATAGTTTGCATCGTGTTTGTGTCATTTTTGTATGACATGTTAGTATCACATCGGTAGGATCGTGTCGTTTTCATACAACACAATTTTATTTATATATATTTACTATTATTTTAATTGTTATTATTAATATATTTCTTAGTTAGGGTTTGAATTTAGTGTGTTGTGTTCATGTTTGTGTCGAACAAATTCTTAACGAATCACTTTCGTGCTTAATCTTAACGAGGAGGGACTATGTTCATGGGGTGGATAGAATATTTGTTTGTCAAGGCTTGTGTGTGGCACATATTCCCTTTGTGCTATTATTACACATTGATCCTCCAGGTGTATTTGATCAACAATTTTCATTTACTTAAGTATAATCTCATACAAATGGGGAGACTACGTTTATTTGTTAGATAATGAGCTTGTTATGAAGCTAGTAGTGAAGGAATGAGACTGGTAAATTATCTGAATGAGTTGAATTGCTTAAATTTGAGGGCAGAAGGCTGTGATTCATGCTGCTATTTCTGGCAGGTTAACAACGCTGGAGCTTCTGGGGTAGAAGTTGATGAAGATGGCCTAAGGGCTAAAAATATCGACCCTGAAATATGGGTAAGCCACAACATATTGAGCAATTCTTAATGATAAACCTCTGATACAAAATTGTCGTGTTTTTTGTTTTGTCATCGACAATGCAGCTAGCAGGAAAGGCAGTGAACATGATTCAAGATGTTATGAAAACAACCTATGACGCGGCAAAAGAGTGCATAGACACCAATTACTATGGTGTCAAGAATCTAACCGAAGCGCTTCTTCCTCTGCTGCAGCGGTCCATCTTAGGAGCCCGGATTGTGAACGTTACTTCCCTAAGGGGTGAATTATCGGTGAGTGGGGATAGTAGTCGAGATTATAGTTTTGTTGGGTCATGATATTCAGTTTGTTAGTTGGATAACTTGGATTTGAGTTTCGGATGGGGCTGTGATGATGCAGCGCGTCCCTGATGAGCGGAGAAGGAAAGAACTCGGAGATATAGACACTCTAACAGAGGAGAAAATCGACAGAATTCTGCATCAATTTCTGCAGGATGTGCAAGGGACGCAATTGAAGCCAACGGATGGCAGAAGATGCTACCGGCTTACAGCATATCAAAGGTAACCCTAAATGCCTATACCAGACTTGTTGCTAAGAAGCATCCGAATATGTGTGTAAACTGTGTGCACCGGGATACGTGGACACCGATCTCAATTGGCATACGGGACCAATGCCGGTGGAAGAGGGGCTCGAGGTCTGCCATGCTGGCTCTACTACCCGATGGAGGTCCTACCGGATGCTACTTCGACCGAACAAATGTTGCTCACTTCTGATTACTCCTCTGCCTTCAGAATTAAGGGAGCTCAGTCTAACTTGCAACTCTTTTGTTACAATGTCGGAGCATATCTAAAGATCACTCCGTCATTCTTATGAAATAGCATGCAAGTCATGTAGCTTCTCATAGGGCTATAACTCCACCAAAGCCATTATTCCAAGGGGATAATAAGCCATTTTTCACTTTATTATGATTATGTACTTATTTAGGCAAGTAACATTGGGCTGTTGTCTAATACTAATAGACCAGATCCTTTGCTCCCACATTTATTTGCGGAGTATTATCACATAGAATAATACTTTAATAAATTATTAAAACTATAAATAGTAAATACAGGACCTTCGTATAGTCACACTGGAAATGTACACTGCACATAACAAAAAGAATGTCAAGAGATAATAAATCCAGAATCGAATATGAATCAGATCTAATAGTCTCACTCGATCATGCCACATATTTTTTGTGGGCTTTAATAGTTTTTTTAAAGATTTCAAAGTCAAGTCACATCACTAAATAGGTTAGGGTTAGACCTACATAAAACTTATAATACAGACAATTTGATTCATTGCCAAATTTTTTCTCTTCATACCTTGAAAAGTTATTTTTCAAGTTATTTAAAATACAAATATTATTTGATGTGACGTTTTGTGTATTATATCCCCCACTACTTAAAAATCCTAACAAAATAAAATAAAATCCCAAAGTGCGCATGCATAGAATAGTATCTTGTTAGACTTATAATAAAATGACCATAGCTCTCTATAAAAATGTTAATTTTTAGTTCCATTTTCGTAATCATGAAAACTAGATGCACGTGATTCTTACTCGAATATAAGACTTGAATAGTTTTAGGATTTAAATTGATGTTAATGGTAGTTGTAACTAAGATAAGGTCAACAATAAAGACATGAACTATTTATTTTAGGAAAAATGACCTGTTTTGACAAGTCTATAAACACACACACACAAATTGAACTAGGAAACTGGGAACTCTGCCGTAATATTTGCCAAAAGAAGTGGAAATTAGGACTGCTACAGCTCATCTTTGAAACTAAGCCTTGATCATTATTTCTGTAGGCAGCTTCTAAAACATTAAATTTTGTTCTGACTACTTATATATGTAAAAAAATGTGTTCAGGTTATTAATTAATTGATTATTAATTAGTAAGTCATTAGAAATTAACATTTAATTAGGATTTAATTAAAATTTTATCTCGATTAGCATTTATTAATTTCTAACTAAGAGGGTGTTTGGTGAGAACATCCCAAAAAAATTTATAAGTTGTTTTTAAGCTTGAAAACGAACATAAAATGCTTTTGAAACTTATAAGCTCAGCCAAACACCCACTAAGATTGATTAATCACAATCAAAATTTTATTTAAAATAGATGCGCCTTAAATTTGGAAGCACAAGAGTGTGCATTGTGTAGATATGGTCTCCTAGTCCTAGATATCTATTTATGAACTACCGTATTAATTGTATTGATTTAAATCCCAATAATACATTTCTACCTATTAGCTTCATATAGGTCCAATTTTTCAAAATCTTTAAAAGAAATCTGCAATCGGATATTGTATATAATTTTAGAATCTATAAATTGTAAAATCGATAAAATGCTATTATGCCCATAAACTATGATTATTTTTTTCTGATTTTGGTTATAATAAATTCCCTTTTGGGAGTACAACCCAACTAAAACAATAAAGTTAGAATATAATAGAGTATGATACTCCTCCGTCCCAAATTTAATTAGACATTATTAAATTTAATCGTCTCAAATTTAATTAAGACACGCCAAAATTAAGAAAATTAAATCCCTTAGGAAATGTTACTTTTCATGATTAGCATTTTAAAGGATTGATTATTTGATGGATTAAATGTGTGATATGATAATTTTTATCTATCAATCATTTGTTTACTACAAAGGATTAGTGAATGATTAAAATTAGGATAAATAATTTTTCCTTTATTTGGAGGATTATTTCAATCCTACCTATATTGGTTGGATAAAAATTAATGAAAGCAATTCAAATGATTAAAATAATACCGGGCTTTGGGATATCCTTAAATATTAATCCTTAAAAGTAAACACTTGATTATGTTGGATTAATTTTATCTATCCAACCTAATCATGCAAAGTAAACACCACCTTAATCTACTATTTCTCTCTCCAATCATGTCTCTCCATATTCTACCTCTCTTTCTCTCTCCAATTCTATTTCTCTCCTACTTTATTAACATTAAATCTTGTGGAAACACCATTAAACCCCTTAACCCATTTTTTCTTAATATTTCAAGAAAAAGTTGTGTAATTGGTACGGACGGAGGAGTATAAAGGAAGATGTCTCGTGTAGAGAAGTTAAATTTTCCTGAATCGAAATCGAGAATTTAAGACTAAAACTGCCACCACCTTTCTATCCACCAACAATAAATGCTGCCCATTTTATTAGAGGGATCCATCAATTCAATTCCCAGCCAATTCCAAAAACCTAATTTTGCATCATCCCTCTGTTCAAACTTGTGGACTAGAATTTGTGGGCCATGCATCGTCACATGCGACAAGATTTTTACTTTGCGGTATGTCGAATAAAAAATGTGATGTTCCAAAACTAAAGCACTTTGAGAAAGTTATTCAAAAGCCTTTCCCCTTGTGTCTAGCATCCAACTGCTCAAGATTTAACTTCCTTCAAAAATAAAATAAAATTATATCTCCAATACTTTTGGTGCGCATTTAGTAAATCTTACACTTTTTATGCAATGGTCTACATATCACATTAAGTAAATCCTACATTCCAATGCAATAACATATATACCACACAGGACGGATAAATCACACTTGAAAAATCAAGTGTGACAGACTCAAACTTCACGTTCTTATGTAATAGCCTGCATACCGCACTTGATAGAACCTCATATTCCTATGCAATAACATACATATCACACAGGACGGTAAATCATACTTGAAAAATCATGTATGATAGGTTCAGACACTATAGAGACATACTGTACTGGGTAAAATCTACGTTCCTATGTAATATCTTGCATATCACACAAAACGAGTAAATCACACTTGAAAAATCATATGTAATAGGCTCAGATCCATAAAGGTATTAGTGGGGTTCGAACATGTGATCTTTTAACTATAGAAATCCATTTTACCATTGGACGGTCTTAAAATGATAATTTCCTTTAATTTTATTGATATATTTAAAGGAATATCACAATGTGAACTGTCAGTTCTAGTTACATGTGGAAGATTAAATTACTTTTACTCGCCAACTACATTTTCAATCTTCTTTTAAATAAAACAACAAGTTCATGGAAATTGTAACCTTCCGGTCTTATATGTTGCAAAATGAGGAGGTACGATTAATTTTTTAATATCGTTAGTATTACTTCCTAAATCAAAGTTTGACCAATTTTATAGAAATAAATTAGACTTAGTATTTAAAAGAAACTCGCAGACGAATTAATCCAAGGGCTGCTACATACTAAAGAATGGGAAACTTTGACATAATCAAAGTTCCAATATTATTTTCAAAAAAATTGTGATAACTCTAAGTAAAAAGAAGAGAAAATGATGAATCCCGTGCAATAATAAATATTTGAAACTTGGGATCATTCATTCCCAAAATTATATTTCAGCTCTTATAATAATTGCTCGATTACCATTGCATACATTTCAAAAAATTCTTAACTTTTGCTAGCCATTTATCAAGGCAAATAAAAATACATAAAAATATATACTAATATAAAAAGAGTGTTGTTTTTGAAATTTTGTTTGTTTTTGTTTATATATCCCTACGGTATATTTAATTTAAGAGAAATAGTGTAATATTGATGGGATATACCCAACCGAATAGAGCCTAACAGCCCAAGCAAGTTCTGCCTAACATTGATAAGCAGCCCACGCGGCCGAAAGCCCAAGAGGCAGTGTCAATCATCGCACTGCACCTCACCTCCGAATCCGCCGCCTATGGACGGAGGCGCCTGTAACTGCGTCGCGCCACCTCCACATGGCGCACGAAGACGAACGGTCCGGCCCGCCAATGGAGAGCGTGCGGAGGAAGAGTCACACCACGACCAATGGGAGGTCGGGCGCCGTGGGCAAGGTCGTGTATAAATAGAAGGAAACGATGTTAGAAGGGTTAGCAATTTCTTCAATACAAAGGCATGTAAACAATACCCTCGCACGAAAAGCTCGTAAAAGTATTGAGGAGTCATTCCTCCGTGGGCGAGATCTCATTAACGATCGAACCACGTAAAAGCCCGGTGTTCTTTATCGCTTCATAAATCTCGCACACTCACGTAGCTAGAACCATCATTGGCGCCTGCGTCAGGAACGCTCAACAAGAAAGCTTCATTCCTCTACGACTAAATGGCAAGAACACGACAACCGCCGTCAACGCCGGCAACAACCGCGGGAGGACGACTGGTGGTCGCCGGCGTCACGGAAAGGAGATCGCGGACGCCACGCGCGCCACACTCGAGGCAACATGGAAGATGCTTCCATACACCCTCGACCGCCCCCAACATAGGGAAGATGTCGACCAACGAGGACGAGCAAATGCCTCATTCGTCCCACGAGGTCCTCGGCCGAGCTGTGAGCGAGTTCCTCCACGCTAATCTCGCCAATTCCAAAGCTTCCTCAACCAGAGGACTAACGAGGCGGGTCCTCTAGGCCCCTGATCGAACACCACGGCCTCCCGAGGCCGCCCCTTGCGAAATCGGCCACCCTGGCGTGATAGCCGAGAGCGCGATCGCGCCCGACGCCGGAGCCGCCACCGCGGCCGAGCCGACCTCATTCGCGGAGCCAGCCACCGCGCCGAGCCGCCACCAACAACGCCCGCCATTCGCAGCAGCCCGCCTCCACTCGCCATGCCGACTGCAGAGTCGAGCGAAAGAAGAAAGAAAGGCGAGTCGAACTCCTGAGGACGATAGCGCCGCTATCGATCCCCACCCTCCGAAAGAGATCGGCAACGATCTCCTGGGTTCGACCGTATGGAGAATCATCTCCCTTTCTCCGTGGAGATTCTAGACACGCCCCACCCCGTGATGCGGGCACCCAACATAGCGGCTCACGATGGCCTCGGAGACCCTCCGACTTCCTTTTCGCCACACCACCAACATGGCGATCAAGGAATGGAAGATTTTCACATGTGCAAAATCTTCCCGAGGCTTGATCTCCAACGCACGGCGTTGGTTCACCTCGCCCGCCTGTAACAAAGATACACTGCTTCCGTGACCTCGTGGAACAGCTCAGTGGCGCTTATCAAAGATGCCACCCCAAAGAGCCCTCCTCCGATCTACTCACAATCCGCCAGGCGGACGAGACGATGTCAAACTTCGCCTCGAGGTTCATCAAAGAGTCGATCAAAATCGACGACGAACGATCTCTACATCATCAACGCGCTCAAAAACGGATCCGACCCGGCCACGAACAAAGAAATCACCGTGGAGAAACCAAAGACGGCGAGTAAGCTTTGGAACTGGTGGACAACTTCGTCGAGGAGGCGAGTCGGATCGGAAGAAGGGAGATCCAGGACGGCGAAGTCCAAGAGAAAAGCCGGACGATCAAGTCGAGCGCAGATCGCAGGAGCGCCGGCGACAGATCAAGAGGCCCACCTGAGTCCGTGCTCTGACCTCGCCCAACCCCGAGGCGAGCGCCCCGCTCAAATCAAGGCGGAAATATTCGAGCCCACCGAGCTCTTCCCAAACCCGCCCCTATGAAAGGAGGATCCAAGAAGGGTCCACGGACGAGTATTGTGACTATCACCGGGTATGGTCACGATACCGAGGATTCGAAACCCAGGCTCACGGATCGACGAGCTCGCCAGGTGGAGCCTCAAAAATACCCTGACGAGCCGGTCCGAAGCAGAAGCCAGAAGGAATGGAGGCGAAACAATCTGCAGCCAACCCTGCAGGCGACCCAACCCAAGACGACGAGGCGAAGGTCCCAACGCCATGGAGCAGTGTCTATGTTGTTACCGGACGCCTCGGACGACGAGGTCGTCCTCGAAGAACGACGCCGAGGCCGGCCGGAAGAGCCAAGAACAAGCGACTCGGACGGCGAGAACATAACGCTCTCCGAGAGGACCCGTGCCCAAGATCATGCCGCACAGTGACGCCATCACCATACAGTCGCGGTGGGCAACAAAACGCCCACCGGTCTATATCGACATCGGAGCCTCCGTCGGATCATCTTCCGTAGCCGCGGATAAGCTTGAGGTCGGAGGCATTGAGTGCTTCCGCGCCTCCCAGCCACGGAGCTTCACTCAAGCGGTCCAGCCCGAGGGTCATTACCTTCCATCACCGTAGGCGGGCTCCGGTCGGTCACCAGGCCATCCGATTCTTCCCGGTCCGGCCCCTCCGCACAACATTATCCTGGGAGAGATCGGTCAGACGCCACCAAGGCCGCCTGCTCGGTCTACCACCACCAGAAGATTCCCACCCGGTGGGAGTGCTCAAGATCCAAGGGACCAAACGGTCAGAAAAGAATGCCCACGGCTCAACTCGTGACGCGCCTCGCCTGTGCATAGCATTACCGGCCCCTGAGGTCGACACCCCGGACGACCGACCGAGACCTCCAACTATACGACGACGATCCTCGAGGTCATCCGTGTCGGCACCTGTGGCCCCGGACGTCCGTGCACGCCATACGACTTCGAGGAATATAGGACGTGTTTGCTTGATCCCGCCGATATGACCGGGTGTCGCCCGAGCTCATAACTCACCGCCTCAACATCGATCCGCCACCAAGCCATCCGCGTAAGAAAAGGATATTCGCGCGAGCGCGCCAGTCATTAGGGACGAGGTGACTCAACTTCAAGGCCAAGATCTTGTTCGAGGTCAACACCGACCGGATGGCTAATCCAATGTGGTCCGAAGCTCCCGGAGGGTGGCGCATGGCCGATTATACCGACTCAACAAGCATCGCCTAAAAGATTGCTACCCTCCCCGATATTGACAAGAAGGTGGAAGCTTTGGTGGGCCACGAGATGTTCACTTCACGGATCTATACAAAGGGTACCACCAAATCGATGAGTCTTGGAGGACGCACCAAAGACCGCATTCATCACCGACTTGGCGTCTTTGCATCGAAGATGCCATTCGCCTCAAGAACGCCGGGCTACTTACCGAGGATGGTGGATGCGACATTCAAAGACCACATCGGGAGATCGTCGAGGTCACGCCGACGACATAGTAGTCAAAGTCGAAATGGAGAGTCACACGACGACCTCGGACCATCCTCCAACTCCTCGTGTCGGCCAACCTCAAACTTAACCCCCAAAATGCACGCTCATGGTAAAACGGGAAATTCTTGGGTGCTGGTTTCCCAAGAAGGCTCAAGGCGAACCCCACCAAGGTAAAGACGGTGCTCAAATGCAAGTGCAAAACCATTCGCGAGGTCCACAAACTTACCGGGTGCCCGGCCGCCTCGAGAGGTTCCTCCGGCCCGAGAAGCGGCCCATTCTTTAAAATCTTGAGGAGGGCCCTGACTTGCATGGCGGGAAGAGCACCACCGCCTTCACACACCAAGGAGACTCACCGACCGCTTACCTCGACCGCCCCAAAAGAGGCGAACTCCTTTCCTTGTATTGCAGCCTCGGACGAGGCAATCGGGCTTGGCATCAAAGGGACGAGGTCTGACGGCAGCCTTCCTATCTACTTCATCACCGAGCACTCAAAGGACCGGAGACAAGGTACGCCACCAAAAGGTAGCACTGCACCGTGAATGCTAAGCGACGGCCCACCCTACTTTCAGCTCACTCCATCCAGTCTTGACCGACCTACCCCGAGGCAAGTCTTATCAAACCCGAGTCATCCGGACGAATAGCCAAGTGGCCTCGAGCTTGGCGAGCACGATATCTCGTCTCCCCGCACCGCCATAAAAGGGCAAGCTCACCGATTTCTGGTAGAAGCCAAGTTTATCGAGCTCGGTCGACCGCTAAGATTAGCTCCTCCAACGCCTCCACCTCGGTCATCCCACCGCACGGAGGAACCGGACCCCATCCACCGATGGTTCGGCGATGATATGCGTGGACGGAGCCTCGTGCAAAAGGGCAGGCGATGGGCATCCTTCTCCTCGGCCCGAGATATGCGAAGTCACCCACGCACCGATTTACCTTCCCGACCACCAACAACGAGGTGGAGTATGAGGCCCTAATCTCCTGACTCCGCCTCGCTAAGGAGGGGTGGACGAGATCCAAATCTTCTACGATTCCTGTGTCGTCGTGAACTGTGTGTTAAGCAAATACGAGGCCAAGGAGGACCGAATGAAACAATACCGAGAAGGCAGGAGATGTTGACCTGCTCAGATACTTCAAGATCCACCGAATCCCCGAGGAAAACATGGTCGACGCCTCGACAAGCTAGTCACGTCATCAACAAGTCCACCAAAGGAGAGATCCGCTCGAAGCATAGCGAGTCCCACGCCGGCATCATCACCGAGATAGAGCCGAATCGATGTCTCCCGAAGGCCTACCCGAACACGGCGACTACCTCCGGATCGGCTCAAGCCAAAAGATGATGGCAAAATCCTGTAAGTATCTCATGCACGAGGGCGCTCTGGAAGTCTTACCTTCAACCCTCCCGAGATGCCTCGGGCGTAAGAGTTCGACTATGTGCTCAACGAATTCACCGAGGTCTTGTGGAAGCCACATCGGGTCGCGAGCACTTTCAAAGAAGACGCCGAGGTCGGGATACCACCGCCCACCGCAAGATTCGCCGAGCTCGTCAAGAGGTGCCCAAAGTGCCGATCCACTCCACGCCAAAAGCCGCCTCGATCGATTTGAGCGGCCGCAGAGTCCGTGGCCTTTCATGCAGGGGATCGACATTGTCGGCTGCTCGACCGGGCACCGTGTCGACCCGATATTTAGTCGTAGCCATAGACTACTTCACAAACGGGTCGAGGCCGAGCCACTTTCGAGTATCACGAGCGTAAGGATTCAAACCTTTGTGGGAGAATATAGTCCGCCGCTCGACATACCGCACATCCCGGTCTCGACAACGGCACCCAATTCGTCGATAAAACTTCAGGAGTGGTGCGAAGAGCTTCACATCGATCAACGCTCACTTTGGTCGCACACCGCAAGCAAATGGTCGACCGAGGTGACGAACCGCACGATCGACAAGAATTGAAGAGGTGGATCAAGCTAAAGGCGATCGGGCTGAAAATCTCCTCAAGTCCTCTCGGTCCCACAGACCACACCCTGACGGCGCACGGAAGACCCTTTACCGGTCTCACTGCACCGAGGCCGCCATACCACCGAGATCGCGCCAAGCCCTCGCACTCTCCACTTCAATCGTGCCGAACGAGGAAGACCACGGGCCAACCTCGACGCCTCGAGGAGAAGCGAGCTCGCTTCATAAACGGGCCAAGCACAAGAGCCGGTCGCGCACTACAACAAAAGAGTAAAGGCCTCCACACCGAGTAGGCGACCTCGTCCTGCGGAATAATGAAGCAAGCCGAGCCGAGCGCCTTAACAAGCTTGATCCGACATGGGAAGGACCTACCGCGTTCACGAGACCTCGACAAAGGGCCTATAAGTCGCCCACCGTCCGGCACTTATTCCCGAACCCGCACATAACTCATCCGAGGAGGTATTTTACATAGCTTTGATTTTAGATTGGCAACATGTTAGCCCTCCTATTGTTTTGACCGATGTGCGATCTTTGTTTACTTGTTTAATAAAACGCTTGTTTTCTAACGAGTATTTCACTGCGTTGCGTCTTACGCTTATGTGAACATCCATTCGGATATACCACATCTAAACCTTCACAGGGGACGCCTTACGAAGATGAAAATCCCACTAAGTAGGGTACGATACGCACTACCCATTAAGTCGACGCCTACATGCAAAGCATACAGACACCCATTAAGTTGACGCGTACATGCAAAGCATACAGACACCCATTAAGTTGGATCGTCTACATGCAAGCGACATCCAAACCGATCTCGCCACCTCATACCCCTTTATTTGGGAAGATATGCACCCGGTACAAAGTCTAAAATGATCAACGACTACAAACAAAGTACCAAGCCATATACAAGACAACCGTGCTTCGAGCTCGCTTATACCCCTTTATTTGGGAAAATACGTTGTATACAAGATAAATACATTTATGACCAAAACGAAGTCCTAAGCTATGTTTGTATCTCTCAAAGGAAAACGTACACTTCAAACGAGTCTAAATACATTTATATCTACATACAGGTCCTATACTATACATGGCCTCATTCCGCCTCCCGGCTCCGCCAGACCGGGACAAGTCGCACCAATTCTCACAAAATCCCAGCCGACGATGTATGCCTCGAACGAACTCGGTGCCTTCGACCCACCGACGAGGCCGAATCACCACGGCTGCCTCCCGGCGCTCGGCGGGGCTCTGAGGTAGTCTTGACGAAGCATCGACTCAAAGATCACCTTCACCCGCCTCGTGGACACTCAAAGTGGCGGGCGCAATCGGGCATCCCTGCGGGGACGCACCGAGGTCACACCCCGACCCCCGACCGGACACCGGGCCGTGTGCGACCGCCCGCCTGAAGCTCTCCTCGCCGACTGAGGACCTCGGTCGCCGCCCGTCCCGAGGATCCCCGATAATCCGCCCCCGACCCATCAACCTCAAGACTACTGGCGTGATCGGAGTAGCCGCCTCCTCCGCCGGTTCTTCTATGATCGGGTCGGCGAGCCCGCTGTTGCCTCGCCGCCTCGCCGGGCATGCGACGCTTTCCGATGATGTCGCACATCTCCATCAACTCACCCCGAGTTCACGCAGCTTTGAACAACTTCTTTGCTGGGCCCTCCTCGCCCTCAAGACCACGCCTCCGCCAAGAAGCTCGACTCGGTCGTCGGCCAGATATGGTAGTCCCGCCACCGGGCGGATCGCCTCTCGACTGTGATGCTCCTCCACAACCAAGCGAGCCTCCGCGGTTAGTTCAAGTTGTTCCTCGACCGCATCAAACGCCCTCGATAGCGTCGGCAGATATGTCCGCCGGACTCCGTCTGCGAACTTTCAACTTCAATACTCGTTCTCGGCAAGGAGGCGGGCAACTTCCGTCGCCTTCGTCCAACTTCCTCTTCGGATCGGGCAGACGGCCGAGCCGACCTCCATAGTGGCTAAAACTGGGTCACCGGCACACCGGCTTCTCCAGACAAAGACCTCTTCTTCCTTCTCACCAAGGAACCCTGACCTCTTTAACTTTGTCAACAAGTCATGGTCAAGTCCGACCCATTCGGTGTGGAGTATCGAAAGTAAACAAGACAACACAAATTTTCAAAATATGCGCTTATTACTCAACAAAGGAGAAATTATTACAGTGCTCAGGTCCTATCGACCCCGCTCACGCTATTACATCGGTCCACCGACCAGCCTATGGCCGGTCTCGACGACCTCCCGATGCTCCCCGGCTGCCCACCTCCGCCGGGACCTCCGACCCGCCTCCTCCCGCCTCCGCCTCCTCCTCCTCCTCGCCCACTGACCTCGAAGGAGCTCACAAGCTCGCGATCCTCGTCCACCTTGCATTGGGCGACGGCCTCAGCAATCGGGCGGGTGGAGCTCGATGCGAGCCTCCAAAGACCGGAAGAAGTCACCCGCCGATCACCCGGGCGTAAGATTTGTCCACTTTCTCTGCCCACCTCGGTCCACCCATGCTTCACCTTATCAAAATCGTGAATGGTGGCCGCCTTTCCTGTGTGATCCGACACCACCTTCGGCCAAGACGGTGGCAAGATCGGCAATGAAAGCCGAGAAGCTCTCGACTCGATGAGCCGGCCGGCAAAGGCCCTCAACAGGGTCCCCGGTCGGCCACCAGACCTCCCATCGGCGAGTTCCGTTTCGCCCGGCCAGCCTCCTCCTTCCAGCCTCCTCCACCTCCGGCGGCCTCCAGAGCCCAGTGCCTCTTCTTGTGGCGGCAGCAGCCCCCTCCCTCCCGTGCCTCGCGGCCTCGGCTTCCGCCCGCCGGACGGACGCGGCTCGGCTTCTGCCACAGCCGCAAGCTCACGTTCAGCCTCTTGCCGGGCCGAGCTCTCCGCAAACCCGGCGGCGACAGAGCTCCCTCAAAGGCTGGCCGCAGGCTCCCCATCATCGGCTCCCACCCCGCAAAAGCGAGATGCAAGTCAATAATCGATCGCAAGGCAAACAAGCCTAAACACGAAGAAGCTCACGACTTTGGGAGGGATGCGACCGAGCTTGGCGGCACCAGACTCAGGCGGCCCCGAGGTCAGCGACTCAAGCCGGGTGGACCCCGCCAGCCCACTCATCACCGCCCACGCTGTCGACCTTCTTCGGCCCCTACTAGGCCCAGCCCTCTGCTTTTTTCACGGCCTCGCCCGAGACGGTGAGCCCGCCACCCCTCCACTGCGTCACAAGAAAAAGACATATTAGCACAAAGAAAATAAAACGAATAAGGATTAAGAAAAGGGATGCCTCACCCCGTCTGCACCTCGGTCCCGACGCTCCGACCCGAAAACACTCACCGGCCTTCGGATCGTCCCTGTAACTTATGGACAAGATCTCACCAAGTCGCTCAACAAATCCTCCATACGGCCCAGGGCTTGATTTTCGGGTCCACCAACAGTCGACACCCCACTCATACCTCCGCCTCCCTCACCAGAAAAGAAATACTGCTCGCCAATGGGACACCTTGGAGGACGGCTACCTTAAATTTGAGCCGGGGTGACGGATAGTACACCCTCCTATGGTCTTCACGCTAAAAGCGATCAAGACCTCGAAGGTCAACTCTCTAAGAATGCCAGAACAAGAGAGCCCCACCCCACCAACGACCTAACTAATTCGGGTCAATTGACAAACGGGATCCGAAGTACTCTTGAAGGCTAAGATAGATGGAGGACAAAGGGTACCTAAGACTGCCTCAAACCTGCCTACATGACAAGAATAAACCCTCCGGAGGGCCATCGCCTATCTCCCTCATGCGCGGCAGACACCACCACGCCTCCCTAATCCCAAGACCTCACAACCTCAAAAGCTCCTCCAAGGTTAACCACCTCGCGAGCCCACCTTCGCACCATCCCATACAGAGGATACCGGAACACTAGAACTTAACCCTACTGCACCTACCCAAACCGTTGTAGCACATATAGTCTCTAACGGCAACTCACGCCCGAACCCGACGCGAAAGGGAACTTTCAGAGCGAGAAGAAGATGAGGAAAGCATACTTACTTTTCAAAGTAGTATACGGCTACTTCAAATAAAAATCGGGTCAACTCTTAAAATCAACCCGTAAATTCTCTCTCGTGATTTTAAGCGTCAAGAAGAAGAAAGTGAATATTGCCTCTTTTGCGCCTATTTATAAGACTAGGGCGCCCGCAAATCGCGCTTAAATTCAACACGCGCTACATCGTGATTGGACGCAGCGTTACGCAGCACGCGGCTCGAGTGCCCAACCACCGCCTCGCGCGTATGACGACGCCACGACAGGGACGAGCCGCCGCCCCGACCTAGCAATCATCATGCGGACCCCGCGTCCCTCCGGATGGCGGCGCCAGTCGCACCCCGCCCGGATCGGACCGCGACTAACTCGGCCGCAGAGTCCGCGGCCCAAGACACACCACGAATTCCGAAAAGGCGGGCGATCGGTCCTGACACCCAGCCACCACAGAGTAATACCACTGCATCCGCACCTCTAAGATAACCAACAGCAGAGCACGCTACCTGTGTCGGACTTCGACTTCCTTCTGCCACATCTTTCTCAAGCGACGGACAACAAATGCCCAACCTCGGATCGGCACCGAAGACCCTCACATCCAAGAAACAACTTCACCAAGCCACACCTCACCCTGCGGCGCGCTATCTTCACTCCACCGCGCCTCGCTGCTCTGCTATTCGGTGGCTATGATGGGATATAGCCCAACCGAATGGGCCTCTAACGAGCCCAAGCAAGTCGGGCCTAACATTGATAGCAGCCCACGCGGCTGAGCCCAAGTAGAGCCCTAATCATCGCTCAGCCCTAGCCTCCGAACCGCCTCTCTGGCCAACGGAGGCGCGCCTGCAACCAAGGTCGCGCCACCTCCACACGGCGCACGAAGACTAACGGTCCCGGCTCGCCAATGGAGAGCGTGCGGAGGAAGAGTCACACCACGACCAATGGGGAGGTCGGGCGCCTGCTGCGGGCAAGGTCGGTCAGATAAATAGAAGGAAACCGATGTTAGAAGGGTTAGCATTTCATCGAATACAAAGGCTCAGAACAATACCCTGCATTTAAAAGCTCGTAAAAGTATTGAGAGTCATTCCTCCGACGAGATCTCATTAACGATCGAACCACGTAAAAGTTCTGGTGTGTTTTATCGCTTCATATAAATCTCGACACTCACGTAGCTAGAACCATCAAATATCATGCATTATATATGTATAACTAGTATATCTAATACAACTATATTTCTTTCATTTCTTTGAATTTAAGAATACTTATGTAATACTATTATACAATATATTTAATTGTAAATTTATATTAAACGATAGATTACACATGTAGCACAGACAGTGACAATTAAAATAAGTAAATAGTAACTGATAAAATCATTTTAGAACAAAAAACACTATAGAAGTCTGAAATGTGAAATAAATAATGCGGTCAGATTTAGAAGCACAAGTTTGGCGGTTGGGGCCACTCCTATTTCTTCATTACACACATAATTTCCTCAATTGCTAGTGTGTTTTTTTTTTTAATTAAATACATAATTTTTTAAAGGTTACGTCACAGACTCATAGTGAACTTGAATCCGAAACCTTTGATATCGGGTATTAACCACTCTATCACTAAGCCAACACACATAATTGCTAGCTGTTTTTCTACCAATGTATTACAATTAATAAATAGAAGCATTTCATTAATGTCCCTCTTATTTATATATCACCACAATTTCAGTACAAAAACGAACCAAACCTCAATACACATTAATCCATCCAATCTCCACAAAAAAAAACACCACCACCACCACAGCCATGTCCTCCGCCACCAGCATTGCCTATCCACTGATGATCGCCGCCATGCTGGCGGTGGCGGCAACAGCACAGTCACCAGCGCCGGCCCCAGCCGTGGTGACATCACCAGAGGCGCCGGGACCGTTCTACCCCGGCGCGCCTGCGCCGGCACTGGATTGCTTCACATACCTACTAAACCTATCGGATTGCCTGACATTTGTGCAGGGCGGCAGCAATCTGACCAAACCCGACCCGGGCTGCTGCCCGGAGTTGGGCAACTTGGTGGATACGCAGCCAATCTGCTTGTGCCAGCTGTTGGGCGACCCCTCGCAGGTTGGGATCTCCGTTGATGTTAACAGAGCTCTTAAGCTGCCTTCTCTCTGCAATGTCACCACCCCTCCGTCTAGCTTGTGTGCAGGTCCGTGCAGTTTCTTCTTCTTCTTCTTCTTTTAAAATTATAGAGTTATTGAAAATTATGTTTTTTTGTCTTGCCTACTAGAATGAGGTGACTAGTTGTTTCTCTATAATGAATTAACTATGAAAACCTTTTTTAATCTCTTTTTTTGGGAGAGACGCTGAGTTTTGAAAGGATATTTTTTTGGGTCTCAAATTTTGAAATGTCCCATGCTAACGGCACTTATTAAGCAAGATCCAGAATTTACAAAAGCACAAGTTTTTAAGATTATATAATATTAATTCAGAGAAACATTTTGTGATTTTGGCTCAGTGGATGGGGCCACCTGATATTTAGTAATGTTTTGTTTAATCAACTTGATTTCGAAATATAGTTGAATGATTATGAGTCCTTTCTGTAACTACTGTTCACTTATTTCAGTTTCTCTATCTTCGATCTCTATTTCTAAAACCCCTAATTTGATCTTTTTTAAGATTAAATGTTTATGTCCTTCAAGTTTCAAATGTTGTTTGCAAATTTTAACCATAAATCTTACTTCCTCTGTCCCATTATTGTTGAATCATTTTTTTCTTTTTGGGTTGTCCATTATTGTTGGCCCGTTCCAAAAAAAGTAAACAATTTTATACTAAAAAATACATCGAATTTCGTATCATATATTATTTTACACATAAAATATAATATTCCCTAATTTAAGTGCAAAAAAAAAAGAGCCAACAATATCGAAACAGAAGGGAGTATAATTTAGTACTTTGGTAGTATTTAGAATGAGAGATCCGAGAGTGTAGATATTTAAAATCAACCGTTGGACCAACTATCTTTGCGCCAATAATGATTATTATTGCCAGCCAGCTACCTTTCACTGTCAAAATTATTATACAGGTAGTCTCTTTGTTTTAACTATCCATTTAATTCTCACAACATCGGTTCTAAGTAAATAATAATAATAATAATAATAATAATAATAATAATAATTTATGATTGTTTATTTACTTTTAGTTGTCAAAAATATATATTGTACTTGACAGTTTTTTAATATTGTCTATTTCAAAGTTATAAATTAT
This sequence comes from Salvia rosmarinus, assembly GCA_036937905.1. Taxonomy (NCBI): domain Eukaryota; kingdom Viridiplantae; phylum Streptophyta; class Magnoliopsida; order Lamiales; family Lamiaceae; genus Salvia; species Salvia rosmarinus. The sequence goes on from CM072818.1 coordinate 74,175,394, forward strand.
AAACGTGGAAGTTTTTGGTATGTTATCACATAGTCAATCAAATCGATACTATTTGTTTCAAAGTTATTTGTGATGAAAGATGAACAGAAATGAATATAAATCAATATACTAGAACCGCAATAACTGTTGATGAATACATAACTTAAATCATCTATCATTTAATAATAATTGTACATCCGCTTACCTAGGCACTAGGTAGACTTTGACCCATCTAATATTTTTCGAATTAATTGGGATGTTTTGGCTTCACATAAGTAATTTTTTACAATGTTGACTGATGAATATGCTCAACCTCTCTGTCTCCTTATTTTCTTTCTTAACCTTTTTTTGGGGTACAAAATTCCTTTTGTAAATTAAGCTTTTATCTTCTTCTTTTTTAAAATAAAGTCTTATTATACGAATTGCAGGTAATCTGTTGTGATGAAATGAATAATAATAAATAATAAATCGTATATAGAATCCAGTGTGGAGAAACAGAACAATAAATACTCAACAAACTAGCTAGGAACGGATTTGAACATTTATTGCGTCCCTCCAATAAATATTATCTTTTTTTTAAGTGTCTTTTACTGTCAAATCTCACAAATCACATCAAGAAAATAGGTAAATTTATATTTGTAATCTTATTAATTATCATGATAACGGCTAATTATTAAATTTCAAAAATATTTAATAAGGATAAATAGAAAAATTATATCATAATTTTACTCTCAAGTTAGGAATTAAGACATTTATTAAAAAATAAGTAAAAAAAAGCTAATAGGATACTTAAAAAATAAGTGAGGAGTAATTTATTTTGGTTCTTTTGTTTCTTGAAAGCTGTGCCTTAGCCTGGTGGATTATTGATTTATGTTCGCTTGTATTTGAAGCTGGCATTAATATACTATGGTTCGAGTTTATATTAAATTTTGAGCTTGAAAAATTATGTGTACTATATATACTGTATTTGATATCAACTGAAAAGAGCTTGAATAAGTAATTCACATATAATGTCGAACGCACCCATTTATTGATCTGCAACTGTCACACGTAAAATTTTCATTTAGATTTGATTTTCCTCAGAAAAAGAGTTTGCATTTAACTGTACAAGTAATGTACTTTTTCGTTAAATATATTCATTTATTGTAATTCATTGAGCAACTTTATTTTATTTGATGCAGCCATCGGTATTCCAGTATCAGCTCTCACACCTAGTGAAGCCCCTTCACCTGGTATATTCCCTTATCCCTCTAAAATATGTTTTATTAAATATGTTATTCTCGTATTTTCCTTCTTGAGAAGGGAAGAGGAATCCGAGAAAATATTGCAACGCCAATTAAAAACCAATTTTCCCAATTAAAAACATCTCGTTAGTTATTGGTTGATTTGATTGGTTCACGTTGTGTATAGGTGGAGACGAAATGACATCGCCGCCATCTCCCGGCGGCGGCGGGGATATTGGAAGCGCAGCCACTTTAGCCTCAAAGCACCATTTCCTCATTGGATTAGCACCTCTTTTCTTCGTATATTTCTTCTAATTCATCAATTCTAATTTCTATGTATTTCTTATATTCATCGAGATTAATATCTTCATTTTATCATTTAAATGTTGTAGCTAATTTGATTACGTTACACGATTTGACATCTCCACCTATTATCAGTAACACTTCGAGTTTGCTTTCTTATATGCAAAGTGCAAACATTCCCAAACCAAAAAGGGTATAATTTCACGTTACAAATAGATATATTCAAACACAATTCCATTATTCCTTTATTCCCCACTCTCGAGTCACCACTCACGCCTACGACATATGGCTGAAAAGGGCCAAAAAAATTACAGTTATATTGAGAGAAAAAATTATGGTATATTTTATGTACTACTCATTCTTTTGTTAGCACAATGGAAGGGCCATACGAATTTGATTTGATTAGAGAAAATTTATTAACAATTCTTTTGGCTCTTCCAACCGTTAACGTGCTTCTTATTCTTTTAAGATTTGAAATTTAAAGGGAATTCAAGTATTCAGTGCTATAGGCATTTATTTTTTATTTTACCTAATGCTCATAAAATATGAAGAACGAGACCGGCTAGAGCAGGTGTTCAAAGAAAAGGGGTGGCAGAGGGAAGGGGAAGACCACGCAGAATGAGCTAAGAGGGAGTTCACGGCGGGGGTAGGGTTATACAAGTCCCACCACACGTGCGTCGAAGCTTCCCGGCAGGCCATCTCTGTCGAGACGCAGCCACCACCTCGCCGTCTCTAACCTCTCCACAGCACGCGTTCCTTACATCCTCGATGCCTGCTCGACAAAACACCATGATCTCAACCGTGGACAAAATACCACACAATTTACAATAGATGCAAAAACCAATCACACTCGCACCGTATTTGTGCGGATGGTTGATGAACTCCATGACTGCTTGATAAATATCGCAGAAGACCACGTGCGTGCCTCCCAGTTGTCGATCCATGGCGACTATATTCCCCTCTAGTCGCCTGTTATAGTACGACACCACCTTGTTGACCTCATCCAAGCACGCTTTCCTTACGCCGTTACCACCGGACTCGAGCAGCAGTGCGTGCGGAGCACACCCCAAGGGCATGACACCAGCACACTATCTTCCTCACATTGGAGTCGTACAGACTTCTCACAGCATTCGTCATCTGCTCAACCAAAATGTGGGCAAAGTTGAAGCCATTGTTACCTAACGAGTTGTTATGGAAGAAATCTGTGAAGTCATCCTTCCCAAAGGAGAGGTAGAAGACGGAGGAGTTGATGAAAGTGTTAGCAGTTGATTCACCAAGCTGGAGCTGTAACAACTGAATCGTGTCGAATGCCTGGCTGAGCTGCTGGTTGAGGGACTGGTAGTTTCGACTGCGAGGGAAAGAATGCTAGCTTCTGCTGATCCGAAGTTGAGACTGCCTAAAATCCGATTAATCGAACTGTTTTGGTTGTAGAATGGTGTGGTATACGGAAAATGCATCTTCTTCGCTGCATCACACAAAAAAAATGATTCAACTTTACACATCCAGATAAAATTTTAGACATGACAGCATTTCTAGACCGTGAGTTAGTCCAACATATCAAGTTCTTGAAATAAAGAAAAAAGCTCTTTTACTCGGCAACTATGTTCCCTCAATCCCAAAGCAAATGCAATATGAGAGGGAGACAGAGAGGAGAGAGAAGCTGAGGAAGAGTTGTATCAGAGCCAATTCAAGGGAATCGCGACAGATTTGTGTGTAAGAGTCCGTTGAACGGATTGTTGTCTCCACAATCAACAGACGAATCCCCCAATACAAACATCGCCGGGCCTGATGGTGTCACAACACCGGGAGCCCCATTTTCACGGCAGCAACACAGGCAGTGATCATCAGAATTATCAGACAAAGAAAACACTTTCCGTTCGCCATCTCTATAGCTTGTTATTGACAAGTAGCAATATTAGAAGTACCAAAATTAAACAGCAAAATGAATATGATTTTAACAGTGTTTTTATGATTTGTGCGTTTGCCAACTTATTCTTGTGTAGTTGACTCATAAGTTCTGTGCTTCACAGTCACAATACTTCTTACATTTATCTTAGCCTATTATATATATTTGGAGTCCAAGAAAAGCGTATCAGAACCCTGATCCAAGTAAACACATGCGTTCTTAATGTTTCATATTACAGGCAAAATATGAAATGAACTAGATCATGCTAAACCTGCTGGATGCTGCTACACAGTCATGACCGTGTTAGTCGAAAATCAATGTGATAATAAAAATTCTTTGAATCCATGACTAGCACATTCCGGCAAGCATATGCAGAGCAACATTGCTCCACTTGGTTCAGCCGCTCCACCCTCAGGCAAAAATACACACACTTGTGGGGTCGGAGTTAGGTCGATAGGGCCGGCATATATTGGCTTACCCCAACCGAAATCAGCCGATTCATATATGGAAAACCGAGTCCATTGAGTTATTGTCAGTTTGCCACCAAATTCAAGCCTCTTAGGCCTATAGAGATCAATGTAGTCGAGTGTTGATCTCAGATACGCCTCCGAGACCCCTAACCGAGCCTCGTGCACCAACCGGGATGTGTCAGCTAGGCGCCCATTCACAAGGCTCTCTATGGTACTCGTAGCACACGCCACGCACAAGGCATTGCCATAGAACCCATCTTTCAGAGGAGGATCTCTCAGCTTCTCGCGAGCATTGACAGAGAAAGTGAGACGAAGCTCATAGTCTAGCGGCTTCACATTCAGTGCTGTTACCCAACATCTCCACACATGAGCTGCTGTTGCATCAAAGGTTGTGCATGAAAACTCTCCACCTGCTTGTGCTAATATCTTCAAACGGGCTTGGAATTTGCGGCTCATCCGGTAGCATTTCTGGACAGGTTTGCCTTGCCACAGTTGCTTCGTCAAGGTGGAGCAATCATCAATTCTCTTGAATTCAGTATGTGAGAACTGAATCCTGGGGGGGTTGCGGGGCAGAAAGACCTCCCGATCCCAGCAAGGCTTAGGATTCACCACCAACGAGCCAGCTCTTGCTGTTTCAGCCCAAGCACTGAGAAACTGCATTGCTCCGAGGCCATCACAGAGGCAATGGCAGATTCTCAAACCAAGACTGAAGCCACCACAGATGAACCTGGTTACTTGAGCTATCACCAATGGCATGTTCACAACTTTGTACTGTTCTTCATCAGGAAACCGGTAGATCAAGTTCATCCACTCAGGATTTGGCACTGATAAATCTCCTAGATCTGCTAAGGGCACGTCTGAATGGGCCTCAACGAGCAGAGCTCCTTGATTGGGGCCAAAGAAAAGCTCCAGCTTCCCATTCTCTGTCTCTCTCAGTCTACCTGTGAAAGGATAGTAAGGCACTAAAACTCTCGTCAGCGCATCTCTGAGTATCTGAGCAACAGGCTCGTTGCCTTGTGACTGGTAAAAGTAGACTGTTGGAGTGAAGAGGCGTGCCCCAATCATATCATCAAGATTGGAGAGGTAAAGAGTAGTCTCCTGGTGTGCTGCAGCAAGGTCAAAATCAGACAAGACATGATCTATTCTATCAATGGTTACCGGGATTTCTAGTCTAGGAAAATCAAGTTCTTGAACCCAATTAGCCATGGCAAACAGATTTTACAGAGAGTTGCAAGATCAATCAAGCACCAAATTCAGCCTCAGATAATCAAAGATGTCAGCTAACCATTTGATAGAAAGTAGTTGGCACAACATATTGAAGCTTTCTGCCTTAGTAGGTGAAGATCAGTTCTTGTGCAGATACAAAAAATCACTCATATCGCATGACTCTTTTAGTTATTCTACAAAAGAACCAGCAAATCTTCCACACACTGAAACAAGCATTAGGTAGTTGCCAAAAGTTAAAAGAGTTAGAAATCCAAGAGGAAATATGCAGATATACGTATATATAGTTGTCAAGGAGGAATATTGGAAAAGGAATTTCTAAATGCTAAACATTCAGTAGTTAACTTGAAAACTACAAAAGCTACTAATCAAACTATTCCTTCATACAAACCTAGCCAATTAGAAATAAGATAATAAGGAAATAATAACAATCAGAAACTACCCTTTCACCTTCCCACCTACTCTACGCTTGTTATGCCAGCCATTCTTCTCACTATTTATCTGGTTTAACTTTGCAGCTGCTGAACACTGCTCGCTGGGAATCCCTTTACCACTGATCTCGATTTGGAGCTTACGACGCCTCATCCGGTTTTCAAGCCTTATACCTCTCAAACTCTGGATTCTTTGTTCAATCTCAAGAGCTTGAGAAAAATTCCAGATCCTGACAACACCATCTTCACCACCACATACAATTCGATCAGAGCCAACACCCACGGAGAACAAATTGCATCCAAACCCATGTAGCATTCTCTGTGGGGGTTCCACATTCTTTTGGTCCAAGTTACCACCCTTAGAAAATTTTCCAGTAGGTGAAATTCTGCTGGTCTTCAGCAACTTCCTCACATCAATAAGTGAGATCTTCCCATCACTGGAAGCTGAAACCAACCAAGGGAACTCAAATGCAAGAGAATAAACAGATCCAGTGTGAGGAATCCAAGTAGCAATCCTTCGAGTAGTGAAATTTCTAGTGACCTCAAACATGTGTATAGAACCGTCCTCTCCTCCAGTAAACAAATGCTTCCCTGAGTGGCTTCGTGCCAAGGCATATGAGTTACCAGCATGAGCACTATAAATGATGGCAAGCGGGCTTCCAGAAGCGGCGTCCCAAATGTAAACACCTGAACCTGCTGTGCTCCCAATTGTAGTATCATGAGGAACGACGCTCCACACCCAGTCATTATGTACCAGGATATTCAAACACTTCAAAGAAGAACGATCCCAAACACGCACAGTCATGTCCCAAGAGCCACTATACATTTTACCAAAATCCAAGGCAAGACACGTTATAGGCCCCTCGTGTCCCCAAACTCGGAACTGCATATTTTGATTGTGATGTGCCCTAAGGTCAAACAAGTGAGGGTTCCCATCCCCAACCTTCCAACCATGTATAAAGCCGTCAGTACCCCCAGCAACCAAAAGTTTCGTATCAGCTGCGACAGCACGAACAGTGCAACCAAGAGGTCGAGATGATGTGATTGCCAAACCTTCTTCCAGGTCCCACATTCTTACCACCTGATCATATCCCGAGGTGAAAACAAGCTTTCTAGAAACCAGCACAAAGACAGTTCTCACAGCTTCAGTGTGGCCATACAGAGTGTCAATGCTGTAACGTCCCATAAATGTCTTGCTCCGGAACTCTCTCTCCACAAACAGTTTCTTCCATGAGTTCTCATCCGAACCTTCTGGCCCCAAATTGGCTGCAGTTGCCGGATGCCCCCACCTCTCATAATAGAAGTCCTTCCACAAACGGTGCTCGGAAGCAAGCCTATACAAAGATGCATTGATACAAGATACAATACCTAGTCCTTTTGGGTCTAGGTAATTAAAAATTTCAGATATCAATGCTGGAGGTAGATCAGAAAAGGACAAATGCTGGTTGCGCAAAGCTTCAGAGAAACTTAACCCGAATCTGGAATCTGATTTCGATGCAGACAGCTGTTTCTCAATTCCAAAAGATTCAGTTTTTCCGTTATCCACGAAAACAACTTGATTGGAGAGCAGTTCTAATTTTCCAAGTTCATCCAAGCATTCTTTTGAGCAATTCCTTAAGCCGATTTCCGTATCCTGTCGGCATTCAAATGCCATAAAACTATTTCCTGAATTTTGATCAGATACTTGTACCCAAAATTCAACCTTATATAATGAATTCCGAATGGTCAAAAAATTAAATATCACAAAAAGGATAAACTGAAAATTAGGGATGCCCCAAAAACCTTTTGAAAACTCAATTCAATCACACCCGCAAAACAGACCTGAAAAATTTAGGATAATCTATCAAAAACCCCAAACAGAAATAGAATAAGAACGAAACTGAATTTGATTGCAAGAAAGTTTGACTTTTCTAATAATTCCTCAGAAAGATCAGGTCCAAAAACTTCGGATAAACGGAAGAGGGGAAAAAAGAATACAGAGAGAATATATCAAACAAAATCAGATTTAAAAGAATAGGGTGTGACTAAGATTGGGCGGAAAATACCTCAAAAATTAGGACGCTGACAACTTTTTTAAGCTTCACAAAACGCAAACTGAATGATAAATCTAAGGAATTGAAAAATCAGAAGAAGATTGATCAGTTTGTTTAAGCACTTTGCGGAGTGTTGAGAGGGAGAAGATTAGGGTAATCTATGTCCTGTGGTTGGTCGTGGTCGTTGTGCTGCGTTCAATTTTTGTAATACAATATTAACCGCCCCTTTATTTTTACATTATTATATATACTCCCCTTTACTTCTCATAATTTCATAACTTCTATACGAATTCATGAATGACTAGTTTGATTTTCCTGGCTTCAGAAAAGGGTTACAAGTTTTTAGTTAGAATGAACTTTTGGATTATTTTTTGCATGGAAAATAAACTTTTGGATTACTTTTTTTAATTTTTCATGCAGAAAGCAACAATAAAAATACTGTATAAACATTTTCCATCTTTTTTTTTTCTTATTTGAAATTAATTTATACGTGCCAGCTCAAAAATATGGTGCCATGTTTTCTATCCGATGTCAAATTTGCTAAAAATCGTTCTGCTTTAAAAGATTATATACTTTTTCTCTATCTAAGAGTTTGTCAAAAATACTTGATACACAAAAAAACAATAAAAATAATTGATTATAACACACATTATAAAAAAAACAGAAAAAGATACATAGAGCCACCATATTTATTGCAATCCACTCTTCTTACTATCACCATACAAACCATATGAACAAGTTGAGAATAATCTTTCCATTTCGTTGTACTACTCTTGATAAGGACAGATACATCCCCTCAAATTGACAGCATTAGGAATATGCTAATGCATATGAAAAAGTTATAATTTTCTTCTATGTCTAGATATGTAGCAAAAAACACTAACCTATATATATATATACAAGCCTTCATCACAACACATTGCTACAACTCAGGAAGCATGTTTGGCTCATATAAGTCAGAAATAGGCGAGATCAGCTTTTGGGATCGTTGTTGCTGCTTGGCTCGTTATCCTCTGCTTTCGTTTGAGATGTTTCGGGTTCAGCAGTCCCGTTTTCTCTGTCAAACTTACATACTCTAAATGCTGCAAGATTTGTGTCACCTGACAATCAGAAATTCAGTTGATAGAAATATTAGCCTCATTCAAATATGAAGAAGTTAGCAAGTGTGATTCTGATATTGATAAAGCCACAACTGTAACAAGATAATCAATAAGACATTATTGGTTCAACCCCTTAAAAGGAATATTGCAAAGCAGTAAACAGATCACATATAGCGCTCCATACTATCTCAAAATTTCAGACATATATATAGCTGATGCATCTCGTTCAAACAAAATGGGCACGGAGGCGGTCATAAAGAAGTAGCTTTAAGAATCATGGCATGAATCTTGATTGCTATCAGTCCCTCCGCACCCTAAAGATTAAGATAAAAGCACTTTAGCAAATACTCTACCTTGGATTGATCTAACCTAATCTTTTGGTAAGAAAACGAAACAGCACATTCATAGGTTGAAAAGGCGGGTCATATACATTCTACATAGCTCGGGTTCATAACTTCATTTTGTAAGCTTGATTTAGGGGATCATCAACCATTTCAGTGAGTTTTCACTATTTGTAGTGTGGTTAAAAGATAGTCACATCATAATTTTTAGATATCATGTTCCCACAAGTCAATCTTGAGAACATTATAATTTCTTCGACTTCAACACCATTTGTAGTAGAAAAAGGAATTGGGAATATGAAAAGAAAACGAATCCATACCAAATGTAATGAGATTTCCAGGCAATGCAGAAACAGCCACCCGAGGCTGAAGCCGCCTTTGATCAATGAACGTTCCATTTGTGCTGCCCAAATCAGTAATCACAAGATTTTCCTGTGTCGTCTGAATCTGAGCATGCAATCCTGAGACTGCATATGTCACGAGCAAGTGAAGAACTATCTATCAGTCTTCCTTCAACAACTCATCTAATTAATATCTCATCTTCTCTCCCAACAAAAAGGGCTAATATCAAAGTTAATTTGTAGCATTTGAAAGAGAGTTGAAAACACATTCTAAGACGGGAAGGCCGACAACACTTGAGATGCACGCCTTAACAATGGAACTGCTAAACACAAAATCTTGAAATAATTTGACACAAATAATATTGTGATTAAACATAAGAAAATATAATTAAGTACCTGTGGGAACAGAAATCACTATGTCTGCTCTCTGAGGGAGGCGCCCAACGGTGACTACATCCTAAACCATGTCAAATTCATACCATTGATTTACAATTTTATTCCAAAACAAGCATTCAAATTCACAAAATGGAACACTTACAGAGGTGATTTCGAAAGCAGCAGGCATTGCAATCTTGTAGCCAATGTGCCTTGAATCGCCATCACCTGCAACATTCACTCCCTTCTCATCAATAAATTCCATTACAATTCTGCTGAGGATCAAATCATATAGCAGTGCTAGTTTCAATCTAACAATTGAAGGATTCTGTAATAATTCAATATCAGATGCGGAATTATGAGAATTAGGTGATGACAAAATTGCACCTTGAGCATCAACAATGTTTTTTTTAGGAAAATCAAGAATGCTTCAATTCCCCTAGAAAAAACACTTAATGGGATGCAAGTTTCAGAGCAGAAAAGCATAAAACATTCTTGATCACACAAACACCGAATTCCCACATAGATAAAACTACAACAAGTCATGATGAGAGAGAGAGAGAGAGACCTATGGGTTGAAGAAGCCATGTTACAGAAAGCGAAGCACATAGGGCTCCAAAGTTGCTCAACTCTCTGGCACTACATTTGAGCTTTCTAGGCAGACAATTATATCCCAAAAAGTTGGCAGATTTATTATGCCCCAAAACAGTTGAATTTAGTGGCAAAATGGGTGCAGGCCCAGAATTGGCATTGGTTGTGACTTCCATTTTCTTGATGTTTATCAAGAAATCAATAATTATAGGAAACAATTTTGGATTTTGATCGAAAAATAATGAGCAGCGGGCATGTGCTGGTGTGGTACGTGGCACACATTATATAAGATGGGGACGAATTCAATTTTATTTTCTACGCTATTACAAAAAAATCTTGGTGTTGTCTCTGCTTTTGGGATTAATGATTTGCCTTTATTTGTCTAATGGTATTAATCAACGAAAACGATGTGTCTTTCTGCACGACCACAAATATTTTGAATCAATGTAGCAGATTACAGATACACCCAACTCTTTGGATCTTTGACGCCACGTCACCACCATCGCTCGCCATCAATATGGCTGTAACACTAGAGCCTTTTAATGTATTACCATTCTTATAAATTTTCATATATTTATAAACATTTATTTATTTTAAATTTTAGTGAAAATTTCATAATTTCGTGCATATGTATGTGTACATTATATATTTTGGTATAAGATAAAGTGTTCATGGTGAATGAGGATTTAGGATGAATTACATAATATTTTAGTCTTAGATAGCACCATGAGGATTTAGGATGAATTATATAATATTTTAGTCTTAGATAGTATGTAGCATCAAATTTAATATGTCCATCTTATTTATTCAATAGTTAAACGAATTTTAATGATAAGAAGTGATTAAATACAAAAATGCATAGGTAATTTTTTTTCAATTTTATAGAAATGGTCTCTTCCTATTTTAATGGGATTTCATCATATAATCAAAGTATATTCATATTTTTTTGTTTAATGTTAAATACAAAATATATAAGTAAATTCATGAATATGCACTTTACAATAATATTCTCATCAAATTTAAAAACTATACAAAAAGCGATCTGCGTGAAAAGCATCTGAACCATCCAAATTTTCACAATCAAAATCAAGTTTGAATACTATATACTACTACTATCTAAGGTGTGTGTTTTATGTGAACAAAATCCCACAATGAATTATACTAATTTTTTTTTTTTTTAACGAAGTATACCCATAAAAGAAATATATAGAATATAAATTTTCATATATATTGCCCTTGATAAAATTCAATAAAAAAATATTCCCTCCGCCCACTAAATTCGTACATTTAATTCCATTTTGGTCCGTTCATAAAAAAATTTCACTTTCCTTTTTGGAAACATAAATTTTATATTTTTACCCTAAACCTATCTATTTATTTACAAAAAACACATATGGCCCACCTTTTTACACTCACAACTTATTAATATATTCATTTATTATCCACATGACACACATTTTTATACTCACTTACTTTACACTCATTATAATTTATTAAAATACATGTCACCAAAATCAATGAACGATTTTGGTGTACGGATGGAGTAGTAAATAAAAAGGAAATAAACGTAAACCATATCTACCATTTCACCCCCTCTATAACTCTCTATCTCCTCTCCCTGGCGACCCGCTTTGCAACTCAATGCCGCTGACGCCATAGTCGTTGTTTTTAGGTTCGAACATCTAATGTCGAATGTAGGAGTTTTTTTTTTTCAACGCCAATTTTGATTTGATCAATTCGATAGTCGGTCACTAGAATTGATAAAACTACAATTGAGACCTGTTATGAATGGGAAGGCAAATATGCTTATGTGGCATGCATGGCGTGCATGCTGTGACAAATATGGGTGCTTAAACAGGTATCGGTTTTCGGTTAATCGAGAATCGAAATTGAAAAAGTCAGTTATTGGTTAACCGATAATCGATTTTTTCGGTTTCGGTTCGGTTTCGCTACTCCACTTCAAATAAATTTCGGTTATTGGGTATAACTGATTAACCGACGGTTATACCCGATTAACCGAAATTAATTAATATATTTATTTATTTATTTATTAAGTAAAAATTATTTAATTTAATATTATAATTTCTGTAATATTTGAAATAATCTAGATTATTTTCGGTTAATTTTTTTATTTTGTATATTTTTTAATTTAAAAAAAAAAATTAAATTTTGGTTAACACTAATCGAACCGACTAACCGAATCGGTTAACCGATTGGTATCGGTTTTGTTATTATTTTGTTGATTTCGATTTCGGTTAATCGAAATTTAGGTTTCGATCGGTAACCAAACCGAACCGAATCTCACCCCTAGTTACAAGTGGTAAAGAAAGGTAGTTAGTCGATTAGGAAGAGTTACTTAGAAAGGCAACGACGAGCGGTGGGGAAAGAGAGAAAAGCTATAAATAGAAGTAGAGATTAATGTAGAAGGCATGATATTTGTAATCGCCAAAGAAAATAGTAAAATTCATTTCACTTCTCAACCCTTTCATACGATCGACTATACCTTTCACACGCATACGCTGCTCGTGGAAGAGCTTTTCTGCAGTACCGTGGTGATCGACGCCAAGCTAGCGCCAAGACCGGTTCAGTGATAGGAGATCGGGAGTTACGAGTGCGTCGTAATATTTGGTATCGAGCACCGATCCAAGACAGCTTTATGTTGAGAAATAACACACGCGGATAATAAAGATGGAGCAAAGAATGGAGAATCTGGAAACACGGCTGAATCAATTCAAGAAAACAATGTTAGAGGAATTTCGGCAACAATTCGAAGAACTTAAAAAGGAATTTAGAACCGAAGGGAAGAGGCACGGAGAAGAAGAATCATCTGCGAAGTCAAGGAACGAGTCCACTCAAGGTAATACCAATTCTTCTCGATATAGACACCTAAACTTGAATTTCCTAGATTCAATTGAGAGAATCCTAGGCAGTGGTGATAAAATGTCAAAAGTATTTCTTGTTTAATTCGATGAACGAGCAAGAGAAAGTCATGACAACAACAATGTATATGGAAGGAGTTGCTGATTTATGGTATTTAGAGTACCAGGAGGAAAAAATGATGTAGGTTGGGAGGAATTTGTTGAACTAGTAATGGAAAGATTTGCCAATATAGAATAAAAGAATTTAGTTGCTCAGTTTAACAAACTGAAACAAGAAGGGAGCGTGTTGAACTACACGATGCAGTTCGAAGAATTGAAAGCTTGAGTGGCAATAAAAATCTATCTGAGGAGTACTTTTTCAAAGCTACCTCAATTGGTTGAAGGATGAAGTAGCCAAGATGGTCGAGATGTTCAACCCTCATACTCTAAGTGTAGCTATTCAGTTAGCAAAGAAGCAGGAGCTACTGATTAATTCATTGGGAAGAAGTGAAGGGAAATCTGATTTTAACCCTCTCCCGATGATCTATCTTGGATGTTTAATTCATCATACATGGATTATATGCCTAGCATGCACCTATATAATTAATTGCAACACGTAGGGGTTTTCTCGTGTTTACCTACGAATCTGTCGGGGTAGAACGGATCAAGACTCGTGCTTTGATCTTCTGGACTGTATCCCGGTTGCCTAATCTCCAATGTCGAGTGAGGACAATCTATGGAGAATGCTATAGAAAATCATCTCTACTTCCTCACACAGTTTTCGAAAATTTTCATTATATTACAATAGTAATTCTCGAAAATTATGGTTAAGCATTAGTGACACGCTGTCGTTTAGCGTTCAAAATAAATTTATAACCTATTGCCCATCACAGGTGTAGCCAGTGATAAGTATAGGTCGATCCCACGAGGAGTTGGTGTAGCAATCTCGATGTCACGATGTCACTTAAAAGGATGAGGTGGTGTAATTATCTTGATTACTATAGGTATGGCTAAAGTAACTCAAACAAACTAAAAAGGAGTATCAAATAATAAGACGAGTCCGCTTGGGCAACAACTTCGTGAAGACGATTAACACTCGGTCATAGGCGCAAATTTTTCTCTATATGACATGCATCAACCGGTTATAAGAGACATACGTCGTGACCCCATTGTCACGCCACGCCCACGACGCACCCTCCAAGTCTATCCTTTCGTAAAGAAGGCAAGGACACCCTATGCAAACTATCTAACCCGTAATGCCCACGCACGAGGACACCTCAAGACATGCAAGCCTACAAGCAAGTTATGATCTAGATGGACCGGTATTGCAAAGGCAATGCTAGGACTACTCCAACTCGCCCACACCAACAGATTATTTGGGGTGGGACACCGACACCTTAATCCAATTATTACTTGCAACCTCCCTTACCCACTATGTTATTTGCAACTAACACACCGAGTTTGGTTAAGTTATATATTACTCAGACCTAGTGCTTGGGAACACACGCATGCGGATCGTAATGCCCTACTTAGACCTCTCGAGTTATATTAATCATACATCACTTAGTCATGCCCAAACCGAATAAAGACTTAGCTAGACATAAAGTAAACAAACATGCAACAGCTTAATTGAAACCATAATGAAACGAAACAACTTACTATTACTTGAATAGAATAGAAACATGAGCCCAAAGTGCCACCGACAAAACATACTAAAAAGTAAAATAAAAGTGTTTGCCCGAAGGACTTAATGTATGTGATGGGATGGTGAATCGATGCTAAGAGTATGAGAGTGAGAGTCGGAGCGAGGAAGGGACGCAAGTCGCTCCTTCATCCATATATATAGGCCGAGAGGTCGACGATGGTAATGGCCCATGGGCTGGACAACTGTAGGTTTTCCTTGTTGATCGGCGCTTTTCCTTGCCTGCACGGATCTGGGATGATCTCCTCCGGATTTCGGGGATTCGACTGCAAGCATCCTTTCCGGATTTAGCGAGATTCACCCCGATCTCGCGTATCTTGCCCATCATCTCTCTCGACTTCTCTTGCCTCCTTCTTCCTCTTGGTCTCGGTTGCCTTCTTCACTTCGCTTGCCCATTAGTTTACCCTTCCGGAGATTGAACTTGTGCGGTTTGTAGGCGAGGTCACGCCGTAACTGAACAGCTACTGGGGTTTGATGCCCTGGCTGTGAGCGAAGCTCCTGGTGCCCTCGGGATACAATCGTATCTCAGATCATCCGCCATGCAAGTTACCACTCCGTCTTGCCCATTTCTGCCATGCCTTGCCCCTGCAGACCAGTGTGTCCTCCCAGACACAAAACACAACAAGAAAGACACAAAAAACTCGATCTAGACCTAGACAAGACACATAAAAAGAGCACAAAACTTGGGCTCGTCAATTAGCCTTGATTTTCTCTCTCACCTTATATTTATAATGCAACCCTAAACCCTATCAAAATAGGATTTATGCATATCTAATAAATATAATCTTATCCTTTAGGATAGAGAGGATCAGTTAGAGTCCCAAGAGGACTCTTCATGGAGGGACGAAAATTCTTCTAAGCAACAGCTCGGATGGGCCACCCGAGATCAAATGTAAGGAATAAAGATGGGCCTCAAATAAATTAATTATCTTATGTTCACCGAACATAAATTAATTTATAAACATTCATTCATGCCACTAGAGAATAAATGTTGACTTATCCCTTTATTACCGAAGGTGAGTCAGACTTGCACTTAGACTTTACGAATCCCGTATTTAAGATATCAGACGTCCATTAATTATTTACTGCGCTCGATCGCTTAAAATAATTAATATCTTTAATTCCTTAAGTAGTACCACTCAACCTTATTATTGTACTTGAGATAACTCAACCGCGGGGTTTAGTACAATAAACCTTTGAGCTCCTTAAGGGGACGTCATCATCCTAAACGGATACGGTGACTCGACACAGGTAACTAGCATGACATACAAGCACTGCCACCACCCAAGATGCAGAGAATCTTGGGTTAAATCATGTTACCCTCACCCATAACAAGTCAAAGTGATGGTCAGCAACTCATACTCACCTAATACCTTATCGAGGTTTAGATCATCGTAAGTCACCGAGATCTAGGTTCTTCACGACGGTCAGATAGAAGAACTCATCTCACTGTGATCCATCAATACGTCAGAGACGTACTAGTATAGACAAACAACCAATTCAAGTCACTTCTTATCTATACCGCAGCCTATACCGACAACTCGTCCTCAAGTTGTCTCAGCTATGATACTTTTTATATCTCATTAAGCTTGACCAATCATACAGACTTCTGTGATCTACAACACACTGTATGATCTAACTTATATATGAGATAAATGGACATACATATGCAATCAAGTAAACAATTTAGATAGGAGATTGTAATAGTGGTAACAGGAAACATTGTATACAAGCTCAACCAAACTGCTTTCAGTATACAAATCCAACAAGAAGACCTAATAGTTTCGGCAAAGAAGGTTATCACTAGTCGGGAAATGTGGAAAAAAAAGTGAAGGATAGAGGGCAGTCTGCAAACAAACAGAGGAAGAACTTACCCTTCAAAAGATTGACACCTGAAGAAATAGAAATTAGGGGGAAGAGAAATCCGTGCTTCAAATGCAATGAGACAGATAAACTTGGGCACAAGTGCAAGAAGCTATTCACTATAGTGTGTGAACCCGATGCTGCAGATACTGAGGAATTAATACCGGAGGAGGTATGTTCGGAAGAGGATGAACTTCATATATTAGCCCATGCATTGGTCGGACAAGTAGCTCCTGATACTATCAAGTTAGCAGGCAAGACAGAGAAATATTTTATCATATTATTATCGACACCGGGAGCACTCATAGTTTTTTAGATGTCATGAAGACCAAGAAGTTAGGATGCGAGTTGGAGTTTACCAATTCCATGCTTGTGACTATGGCAACTAGGACCGGTGGCATTCAACTTTGATGAAAAAAAACATACAATTCAAGAAAGAGAACAAAGTGATTACATTGCAAGGGATGAAACATGAAGTCACATTGAAGATGATCACTGGAGAGCAATTCAAAAAGCTTACAGAAAAGGTAAGGGAGCAATATTCGGATGCCTATGCATGATTTCCTTAGAGGTGGTGATGAAGGAGAGTAAACCGATCCCATCATTCGTCCACTTATAGCCAAATATATCCAGATCTTCAAAAAACCAAGCCAACTACATCCACATAGATCCCATGACCACCATTTATCCCTAAAATCAGACACTCAACCCGTCAAGCAAGCAAACCCCATACAGACACCCTTACCTTCAACGAATAAAGATTGAGAAGTTAGTGAAAGAGATGCTAGAAGCATGCATCATTCAAGCCAACAGTAGCTCATTCTCTTCACATGTCCTCCTAGTGAAAAAGAAAGATAGATCATGGAGATTGTACATCGACTATAGGAAGCTCAATTCTGTAACGGTGAAAGAAAATTTTCTCATTCCCTTGATTGTTGATCTGTTAGATGAACTGAAAGAAGCAGTGATCTTCTCTAAAATAGATCTAAAGACAGGTTATCATCAAATACATATGAACCCCACGGATATCCACAAAACTGCCTTTATCACAACTAGTTGATTGTATGAATTCAAAGTGATGCCATTTGGCCTCACCAATGCTCCAGCCATTTTTCAATCACTGATGAATGCAGTATTTCGAGCTTATTTGGGAAAGTTTGTGCTAGTTTTCTTCAACGATATACTAGTGTACAACCAATCTATGGAAGCACACATTGAGCACTTGGAAGCAGTATTCATGGTATTACCATAGAATCGATTATTAGCCAAAGCTTCTAAGTGTTCATTTGGAACAAGCAAGTAGACTACTTGGGACATGTAATCAGTGGGATAGGAGTAGCAGCTGACCCCAACAAAGTATAAGTGATGATGGAATAGCCCAAACCCAAGACAGTTAAAGCACTAAGAGGGTTCTTGGGTTTAACTGGATATTATAGAAAATTTGTACGACACTACGGCATCATCGCAAGAACCCTACATGAAATGACGAAGAAGGGTCAGTTCCAATGGTCGAAGTCAGATGATGATGCTTTCCAACAATTGAAAACAACAATGGCCACAGCTCCAGTCCTACGCCTTCCTGATTTTAATCTACCATTTACCTTGGAGACCGATGCATGCTACAATGGATTGGGAGCTGTACTGATGCAAGAGAATCACCCATTAGCTTTTATTAGTAAAGCATTGACACCAAAAAATTTGGGATTATCGATTTATGAAAAATAATTCTTGGCCATCATCCACGTAGCAGAGAATGGAGATCATACATTCTTCACGATCAGTTTGTTATCAAGACAGACCACCAAAGCCTCAAGTACTTATTGGAATAGAAGATATCTACCCCGGTTCAACATCAATACTTAACCAAACTTTTGGATTTTGATTATAGAATCAAGTATAGAAAATGGATGGAAAATAAAATAGCGGATACATTATCAAGAATAGATCAGCTAGAGACTGAATGCAATGCCATTACAGTGATGAAACCGGCGTGGATGAGCGAGATACGATCTAGCTATAATAAAGATGAAGTGGCACGAGATGCCATTGCCGAGTGTGTTACTACGCTTTATAATATGTCCTTATTTTCATATACGGATGGATTACTGCGGTTCAAATGGCGCTTGTATGTAGGAACAAATGGACATATGAGAAGCAATGTGATAGAGTATTATCACTCTTCGAATTACGGGGGTCATTTGGGTATCAACGTTACTTATCAAAGATTGTGGGAAACATTTGGATGGCCGGGTATGAAGGATCAGATACGAGTAGTAGTAGCACAATGTCAGCTTTGTCAACTAAGTTAACACGAGACCACTAGACTCCTTGCTCCTCTGCCTCGCCAGCCTCGCTCAAGCTTGGCAATATATCACCATGGACTTCGTGGAAGGTTTGCCCCCTTCCCATAAACACAATTCTATCTGGGTCATTGTTGATCGTTTTACTAAATATACACATTTTATTCCACTTCACCACCCTTACACAGCCTCACACATTGCACAACTCTTCTTAGATAATATTTACAAACTGCATGGATTATCCGATAGTATTATATCCTATAGGGACAAGATATTCACCACTATTTTGGAAAGATTTGATCACGTTGTTAGGAGTTTCACATCATTTAAGTATAAGTTATCATCCTCAGACAGATGGGAAAACTGAGAGGGTAAACCACCGCCTCAATCGTATCTTCGTTGTATGTGTAGTCAATCCCCTACCAAATGATTTCGATGGTTATCTCTTGTTGAATTTTGGTACAATACCTCTTTCCATACTGCTTTACAACTCACACCATTTGAGGTATTATACGGGTATAAACCTATCCCCTAGCCTTGTATACATATATGCAACCTACGGTGGTAGGCATTGAGTCTACTTTACAGGAGAAGAATGAGATACAAGCACAACTCTAGCATACTCTTCATCAGGCACAAGATCGAATGCGGACGTCAAGAAACCGTTTGCGCTGTGAACGTGAATTTCAAGAGGGGGATTGGGTCTACTTGAAGCTCAAGCCATACAGGCAACTGTCACTTCGCTTACACAGATTTTGGAAGCTTAGTCCCCGTTATGCATGTTCATTCTTAATCAAAAGAAAGATTGGGTTGGTAGCATATGAATTAGACCGGCCGTCATCAACAAAATTGCATCCAGTATTCCACATCAATTTTTTGAAGAGAGGAGTCAAGCCGCACGACAAAGTAACGACAGCATTACCCGATTTTGATAAGGAAGGACGTGTTTTGCTTCATTGGTTATAGTGTTAACTAGCGCATTATCAAGAGGAATAACAATCGAGTGCTCAAGTCTTAGTCCAGTCGCGCATTTGCTAGAAGAAGAAGCCATGGGAAGATCTCTGAAATTCAAACCAGATTTCCACGCTCGGCTCGAGGTGAAGCCATTTTTCGAGAAGGGCATTTGTTATGAATGGAAGGCAGATATGCTTACTTGGCATGCATGACGTGCATGCTGTTACAAGTGGCTAAGAAAGGTAGTTAGTCGGTTAGGGAAGAGTTAGTTAGAAAGGCAACGACAAGCAGTTAGGGAGGAAAAAAACTATAAATAGAAATAGAGATTAATGTAGAAGGCATGATCTTTGTAATCAGTTTTTCAGCTAATAAAGGTACCGTGGTGATCGACGTCAAGCTAGCGCCGGAGACTAGTTCAAGTGATAGGAGATCAGGAGTTACGAGCTGCATTGTAACAAGACCACAACTAAATTTTCTCAATCTTGTATTGAGTTGACGATGAAATTCCTTTAACAATCATAGAATTTTAACTTTGCAACATCAATATTTGGCTTACTTTCTTCGTCACCGGATGCCCAACGATAAAATTGAAAATTTTGCGGATAACTCAAACCATAAACTTCAAAATTCATCAATTATATTTCAATTTCGACATTGAAATCCTAACTTGTGCTAGGAATCCTTGTGCATAGCTCTCGCCATTCAAATTTCACCGACCAAATGCTCGTTGGGTGGTTGATCGACAATTATAATGTAGTATTGAAAGCTATCAAATGATACTCATATTGTTGGGAACAATGAAATCATCTTTATTAATTTATGGTTTTACATATATTGAGATACAATTGTAGAAACCAAACTTTCAAGTATAAAATGATATTTTATATATAGAGAGTGTGTGAGATTACCGCCTGAATGGAATTCATATCTCCTTCGTCTGGTCGAGAAGGAATTATCGATTCCCGCCCAGAAAAGTGACCAATCAGGGTCGTGAAAATTAAGAACCATACAAATTTATTACGATTAGCTATGAAAATTAATGTAAGTTAATGAATAAAAAAAATTCAATTTTTTTAACTAGATTTGAATCAATTCTACTTTTTAGGTTCAATAATTTTTCATTAGATTCATAATTTTTACAATAAATTCAAAATTTTGATTCTTAAATAATACTCCTCCGTCCCAACTAACTTGAGTAGATACCATTTTAAAAGTCCAACTAACTTGAGTCATTTCTATAAATGGAAATAATTAACAAAAATAAGGGATTTTAATTGCAATTAACAGTTAATTAATTAGGTTGATTATTGACTAATTAAATTAAATTAATTTATTTTAATATGCTAATTTTAACTAAAAATTTAATTAATTTATTTATTTAAAAATTAATTTATTTAATTAATTTAAAAATAAAATAAATTAAAAAATTAATTTATTGTAATATGCTAATTTTAACTAAAAATTTATTTATTATTTAAAAATTAATTTATTTATTTAATTTAAAAAAATAAATTAAATTAAAAAATTAATTTATTTTAATATGCTAATTTTAACTAAAATAAATTAATTTATTAATTTATTTAAAAATAAATTAAATTAAAAAATTTATTTATTTTAATATGCTAATTTTAACTAAAAATTTATTTATTTATTAAAAAAATAATTTATTTATTTAATTTAAAAATTAAATTAAATTAAAAATTAATTTATTTTAATATGCTAATTTTAACTAAAATAAATTAATTTATTAATTTATTTAAAAATTAATTTATTTATTTATTTTTAAAAATAAATTAAATTAAAACATTAATTTATTTAAAAAATTAAATTAATTTATTTTAATATGCTAATTTAAAATAATTAAATTAAATTAAATTAACTAAAAAATTAAATTAATTTTAATATGCTAATTAAATTAAGGATAATTTAAAATAAATTTATTAAGTAAATAAATAAATTTAAATATAAAATAAAATAAAATACAAAATATATATACTTAACACATAAATCACTTTATTACCAATACACTTAAACACTAAACACTATCTCCTTAATTCCCGTGCCCAAAAGAAACGCCCCAAGCCAGCCGGGACGGAGGGAGTACTTGGTTAGACGATGGCCTCAATTGTCCCATCTCTCTTCTTTTTGGAGATTCTCTGTTCATTTTCTCATCAGCTTGTTTTTATCTCTCACACAAAATGCACAGACTGTGTGAAAAAAAATGTGTGTGAGAAAAAAGGGGGAGGGAGGGATTTTTGATCCGTGTGATTGATTATTTGCTCAAGTATTGAATTTCAGGTGAGGTGTTGATTAGCCCTCAAATCTCTCCTCCATCACTCCTCTTGCCATTTAATCCCCTATTTTGGCTTCTCTATTTTCTACCTTTTCCATTTTTATTGTAGTATTATTCAAATTCCGCACCCTCTCAGGCTCTGCTGACTTTCTATCTCCGATTTTACAAACGACATCTCTCATTACATATCTCAAGAGTGGATCTTGTATTGACCACTTATTCTTTGATTATCATTATTTTTAATCGAGAAAGGGTTATTGGATTATCAATATTTTTCAATGAAGAAAGATCTAAGCTTTATTGGGTTCGCCAATCCACGTCGTCGAGATTCTGATAATTTGTTGTGTTCCCTTAAATAGAATTCAGCTGGTTTGATATTGTTGTTTTTTCCCAATATTATATAGGTTTCAGATAAGTTTTGTTTTTCTGCTTCTGTATTTTTGGTTATTCTTCTTCAGCCTTTCATTTTCAGAAGGCAAGAAATTTTGCTCTGCTTTTGGTGAAAATGCTTTTGGGCATTGACTATTTAGTGCAGTGTTTCTGAGGTAGTCTTTTATCATTGTTTCGTTTAAACAGTTAGATGCATTTTTAATGCTCATATTTTGTGACTACACTTTTGGTAAATGCTGATAAAAATTATTTTGTTATGCAGAAATTGTGAACTGATTAGTTGTATTATATATGGCGTGATTGGTGTGAAGTTTGTGTTGATTACTCTACATGCTCCCCTTTTTAATGCAAGAGTAATTTGGAGAATTCCCATTGCAGGGTTTTTTTTTTAAATGAAAACAATAAATAATAATGAAGCTTCAGTCTGCTGTGTGCATAATAAGAGAAGGGTTACTCTATTTCTGTAGAGTTGTCTATCGTTGGGACTTGGGCATATAAATATGTTCAAATTATCATAATTATGAGAAGATTTATGTCCATTTTCCCATTATGAATTTTCGTAGTTGGTGAACATGTGTTTTGTTAATCACACTTGGCTGTGCAAATAACTGTTTCATTTGTCAGTATTTAAGCATTTATACTTTTTATTGTCACGACATGTTTAGTAAAGTCTAGAAGCCTAAGTCGGATTGGTGACTTGCAAGATATTACGTGAAACTTTAGTTGGCTTTCTTCTTTTGAAATTGATGTTAAATGAATGTTTTGGAAGGTTTCTAGGATCTCCTATGAGCACCATCGGTTCGTTACAGAATTTAGAAGTGTCATGCACTGTCTGGTTTATCTTGTCAATGCTTCATAATCAAATATAGTACATTTCATTTTTTTCATACTTTTTAATGACCATGTTTTGCGTTGAGTTACTCTGTATTGGTACGATCATGCACTGTGTTCTTATGTATTACTTGATCATATTGGCAGGTTGGGCGATGTGTGTAACAAGTGAAACTGATGATAAAATGATGCCTGACAATGGCATAAACTCACCAGCTGCAGATGATGCTAACAGTTCTGGATCTGTTGGAGGAAACGATCAACTAAAGAAGGGTCCTTGGACTTCTGCAGAAGATGCAATTTTGGTTGAATATGTAACCGAACATGGTGACCGTAACTGGAATGCAGTTCAGAAACAAACGGGGCTCTCCCGCTGTGGAAAAAGTTGTCGTCTGAGATGGGCAAACCACCTCAGACCAGATTTAAAGAAAGGTGCATTTACTCCAGAGGAAGAGCATCTCATTATTGAACTACATGCCACGATGGGAAATAAATGGGCTCGAATGGCTGCTGAGGTGCGCTTCTTTTCTCAGTTCGTAGAAAGGTTCTTTCCTTTTAACTCTTTTCTGATTTTAGGTTATTCATTTCTTGAATTTGTTGTGACATGTACCTGAAAAAGTGTTTGATGCTGTGCATATAATCGTTACATTTGGACAAAACTAGTGAGAAATGGATGGTCTATTTAAAATTATATACTTGATAAGGTTGCTTTGTTGCTCTTTTAGTTCAAGTTTAGGCACATCAGTTATTTTAACAATTTTTTTTTTTTGGGTTTCATCCTTAACGTAGACAACTAGATGATTGCCCTCGTTTGTTATGAGCCCTTTTGCATGATGCTTGCAACCTTAGATGAAATATTGGTTTTGTCATCTAAGAGCGATTTCCCTCTTAACCTTGAGCTTTTATTGTACTATAAGAATGTATATGGTATTCCTTTGTTATTACTTGGTCTGCTTATTCTCTCTTTCTTTTGTTTTATATGTTAGTTGCCGGGCCGTACAGATAACGAGATAAAAAACTACTGGAACACAAGAATCAAGAGACGGCAACGTGCTGGCTTACCTATCTATCCACCTGAAATCTGTTCGCAAGCACTAGATGAGAACCAACACAAAGACCACATGAGCAGCTTCTCTTCCAAGGATGCACACTGTCGAGATGTCATGCCAGCTAGCAACCTCGAGATTCCACTTGTCCAGTTCAAAACCCTGGAACTGAATCAGCACATATATCCACCTGCATTTCTTGATATTCCTGGTGGTAGCTTTCTTGATATTCCCACAAGCGGCTTGCTCATACACGGTCTCCACTCTTCTTACCCTAACAAGCCTTTGCTCTCGACAATGCATCCATCCAAGCGCCTTCGAGGATCAGAATCTATATTCCATGGTTCAAGTCAATATCAAAGTGGTAGTTATGTGCAGAATGCTCAACCATATATATATTGTTCTCCATATGATCATAATATAAGTCCTAATTATCCTCCATCGTCTAGTGTAGTTTCAGGCAGCCATGCCATATTAAATGGCAACCCTTCTTCTTTGGAGCCCACTTGGGCGTTGAAGCAGGAGCTCCCTTCATTCCAAACTCAAGCCGATAATTGGGGCTCACCATCCTCCCCTCTGCCTTTCCTCGAGTCTGCTGATACTTTGATCCAAACCCCTCCTGAACACAAGATGTCATGTCAACTCTCGTCCCAAAACAGTGGCCTGCTGGACGCAGTTTTGCATGAATCACAAACTATGAAAGATCCAAGAAACAGCTTTGATATGGTTGCTAATTTAATGGATGCGTCGTCTCAACTCATGCCCGAGATGGGGTGGGAAGCATATGGGGAACTAACCTCAACTTTAGGTCATTCTTCCCCATCGATGTTCAGTGAGAATTCGATTAGTGAACCTGAAGCAGTAACAGGTCCTAAACACTTCACTTGACTATGTTTTACATTCATTTTCTTCTCGCATTTTTCTAATGTGTTAATGCTAATTCAACTTCTTCTACGTGTTAAGGGTTTAGAGTTGAAGAAGAAGCAGCTATATGGGATCCAACACAATATAACAAGAAGGGTGAGACCGGAAACCGGATCTTCAGCAGGCGGATTTGTTGCTTGACTCGGATCATTTTGGTCCGTGAAAGACCATATGGATGCTATAAGGTCAAGCCCTTGCACGTGATTCAGTGCTTGGAACGCTGCATCTACTATCTGAATGGTCAATTGGGTACCTTTTTCATCTTCAATGGTTATTTCTCAGTGAATTAAAATTTCATCAGCTCTAGAAGTGGCTCAATAAACAACAGACAGACAGTAGTGCGATGCTCGGTTGAGACTGGAACTCTGAAAACTATGTGCTGGTGCAACTTCTTGTGTTAGTTGTGAGAGTGGCATGCTGCATTTCTTGCCCTTTATTTGATTTTGTGAAGTCTCTTGGGCCTATTTGTTGCAGGAAATCGAGAGATGCATCGAATCCAGATTAGAATGGTAGGATACATGAGTGATGATTACATTCGTAACAATTTGGTATACAAGCTTTGAGTTTTGTCTTTAGCTATCAATCTTTATGAGGAGGACTTTGGTGATCTTTTCTGGCATTTGAAAATAGGTTTATGCTTGTGGTTCCTTGCCTTCATATATTGGGAAAAAATAGGTGACTAGAATGATAAATATCAGATGTTAAACACCTATTTAAAGAAAGAAAAAAATGCAAACTTGAATTACCAAATGTACCAATGTGGCATATTATATAATAGGGTTAAATGATAAAACAAAATCAAATGTTTGGTACAATACAACATTCAGAGGCAGGAGATCACATATACAGTTTTATCATTTTTTTTACATTTTGTAGCTTGCAAAAACAAAAACAAAAAAAAATCCCTTTTACAATGTAGACTACATTGTACCTCAGAAAATTGAAACCTACTGTTAGCCATGAATGAGACTTTAAGAAAATTAAGCAAGATACAAACTTTATACATCTAGTTATACGTAATCTTGACAAAGGTTTGTTAAATCTATATTGCCGGACGACTCATGCCCAATAACATCTTTGTCATGTGCATTTTTCTTTTATCCAAGATGATGAAATACTGAAGCACTCATTCTCTTTTGAAGATATTCACCACAACTGTTGTTACTCTCATTTAAACGCATGTTCCACGCAAGAAAACAAAAGTACCCTCTAAAACTTCTCATCATTTATGATTCTAATAGTATTGATCTCATCAAAAGGTTAAAAAGGCTGGAGACTGCATTGTCAAAAGTTGGCGTGTCATCTCAACCTCAATTTATTAAGAAAGCAGTGTAAAGGGAAAAAATAATAGTTAATAAGCCACGAATACCATTTTATACAGTGTTACATGGCAGAAACCTAGGCAAGTCGTAATGTTCCATGCATGATCATAAGCACAAAAGCACTCTTCCTGAGGAGAGACCTGAGCACCCAAAGCAATAATGTGCCTTATCAACCACATGAAAATTTAATTAAATGAACAAGCAAATGACGCCACAAGTTATATACCTGCCGGTTCTCAGTCGCAGATTTATGGGAAATAGCCTTCAGTTGGGCAGTATGAAAACAATCTCTGTCACAGAGTTTATGTCCTCGTCCAGCAGCAGCATGCCGAAATCTCACCCAATTTCAGAACCTGAAACATGAATCATGCATAACCTTGTAAATTTGATAGCACATGCTTGATATTTAAGCAATTATCTTTGGCACAATCTTTGGTAACAGTTGTGTTAGTCACTCGCCAAAGAGAACATTATAGAACTGCATAAAAATGAGAAGGATATAGGACTGACACGACAAAGATCAACCTAAGAAATATTTGAAAGTATCGATCAATATATGTGTAAGGTAAAATGTGTCTACAACGACCATATAAATGAACCAAAAGAAAGAGATCCCGACTGACCTACAGCTCCCAGATAGGTTAGCTGCCAATATCAGAGCCAAACATAATCTCACCCTGCCACTGAGGCACACCAGCTAAGCATTCTACAAGCCCTGTTTGTTTCGTTAATTGAGCCAAGCATTCATATATCTGGTCAGATTGAGAATGCGATTTGTCTCTGACTATGAACTCGTACAGGTTTCCATTAACCTCGATGGAGCTGCAACCAGGGGTCTTACCCACACCTCTCTCCCTCATCATCTTCCTCACCCCCTCAGCCTTGTGCCACATGTTTCTTCGACATACATGCTCGCAAGCAAGACGTAAATCCCACTATCATTAGGATCCAACTGAAGAAGTCTCATAGCAGCTCTCCCCCAACTCAATATTTTTGTGCTTTTGACAAGCGAAAAACATGGCTCCCCAAACCACCGCATCCGCTTCCATGGGCATGCTTTCCAGAAGTTCCATCGCCTCCTCAAGAAGACCAGCCCTCCCAAGAAGGTCGACCATACACGAGTAGTGCTTAACTTTGGGGGGAACGTTAAACTTGGAGTTCATGAGTGAGAAAATCTTCCGACCCTCTTCCACCAAACCTCCATGGCAGCAAGCTCCTAACATTCCGAGAAAAGTCACTTCATCCGGCACTAAACCAGCACGAATCATCTCATGAAAGCAAGATAACGCATCCTGCGCATCACCATGAAGTGCTAAACCACCAATTATAGCCGTATAAGTTAGAGCATTTCTTCCCGGAACCTCACGGAAAACCTGCAGCGCCTTTGCAATATTACCACACTTAGCATACATGTCCACCAAAGCTGTGCCAAGAACCACATTCATGGAGAGGTTATGCTTCTCAATGTAACGATGAATCCAAATTCCAACATCAAGAGCTCCAATCTGGGCGCAAGCAGATAAGCAGCTAACCATGGTCACTTCATCCGGTTTAACTTCCATTGCTTGCATCTCATGAAACAAGGAAAGTGCTTCTTTGCCATGTTGGGCTTGGACGTAAGCACTCAGCATTGCATTCCAAGGGACAACATCCTTCTCTGGCATTGCATCAAAAAGCCTCCGAGCAATGTCTAAACAGCCAAGTTTTGCGTATCCCACCACCATTGTAGTCCAAGTCACCACCGTCTTCTCCTCCATCCTCTCAAATAATTCCTCCGCCTTCTCAAGATCCCCACACTTCACATACATATCCAAAAGTGCATTAGCAAGCCGGACGCCCATATTCAACCCTTGGTCTCTTATATATCGGTGAAACTTACACCCAAGCTCCAAATCCTCCAACTGAGCACATGCCATAACAACCCCAATCATGGTAACCTCATCCGCATCGACGCTCCTCTCCATCTCCATTCCACCGTATACCCTCAAAGCCTCATCCCCTCTCCCACACTTCACATACCCATTGATCAAGGAATTCCAAGACACCAAGTCCCTCACACAACTTTCATCAAACACTTGGTGGGCAGTCTCCAACTCCCACAAGAAGCTAAAAATGAATCAAAGCATTACGCACATATATATCGCCATCATAATTCATCTTCGCAACATGACCAAGAATCCCATGCCCCAAACGAGAAAGCAAGAATTTTGCACAAACTTTGAACAATAACGGAAAAGTATAATTATCGGGCCTCAAACTAACATCACTAAAACTCCCAAAACCAACATTTTCTTGTACAAATCAAAAGCTTCAAACGGGCACTGGCTCACCGATCGCTCTAATCACGACATTCCAAGAAAACGCATTCGGGTTGGGCATCGCGAACAATAATCTTTGAATAATCGAGATCGCCCGCTTGAGAGAGTGCGGAGAAAGTGACCAAGCGGCTGTAAGCGAGGCCGTCTAGGGCGAGTCCGGTGACGATCATCTGCGACTGGATTTGCTTGAGGTGGAAATGGATTTGCATTTGGACTCTAGAAGAGAGAGTGGGGTTTGAGAGTACAAATTTGTGGGTTGTGTTCCATTTAGTGTTAGTAGTTTTGGGGGTTTTGTTTCTTGGGGGCAGGAGAGAGTGTGTGAAGAGTGAAGAGAGATAATTTGAAGGGTTTGAGGATACAGCAAGTTTGCCGGTTACGGATGAAGCGGAACAGCATTACACTTCACATCAAGAGAGAAATGCCTGTCGTCTTCCACCTCGGCGACGCTTATATACCTCAATTCAGAATGTCTATATGAAATATTGAATGCCGGTAAAACGGTTCCATATCTAAATGCATCGTATTATATATGATTTAATTCATTGTTCAAGTAAAAACAAGACATCAAAACTCATGAAACAAGAATTACAGTTCACATAAAAGTAGAATAAAGAGTGTTGCGTATTAATTACAGTTCTTCTTTTGAATGTGTTGCTCCCTTACACCAAGAAGTTCTCTAAACTTGGAAAATCTTTTTCTTTTGAAGTGTTGCAGTGAATATACCCGTCGGACTGACAAACTGCGAATTGATAACATGATACTTGATGTTAATGTGTCAAGTGAGGCTGTGAAAAACTGAATTCTTACTAACGGCAGTTGCTGTTGTGTTGTCGCAAAACAGCTCAATAGCTCCATCTTGCTTCATGCCAACATTATCAAGAATCTTTCTCAATGAATAAACTTGTAATACTTGTCATAACAAGTAAAACATACTCTGCTTTGACGATGATTGTGCCACACTTTATTGCTTCTTTGAAGTCCAAGAACACACACTTGAAATTGTATAAATGGTAGTACTTCATATCATCTTAACAATTAACCTAATCGCTAATCACAAAAGCCTTGCAACTTGAGCAACTTTGAGATAATAGATGGCTGAATATATCCTAACTGCAATTAAAAAAGCTGAAACAATATTAAAAGTTGAAAATCAAGAAGTATTTTACTTTGATCCAAATCATTGAAACGTATTTGAGTCTCGCACGAGATTGTGGACCACCTGAGGTGGAAATAAGGCTCAACGAGCCATGACAATTCCTTTATGTTCGGTTCATCCTAAAGAGAAAAGGGAAATAAATCTCGTAAGAGTTCTTCACGATTTTTCTTCTCTTAAGAGAGAGAGCTGCAATAGCTACAAATTGGTGCACATAAAATATTTCTGTTAAAAAAGTATTGATGGAATTAGAATCGGTGCATCAAAATATGCGGGTGGCCTTTCAAAACAAATTCCTTGGCTGAATGGAGGATGTAATACAGCAGCTTACGGAAAGACCATACAAACTAAAAACCATTGAAATTTCAAAAATTATGAAACACTTACCGTATACAGGTATATACATAGTACGTGGTATTCCATTACACAGAACAAGAAGCACCTGTTTTATCAAGTCCTTTGCCTTAATCTCCTGCCGGTGGTATCACCGCCATCGGAGAGCTGGCCCAATACACTTCTGGACTTGCCACCACCTCTGCTACAATCCTCGTCGCATCCAGCCACGGTTTTCAAGAGTTCAGACTGCAGAGCTGCACAATTTTCCTTAAGGTACTCGAAGCCATCAGAGCGCATAACAGCTGCAGCACAATTATAAGAGCATCATGTCTTGAGGTCAAAGGAAGGACAATGTAGATATATTAGTATAAGCACTATAAAAATGTTTTATCCTCCTTTCTATAATAGATAGTTTCACAGATAATGTTCAGCTCCTTCCTTTCAAATGATCCATTTTATAAATATATACAGCAGATTCAGGCAATAATAATTTAGTTGTGCATAGATGTCAAGTGAAAATATATATTTTCAAATGACTCATGGTCATACATAGTGATCTAAAAAGTAAAATACGTAGAACCCTATCACATCTCTCTCTTGTGCATGGAAACTATTCATCTTTGTCTTACCTAGGTAATGTCAACAGTGAGTAGTAGAGTTAGCATTCTTTTGATTTTCAAGATATTTATCAAAACTTATTCTCATCCGAAACCATGTTGATAGAAGTGGGAGGCAAGGGGAAAAAGGAAATGCCTCAAAGAGAGTCGGCCCAGGCATTTACTAAATTCCCATCGTTTTCAATCCTAAGAATATTTATAAGATCTATAAGTAAAATAGAGCAGAGGCTGCATTTGATGAAGGAAGTCTGTGTGCCATTTCAACCTGATTTTTTCAACAAACAGTGTAAAGGAATATAATAAGTCATAAATGTCATGCAATATAGCAGAATACAAGGCAAGTCCTTATAGTGTATGCATAACCAAATCACAGAAGCACTCATCACATTCAATTTATAAAGAAGCAAATGACACAAAAGGCAAAAAGTTGTCTACCTGCCAGGTTCTCAGCCGCAAATTTAAGGCAAATTGGTTTCAATTCTGCAGCATGATAACGATCTGCCAAAGCAAGTATACGTGCAACAGAATTTACAGATATGTCCTTGCAAAGAAGAGATTCACACATACGCTTCAGTCTTCCTAAATCATAACGATCAGCAGCAGCTAACAACTTTGCAGTTAAAGTGTCAGTTATCAAGGGAGAAGAAGAACTAGACGCTATCAGCTCATCTTCATCCAGGGCATCTCTATATACAAAGTGCAGCATTGCCTGTCAGACAAAAAGTCAAAAGTAACTTAAGCATGCCATTTGAAACACTGTAAGAATTATCTCATCAGCCTAAAAAGATAGTGTTGGGTTAATTGGATATAAGGATGGAAACCACGAAATTCTTTTCTGCGATATATAATAATGTTTCATAGAACTAAAAGATATTGGAAATCATAAACTTACTAACCTTAAAAACTTTAGGTTCCATGTCTGACACCGTAATATCTTTCCCATTTCTATCCAGTTCTTCAAAAAATTCAGAACAAAAACTAGGAGAACGGGCAGCCAATACCAACTTGTGGGCATGGAATTTCTCCCCGGCCACACTAAATGTAACATCAGAGCCTTCCATATTATCCAGAAGCATACCAAAATCCGATCCAATGTCAGAATCTGGAACCTGAACCGGATATAACCTTGAGCAGTCGATAGCAGAAACAACAACCCCAACAGTACAGTTGATCTTCAGGCAATCATCTTTGAGATAATCTGAAGTTTCAAGCATGGCTCTCCTATAAAAGCGCTTGTAACCCCTATATTTAACTTTTTTGCAATGAAATGTGTTGAAAATAATGTTTGTGCAACTCATTTCTTAAACTATGTACAAAAAAACTTGTTTGCTAATACAACCAGCAGTGATTCTAGAATTGTCTCGAATACAGATTTGATGACACATTTACTACTCCATTGAAATTTGAGCTGACCCATATAGTAATTAATAAAATTCTGGTATAAACTTCTTTTAAGATTGGAAGTAGCAGTGGCCTGAACATACACGAAAATGGAAGTCATGAAACCAGAGAATTCCACAACAAAGCATGTGAACCCTTTTCTTATCAATTACCTATTTTTTATCTTTTATCTTGTCGCCGTTAGTTTTTGCATCTCTCCATCCCTCCCTCTCAATGTATAAATGGCCAAAACTAGTCAATAGCAGATGGTAGGTTAGGTACTAAAGAAGCACCAACCGGATAAACCAGTTTAGGTCCACTAGGTATTTGCATCGGAAGAGGTATTGCAGAGTGATAGCACACGCAAATACCATGTGAGATTCATAGCAGTCGTCACTCATTAAACGCCAAAACTAACAAATGTGAACATCCTCTCACGAGAGCCAAGTGCTAAAATATGTATCATGATTCACTAGAAAATGTACCCTTCAAAAGCCAAGGTACCAAGGCATTCTTCATACAAAAGAAAAACACCCAACCCCAACAGATGAAAATACATCCAGAACACAAAGAAATTCAGGTATCAATTAGATGTTAGTAGCCCTAACATATCAGCCATTTTGCAAATTGATAATGTGAGAAGGATCACAAACATACAAGAGTAATTCATTCAAAGCATATCATGGATAGCAAGAAAATTGATATCATCAAGAACCCACAAATACAAGGAGTAGAAAGTGAACTCTTTATATTTGCATACGCATAATTGCTAAAATAATTAATCATTTCAAATAAATTTTAAAATCCACATTTGATAGAATATCTAATTAGTGATACAATTAACAGTATAGCATACGCGATCAAGATTAACCAATCTTATGGAAACTTCATAAGGTGATCGCAATTTAAAAAAAAAAATCTAGAAGTTTTAATAGACATACAACTATCACCCACTATAAGCGTCTCGAATTCCGCGTAATCAGGGTCATGAACACTACCAATATTCAGTTCACCATAACAACAGCAGTAAAAACACACCCCATTAGCAGCAAATCAACATATCACCACGAAAACTTTAACTCGACCAAAAAGCAAAATGAATCAGAAAACACAAGCGTAAGAAAATAAAGACGACTTTACCACATACTGCCGCGGTACTTAAGTGTATAAGGCCCACTCTCAAGCGACCTATCGAAATGACTATGCACTTTATGCTTCCCTTTCCCGCTCTGGTCAACAAGAGTCAGCTCGAACAGCGCCCGCACATCCGTCCCCTCGCTCGCCAGCGCGATGAAAACCGAGACGTAAGTCGAATTATCCTCCGGATTTTTACCGTCGGGGTAAAAGTAAATCGCCCATTTATAGCCTCCAACGGTGAAATCATCGCTGGCGATATGCTTGCCGACGCCCATTCCTTTGGCCATGGAATAGCCCTGGATCACAAACCGGTGCGACCCATTTATCGTCTCGGTCACGGAGCGTGAGCTCGTCGGCGAAATCAGCAGGTTCGTTGCTGTCTCCGGCGTTTCCGACATTGTTCGCTGAGGCGGATTGATTGCGTTTGCTTTGGCGATTCAGGTGAAATGCATAGAGATGAAGGATGAAACTGGTGATGAAGGGAGGGAAAGTTAGTTAATTAGGGTTTTGGGAAGTTCAATTTGGGGGAAATTGGTGGGGTTGAGGTGGAGGGAGACGATTGATTGGATTTTCAAGGATCGGACGCGCAGAGGCTTTCTGGCTTCTATGCACCTTGCTGTATTTTTTAATTCAAAATACAAACTTGAAGTTGCAGATCTGCCCCTAGTTATTTCTGCTCTCTAATTACGTGGGGATTGGGAAAGCGTTTTTGACCGTTTTGTTGAAAAAAAAGTTGTACTCCAAAAAAGAGTTTCGAAATACTAATTATATTTTAAAATATAAATTGTCCAAAAAATATGAATCCTTCATTCCTTAATATATATAGTCTTAGTTTTATCGATACATATTTTAATAAATACAATAAATATAAAATGGTGAAAAATGGGATTCACATAATAAAATATGTAATGTGAGTGGAAAAGATGAGTCACTGATGATTTTTTGTAAATAAATGGATTGCATGTTGATAAAAGTGTTGACTTTTGGATAGGATCCATATTTATAAAAGAAAAATGAACGAATTTTATGAACTGTATCGAAATAGAATTAAATGAACAAATATGAGAGACAAATGTATTATTATTTATTATAATTATCATCCATAGTATTATAATTATCATCCAAATCATGACGCTAATATTCCAATCCATCATGTACACAAAATATTTTACGAAACCTTTTTTATTTTTTTTCCTCTTTTCTGGGCAGAAAAATCTAAAGAATTCCGAATGGCAAATGACAACTCTGGGATAATTCGTTCATGTGCCAATTAATTTCTTCCAGTTGGATAATGTTTGGTATGTTTTTTTTTTTTTGCTTAAAAGAGCTAGCTTTCCAAGTTGGGTTTCAAGTTAATGGTTTGTTTATGAAATTTCAAAATAATCCTCTCTTTAAGCAGTAGCTCACCTCAAACAGTCAAACAAATTCAATGACAGCTAGAAGAATCATATACAAAGATTTTACTGGAAGTAAATCAATCAAGTTTTTTCCTAAGAGATCATGACAGATAAAATGACCTCAAATCCTTAATTCTGTGAGAATAAATTGGGTTAACTAATAGATGAATCAGAGTGAGAGAAGGCTTAGGCTTCTTGCTGTCGGAAACATAGCCACCGCGCCTCTCTCTGGATTAGAGTACTTCCTCCACACCGCCTTCAGCTTGCTCTCCGCCATCCCACACTGCAAACTCCCCAAAACCTTCGCACACTCCCTGTCAAATAACATGTACGTACACAACATTACACAAAATTTCAATAAATATACAAAGTCCAAAATAGGAAAACACCAAATCCACATACATGAGCTGATCTTCACAGTAGCCAGTATGGTGCCTAAGAGTCTCACTCCACATCGGACTCCTTCTAAGCGTGCAACGCGCAGCGTACACAGCCGAGGCAGCAAGCTCCGAGGGGCTATATCGTGTCATGGCCGAGTAGCTTGTCAACCCAAGCTCAGCAAAGAAGAATGTCATGTTTTCCATCTGCATCAACAAATGCAAACCATCATTAGCCAAATCACTTGATAAACAATATGCACGAAAACAGTCAATGGTAATCACCTCCTTATCCGATGGAATGGAGGCCTTGATGTATCGAACCAGAAACACATAAGGAGTCGGCACAGTGAGGTACCACTCCAGCTTCCCCAGAATCGCCTTCTCCATCAGCAGCACTTGCTCCCTTGCATAAGCTTTGTCGGATATAGCTATGAAGTCGCTCACCTACAAAGAGATAGTTATAATCTGAGCTTCAAAAGGGGGCTTTCTTGCCCAATTTCACAAGATAAGTATACCTCTGGTGCCCATATCTCCTCATATTTGCAGGCAATCAGCATTGAGCTTATCCCAACGAGTTGAAGCTCCCTCCTCGGCACAGCTTTGAGCGAGAGAAATCGATCCACGATGTTGACAGTGAGGTATAGGCTCTCCGGTGTCAGTTCAAACTTCCTGTGCACTTCAATCAGCCAGTCC
Organism: Salvia rosmarinus; assembly: GCA_036937905.1. Lineage (NCBI taxonomy): Eukaryota > Viridiplantae > Streptophyta > Magnoliopsida > Lamiales > Lamiaceae > Salvia > Salvia rosmarinus. Next base: position 74,211,605 of record CM072818.1, read on the forward strand.
ACAAGAATGCCTCTCATTTTCGAGTTGATTTCTGGTTGTGATTCCATGTAGTTATGAACTCTACCATCACCCTAAATCAAGCAACAAATCATATAAAGGCGTCACACTTAATTAACACTCCACATGTGCAGTGAAAGAAATTCTTGCACACATACCTCTGTGAGCTTGTAGTAATTGTACATGTCCTCCACATACTCGGCAGCTGCCAATTCATTCTCTGCATCCTCTGCATCAATGTCCACGACCACATCCTTAGGCTTCTTGGTAACCCCACAAGCAGCCTGCAAAGATTCATCAAACATCAAATAATTTGAAATGTGATTCTTGAATCAGAACAAATCAAGAATGTGTGTTTAATAACAACCTTGCTTCGAGCAGATAGGATGGAGGTGAAAGCTTTGCTGGGCTTCTTCGAAGATCTGTCCCTCGCTTTTCTTCCACTTTTGCAACTTTCTTTTTCATCCGAACTGATCACAATCACATCATCTTTGTCCTTCTTAGCTGGTTTTGGAGCAACATCTTTTCCACCCAAAACGTTTCCACTTTCCACTAATGGCTTCTGCACAATCAATCAAATTTCATGTTATGCCTAAAACTATATATAAATGGAAAATCATTGAGTGGTTAGTTATCCTCAGGTTTTGGTACCTTGCAGATGTTTTTCTCTGCTGCTGCTTGAGCATTCGCCAACAACTGTGCCCCAAAACTCCTGAAATCACAATACAATCAATCCTTCTGATATCTGTGTGTGTGTGTGTGTGTGTGTGAGAGAGAGAGAGAGTGAGGAACCTGGTAAGAGGGCGAGTGATTTGATTTTGGGGCTTGCGCTCAACAGCTTGTGCAGCTACTAAGTTTCCTATATCTCTTAGAACGCGCCTATTTCTACCTTCAGCCTGCACAACCTTCTGCTTATCTCCACCTTCTGTGTTACCAAGCCATAAATAACATAAGTAACCTCACACGACTCATACCTAATGCTCAAGAATTCAAAGAAATCCTCATCTCCAAATAAAACAGCATCTTCTAAGAAATCCCAACTGAACTATAATAGTACCAGACATTAATTAGCAACTAAGACATCATAGTAATCCTCGGCCAAAGACATAGATATAAATATAATCGTAGGAATATCATATTATATCATATCACTTATCATCGATTACCATCAAGAAAGGGCTTTAAAGTGACATGGGTGAAGAGCACCATTTCTCAAGAACTCACAAGATCAAATAATATTCTGCAGCCCGAATTTAGTCATGCAATTTTAAGAAATGAAATCTCAAGAAAATTCACAACACGCTGAAACATAAAATTTTCAATAAAAAATAGTCACTGTCAATTACCCCTGGGTTTCTCTGGAACAACAGTTCTAGAAGCCATCTCTACTTCCGAAAATCGACGACAAAATCACCGAGACGCCAACTTAAAAGCCTCTTCAAATTTCCGATTGCTACAATTCACAGCTTCTCTCTCTAAAATGCCTTCTATCTCAAGAATTGTTTTTTTTTTCTTCTGTGTTTCTTTATCTGCTTTTCTGACAATGATGATGAAGAAAGGAGAGATTAAGCGTGGATGGAGTGTTATATATATAAACTGGTGTTGAAGTGGAGGGACGCATGTTGCTTATTAACGGTCATATTCTGCAGCTTTGAATAGGATCCGTTGGATTGTGGGGAGTGGACGGCCGAGATTCGGTTTGTGGTGCTGTATTAAGGCCTAAGCTTTAGCGAGATTGTGTGAATATTGACTAGCCGTTGGCAGGGAAATGGGAGCCTCTTTTGCATTAATGCGTCGTTTTTTAATGCGTCGCTTTTTAGTTACTAAAACGAAATTTGCCTCTCTTTTTCCTTGATTGCCAAAGAATGTTATAATTTCTTACACGAGGGAATTTTTCTAGTTATGTGATAATCGTTTTGCATAATATATTATCTAGGTTTCAAATTTTGCATTTATTTCATAATGTCAAACAATTTATAGGTACGATAATCGTTTTCCATAATATATTATCTAGGTTTCAAATTTTGCATTTATTTCGTAATGTCAAACAATTTATAGGTACAACTCTCAGTCTCTAGGTTTAATTTGCGCCAACAAGTTAAGTTGAATAATAGTATAAACTTGATAAAACATAATAACCTCTAAACTGATACAACCGAAAAGTTTGATAAATCTTCTGAAATAACCATGCGTATATTAAACTTCTTAAATTAGAAGATCCCAAGCTTTGGCTTTAGCTGATTTTCCATAATTTAGATGCATTTTGCAGCAAAAATCTTGACTATTTTGTTTAGTTGAAGATAATCTTTAAAAAAAATAGCAATTCCATAATTTTGGTTACTCCTCATACATAACTATATATATTCGAGAAAAGACTATACATATTAATAAACTTGGTAATTCAAATGTTCAGTTCGATTAGTCCCACTTTTCGCAATTACACATACTTTTTGCTGCAAAATGTCTTGATTTTAACTATCTGAACATCTTCTAAATAATTCAGCAATCCAATAAATTTTACAACTATCCTTACATATTAATTGTTACACTTCTTGATTCAAAAGTTAAAGATTTGGCTTGGAGTTTTAATTTAATTTTGATGCATTTGGTCACTTTGTTTCACCACTTTAACCCTATAAGAAAAAAGGTGTACAATGTGAATCACTTGTGCATATGTTTCACTGGGCAAAATCATTGCAAGTCACGTGATAGATGAACGGTATTAACACGGAATTATTTTAATCAAACTTTCCAATAAATAACACAATGATGTTGAATTTCCCTCGGAAACTCTTACAAAGCACAAAATAACATGTTATATATATATATAAACTCTATATAGGGAGGTTAACGTAAAAAGCATTTTATTGTGCGAGACGTGAGGCGAATATCTTGATGAAAGTAAATGAATCTGGCTGCGAAAGTTAATGAATAAAAAATAGAATTTTCGCCTCATGAGATTCGAACCATGGTGAAAATTCAATTTTGGATTCATTAACTTTCGCAGATTCATTAACTTTCATAAGCATATTCATTTTATTTCGTAGTTCTTGGATTACCGTTAAAATTGGTTCTTATTTGAACCAAACTATATATATATAAATATACACACACACTATATGTGCGCGTGTTTGTAAATTTAAATAAATATTAACATTATATAAATCAAATCATGTATCAGCTGTATCAAGTTACTTTTTTATTTTAATATTTGAAATTTGATAATGAGAGAAAAGTACAAATTTTTGTCTGAAGTTGTGATTGAGCTTGTTCTTTTAAAAATATCAATTTGGCCTTTTTTTATAGTTGGTTGCATTTTGTCTGAGTTATAACTGTAGCATAAATATATGACTCAATAAGTTCTAGTAATTAATATGGGTTTGGGTTTCTACTATTTGAGGCCACTTTGATTTTATTTTCTTTAGTTTGTAGAAATATTAAGTTTTGTGTTCCTTTGTGATAAATTTGAAAAATAGTACCCAACATTTTGTTCAAATGATAAGTCTGAAGATCAGTTTATTACAAGTTTGGAAGAAAAAGATACGTAAAACGATCAAAATAGAATGAGAAGTGAGAACTTACAAAAAATAGGCTCATACAGAAGAAGTGAGGTTTCTCGTAGTCGTTAGTGGAACTACTAAAAGGGACTTTTTAAGAAGGCTGACCATGGTCCCCGATGACGGCCCCGACGATCGTCGCTCTGGACAGTCACATAATGCATAAATCAAGAAGGGTAGTGGTGGTCCCAGGGGTCTCTAACTGTAGTTCTCCTTCCGAAGAAAATATGGCTTTTCTTAATTTTATCATATTTTTGAATTTTTGGCATCCATGCTCCTTTTTTTTGAGAGGGCGTGTTTTATACTCCTAATTAGCATTTGGCAAAACGTCCTTTTGCTTCCGATAAGATCAAGGACGAAGCTACTAAGGACCTTGGAGGGTCCATGGTCCCCAGAGTTTTTTGAATAATTAGCAGTATCTATAGGTAATGTAATATCTAATAATTACAATTAAAAAATAATGGGGGACATTAATCACTTAACATGATAACAACCTCTAAGTGACAATTTAGAAATTCTGAATTCTAGCTATATTATTTGTTGCTACTCTTTCTTTAGTTTATATATTTGTTTCTCATCATAGGGTTGAAATTAATTATATTTAGGATTCATTGCGGAATTGTGATGGGTACAAGAAAAATGAAGATTTGATTAGTTTTCTAAAATTATGTTAAACTATTTAATTTTTGCTATTATTAATTGTTTGCTTGAATTTTTTTGTTTAATTCTAAATATGGTTTATTCACTGGGTCATGTTTATTTTTTTCAAATAAATTCAATTTTTTTAATTTTTTTTTGCAATAGACGAAATCATGTTGTCAAATACACGAAATCAAGAGATTTTTTAAAAGATTAACTTGAATGGAATTCCAAATAAAGTCAAATTTTGAAGCTATTATGTGTGACATTATTAATTTCTTAAGTGTATTATTGTAGCTCTAAGCCAATTATTCATAAAAAGTAGGATTTTTCTAGGTAAATTTATTCATTTTTTCCTAAAATATTTATATGTATTTATATCTAGATATCTTCATATTTACATTTTTCTATATTTTATACATTATTTCAAACAACTTTACATATACAATAAATTTATTATACTAATGCTCTTAATGGTTTGGTTTGGTGTCTTATTTTATGTGCTAAATATTTGTCTAATTTATATAAAAATTGGAATTCACTCGATTTTAATTAGATTATTATAAGTGTAATTAGGAAAAATAATTTGGGTTCCCTAATTCAAATACATGGCTTCGCCACTGTATAAGATATCTTATTTCCCCCCAAAAAAAATTATGTACTCGACTTTATAACAGTTGGCTCAAATTATTAAACTTTGCCTTTTAATCGACAACTTTGGAATATCTTCTAAAACTGTAAATGCACCAAATGCTGTTTTTTTCATAAAAAAAAAATTTGCTCTTGTGTCTAATTTAAATATATTCAAGAATATAGACTGAAATAATCCTCAGAATTTCAAAAACTTTTTGAGTCGGACGCATTTCATTGGTGCATTAGTCATTTCAAGAAACCACCTATTTTTCCGTTCAAATCAGGATGTATCGTTGCTTCTAAGTGATGAGATTTTGTACTTTGATGGTTAGAATTAACTTTTTCTTATCAATAGTAGTTTGACATATTAACATACGTAATATACTATGATACATATCAAACATTTAATACTATGTTAGATATAAGATCTTTTAATAACGTTTTGTACGAGATTACAGAAATATTATAATTAGATATTATATTGAGTCTATATGATTTCTTTTTTTGAAGAAAATTATATTGATAATCAAGAAGAATCTAAATGTACAATATTCATCAGCCAACCTGAAAAATTAGATGTCCTAACTAATGTATTATAAAAAACACTTAGGTGATGGTAGGTGCAAGAATGAAATTAGATAGGAATGAAATGGACTTTAGAATTGAATGATGAATGAAATGGAATGAAATATGTCATTTCGCCATGGTGGTATGTCTGAGGAATTGATGAATATGAATGAAATAAAATAAATAAAATAATCATTAATTAATAATTTATTTTATTATTATTGTAATAATTATTATTAAGTAATTAATTATTGCTTTTAATTAATTATTATTATTGTTGTTGTTGTTATTATTAATTAATTAATATTAATACCATTATTTTAAAAAATTATTATTATTATTTTTATGTTAATATTTTTATTAATATTATTATCACTATTACCATTTTTATTGTTGTTATTATTATTATTTATTATATTATTAATAATATTATTATTTTAATGTAACTATTTATTATATTAATTAGTATTTATTATATTAATATTATTAATAACTATAATTTATATCCATTATTAATTAATTAATAATATTATTGTTATTATTATTTATATTAATAATATTATTATTATTTTAAAACTATTTATTATATTAATTGTTATTTATTATGTTAATATTATTAATAACTATTCCTCCGTCCACGATCTTTCTTTCTGGTTTGACTGACACGGGTTTAATAATTTGTATTGACTTTGAGTAGAGATATGTAGTTAGTGGAATTTGGATCCCACTTTTATTTTGTTTGTTATTGATTTTATGTAGACAATTTGATGATCATTAAATTTTTGATTAATTAAATTTATTAATAATTAATTAAAATATTGTAATTAATTTCGATTAATTAAAAAATTATCAAAAAATGAATAAAAATTACGAATTAAAAAAAGCGAGCTGGAACAATAAAAATGAACAAGGTGTGCGAAAATGATTAAATAAACTTGATTAATTAGTTTTGAGTCACTTACAAATGATGTGATCCAAAAAATTGGAGGAGTTTTCTAATCTCCTTTTCCACTTACAAATCGCCAACTATGACTTCAAAGCGCCTAACCTTATCTATAAATACAAGGAACTTAAATGCTCCATTTCATTCTAAAAATAACATCTACAAAACACCATAAATGTTCTTTGCATTGAAGGCGCAAAATAGCGACTTGAGAGGTGGAAAGAAGGCGGCAGACGTTGAACGGAATATTCTCGGGCATTGGTTGATCGTAACATAGTGAATGGTAAGTTGAGGCGTGGAGCAATAACGAAGCTACAACATTATTCTCCATAAGTAGCAATCGGTCACAAATTGGTGGAATGATGCAAAGGACGACTTACTGGGGCGACTGTTCTCCGCAAGGTAAACAAAAAGGTTGTAAGCACAAAAATAAAATGCAAGTTGATGTGGATGCGGTTAAGGCACTTACAATGCTTGAAAGGTCTTCATTAGGAGAATGACAAGTAAGCTAAATATGAGTAAGAGCTTACTAGGGTGTGGATAAAGCGAAGATGTTGAGAGCACATACTAGTCTGAAGCCCTGCATTAACCTCTCGAGCAATTGCAAGATTGAGGTGGAGTTTGAGTCACCTTGATTCAAGCATGGGATGTGAAACAATTAAGTATCAAAGCATGCACAATGTGGTCCATATAGATGAAAAATGATTCTACATGACCAAGACCGATGATAGATACTACCTGCTTTGCAGGAGACAGATCCATATAGGGTTGCAAGTCTAAAGATTCATTACCAAGGTAATGTTTATGTTTGCGATAAGTAGACCACAATTTGGAGAATATGGAGCATCATTTTGATGAAAAATTTGGGATATTTCCATTCACATTTCAAGAGCCGGCAAAAAGAAACTCAAAGAATAGAAGCAAAGGCACATTGGAGAACAAGCCCATCCAATCCATCACAAATGATGTTATCAATGAGTGCATCATAAACAAGGTCATTATTTTTTGCATTATTTTTTCACTATCAGACAAACTATTGTCATCATTTAGATCATTGGTTCTATTTAATTGCAGATTATACCATCAATCAAGGCTAAATGGCCACCTAATGCAAGTAAACAACTCATCGTTCAACGATAATGCTAAACCCATATAGCACACACCGATCGAGTTCATCAAGGAAACAAACTCGGATGGTTTCAATATAAAGCTAGTATGTCAGCCACCAAATTCTCCAGATTGTAATGTCAATGATTTGGGCTTTTTTAGAGCAATTCAGAGTTTACAAGTGGCCAAGTATGCAAATGATGTGGATGATTTATTGCAAAATGTACAGGCTGCATTTCAAGAACACACAGTGACCAAATTGAACAATAATTTTCTAACTCTACAAGGATGCTACACAGAGATCATGATGATTAAGGGATGGAACAACTACAAAATTCCACACATGTGAAAGGAAGCCCAGATTAGAGCAGGAACACTACCAGAATGCTTAGAGGTAAATGAATCACTAGTAAGAGAATGCTTGGAATTTATGGCATTAGATGAAAACAATGGAGGTGCAGCATACAACATTAGTCAACTACAAGATGCAATTGGCTTGTGACAAACCAAGTGTAGGGATAGTTTTTTAGGTGTGTTTACAGTATAAGCATCTCAGTTTGGATGTTGTTTAGCATGTAAACACTTTTTTTACATGTAGGTCTCAGCTTGGGTGTGTTAAATATTTTTGCATCATAGACCTATTTTGTTCAGGAACAAGTGCATCGTCAGATTTATTTCCAACCCTAAACAAACCTCCAAAACTGTGAATTGGGATTCACAGTGGTGGCTTTAATCTGAGAACTTTGGACTAAAGGTGAGTATCAGATTCACCATTCACAAATGAATCATTACACAAATCACACAAATCAGATTCCAAAAACTTCCAAAAACTGTGAATTTGTATTCACAGTGGTGGCTTAATACGTCAATTAAGGGACATGCATCGAGAAACATAAAAGCACAGGCCAACAAGTAAATCATCACCCAAATCCTATTGCAAAAACCTCCAAAACTGTGTTTTTGTACTCACAGTGGTGGCTTTAGACATCAATTAAGGGACATGCAGTGAGAATCAAATAATCAATGGTCAACTACGCCCATAAATCAATTAATCAAGGGCCAACTACGCCCACAAATCAATTAATTACAGGCCAACTACGCCCACAAATCAGATTACCAAGGGCCAACTACGCCCACAAATCAGATTACCAAGGGCCAACTACGCCCGCAAATCGAATATCGAGGCCAACTACGCCCAATTATAGATCTTTGACGAAACACAAACCTCCATCATCGAGAAACAAGAAGGCACAACCGAGAAACCGGATGCCAACCATTTGTCGAACCAAGCGTTCCTTCGTCCGGACCACGCGAGATTTGGAAATCTGAAAGGTGGTCGACATAGACAAATGCTTCTCCTCCATCGACCCCATCAAAAACGGCGTTTCGCAACCACCATTTCGAATTCCACCGATGGGTAACGATACGAGAATCGGTCGAACGCTCTGAACATGAATCTTGGGCGAATCCAGTGTGGCGACAAGGATTCGCCCATTTGTTGAAGAAGAGATGGTGTTCTGGGTTTCTCAACTTTGGGAGATTTGGAGATGTGAAGACGAAATAGAATAGGGTTTCCAATTTTTTGGTTTAGGTTTAGTCGTTTAGGTTTTTGGTGTGGGTTGGTGTATTTAATTAATTATATCTAATGGGTTTAATTAGAATATTTGATTAAGTTTAGTTTTAATTAAATGGTGACAATTTTAAAAATAAGGGATAAATTTGAGGTAATCAGATAATTTTTTCCTTTTAAATGGCAAAATTGAAATGTAAAGAAAGGTTGTGGACTGTAGAAATATTATGAAGAGTTCAAAGTTTATTGATCTACCTTTGGCTCCTTAAATAGAGCTGTACATTTTACATTTACATGCAGCGTGCATGCGTTGATACAAACAGAAAGCTTTAACAATCTAACTAATCATAACAGAATGTAACTAACTAACAACTAATTAACAACCAGACTTTACACACGGCGGTTATTCTATATTCTAATACAACCCGAACAGAAAAACGACTATCCTGATCAAGGGAAAATCTAGCAACTAACAAACGAAAACGAGGGACAGATAATGGATTGGTGAAAATGTCAGCCACCTGAGCATCAGAAGGAACGTAGTGGACATCCAGATCCTTGCTGAGAACTTTTTCACGAACAAAGTGTGTGTCAATTTCAATATGTTTAGTGCGAGCATGCAGCACCGAATTCGAAGCAATGGCAGCGGTGCTCTTGTTATCACACCATAGAACAGGAGTTGAGATGAAGTAACCAAGTTCAGCAAGAAGAGATTTGATCCAAATGGCTTCAACAGCAGCATTCGCAAGAGCTCGATACTCAGACTCAGTAGAGCTTCGAGCAACAACATTCTGCTTCTTCGAGCTCCATGAGATAAAGTTGTGACCAAGAAAAACACAATAGCCACTAGTAGATTTCCTATCATCTAACGAACCAGCCCAATCCGCATCCGAAAAGATTTTTAGATGAAGATATGGCGAAGATTGAAACCTAAGACTGTAATGTATGGTACCTTTGAGATAACGTAGAAAGCGTTTACAGGCTTGCCATTGTAACACAGTTGGGGATTGAAGAAACTTGCTTAGTTTGTTAACCATGAAGGAGATATCCGGACGCGAAAGGGTTAAGTATTGAAGAGCACCTACTGTGCTTCGAAACAAGGTTGGATTAGAGAATGATGGACTGTCAGTGTGATAAAGTTTGACACCTCCATTATACAGAGAGGATTCAGAGGTGCAGTTACTAAGATTCGTTTTAGCGAGGAGATTTCGGATGTACTGGGACTGATTTAGAAGAAAGAATTTGGATTTAGTTCTAGAGACCTGAATGCCGAGAAAAAATGTAACTGGATCAAGGTGTTTAAGAGCAAATTCTGAGGAAATACTTTGAATGAGATGGGAGATAAGTGTAGAGTCTTCCCCAGTGATGAGAATGTCATCCACATAAACAAGAACAAGTAACAACTTTCCTTTTATGCGAACATAAAATAACGAGTGATCAGATGTAGAGTGCTTGAAACCATAAGAGATAAGATAGTGTTTAAGTTTTTCGTACCACGCACGAGGCGCCTGCCTCAACCCATAGAGAGATTTACTTAGCTTGCAAACGTGATCAGGATGAAGAGGATCAACAAATCCTTCTGGCTGATGCATGAACACTGGTTTATCAAGAGTGCCATTGAGAAAGGCATTATTGATGTCAACATGTTGTATCTCCCAATCAAATGTAGCGGCAAGAGAAAACATAAGCCGCCTGAAGCAGGCTTAACAACGGACTAAGCGTGTCAGAAATCAATACCGGCTGCTTTGAAAGCCGCCAGCCACCGGCACGGCTTTTAGGCGATCAGCAGATCCATTCGCATGTGTTTTACCGAAACACCCATTTGCATTGGATGAGATTCATATCGGAGAATATGGAATAATTTCCCGTGGCTTTGTCGATAATAGCCTTGAACTCGACTTCCATAGCTTTATACCATTCGGGATGAGATAACGCTTGGCGAGATAAAGGTTCGATTATAGTATGATGGTAACACCGGTTGAATCGATGTATGCGGTGAAAAACTTGGGTTTAAAGATGCCATGTTTGGACCTGGTATTCATTGGATGCGTGTTGGTGGAGGGTAAGGCAAAATGGTGCGGAGATGGATTCGGAGAAGAGGATGGCAAGATTGGAGATGTATTCTGAGAGGAGGAAGGCGTGATGAATTTGTGACAGTGATGAGGATGAGAAATTTTGAGCTGAGCATATAGGTGATTCTGCTGCAGATGAGGAGGTGGAATTCACTGGATTAGAGATGGGTAAAGGATGCAAGAAGGGAGGAAGTGGCATAGGAGAGAGAGATATGATAGGAGCAGAAGTTGGATGATTTGAATTAAACAGATCACAGTAAGGAAATTCAGCTCGTTGAACATGACTGTGCGTGCGACATAGATACGCCCTGAAGGATGAAGACATTTATATCCCTTGTGATTTGAGCTATATCCCAGAAAAACACATTTAGAAGATCTGAATTGTAACTTTGATTTGTTATAAGGTCTAAGGAATGGAAAGCAGCTACACCCGAAAACTTTTAAGAACTTGTAATCTGGAGTGCGTTTGTATAAAGCTTGATAAGGAGAAATGTTGCCTAACACTGGAGTAGGAAGCCTATTTATGAGATGAATAGCAGTAGCGAAAGCATCCCACCAGTAGGAAGTTGGTAAGGAGGCTGATGCTAGAAGTGTAAGACCTAGCTCCTTGATGTGTCTATGTTTACGCTCCGCTCTACCATTTTGTTGGTGCGTATGGGGGCATGGGTGACGGAATTGAATACCTAAGTTTTGAAGTAAGGTGTGTAGAGGTCTATATTCCCCACCCCAATCAGACTGAAGAGCCTTTATTTTTGTGTTAAACTGACGCTCTATGAAGGCGTTGAACTTTAGGAAAGTTTTGACATTGTCAGATTTTACATGAAGAGGATAAACCCATGTGAATCTGCTATAATCATCCAAGAAGTGTATATAGTACCTATAACCATCAGTGGAAGGAAGAGGACTAGGTCCCCAAAGATCCGAATGAACCAATTGAAAAGGTGTAGACGTTTTTATTTCAGAGGGTGGAAAATTCATGCAGTGAATTTTACCCATTGCACAACCATTACAAAATGAAAGCTCATACGATTTGCTCTTGATATTCAAGAGTTTGAGAGTAGTGTCTAGAATACTTTTACAAGGATGCCCTAATCTAGAATGCCAAAGATTGACCTCAGTACTTGGATGTATACCCGTGAGAGGGTCTTGATGAACTTGATGGGTGGACGAGCTGGAGCTGATGACTAGAGCTGAATTTGGTGATAAATCCAGTGATAGAGACCATCTTTAAAAGTGCCCTCCAAGAGTATCTTGTGAGTAGTTTTGTCCTTAACATAACAGAAGATGCATGAAATTCTAAGTAAACATGATTATCAAGTGTAAACTTCGAAATACTTAGCAAACTCTTCGTTATTTTTGGGACAACCATAATATTTTTGAGAAGTAAGTGACTAGATAAAACAGTAGATCCAACATGAGTAATTTGGAGTTTAGATCCATTACCTACAGTGAGAGACTCATGCCCATGATAAGGAGTGGATGTGTGAACGTTGCTGAATCAGATGTAACATGAGCAAAAGCCCCAGAGTCAAAGTACCATTCAGAATTTGGGCTAGAACTTCTTCCTGAGGATATGGATTGAGCAGTAGGATTTATTTGAGATATAACTGGAGGCGGCTGCGATAGAGTTATAGAACTTGTTGAAGTGGAAGAAGGAATAGGCTGGTTATGTGAGCAAATAACATTAGCTTAAGGTATGGAGGAAGATTGAGAATCAAATCCAGTGAAACTAACATCAAAACGACGAAAGCATTTTAAAGCAACATGATTCAGTTTTCCACATAATTGACAAACCACTTTGTTACCACTTGGGAATCTGCCGCCTCTGCCTCTGTGGTTAGGACCTCCACGATTTCCAAATCTGCCTCGGCCACGATATCCTTGAGATTGATAATGCGAAGGATAAGCCACGTGAGCTTGCTGTGAGTAACTACTTGCTGATGTCACATGATTTGAACACGCATTTCATGCTTTTGGAGAGAGAATTGCACCTCATGAAGAGTTAAATCTTCACATCTGGATTGAAGAAGAACACTTATGCTTTCATATTCTGGACCTAGTCCAGTGAGAACATAAGTAATCAAATCTGCATCTGGAATAGGCTGGCCAATACTGAACAATTGGTCCGAGATATTTCTGAATTTCAGAATATAATCATCCACGGACAAATCTCCTTTCTTCATAGTTTGTAGTTGAAATTTGAGCTGCATAGCCCTGGCTTTGGATTGAGAATGAAAGAGGATCTCAAACATGGACCAGACTTGGGCTGAAGAAGAACAATGACCAATGTATCCTATCATCGGTGAAGAGATTGAAGTTAATAACCGACTAAAATGAACCGATCACGTTTGAGCCACAGTTGATATCTTTGGATTTGATGTAGGTATTTCATGTGAGGAAGATGAATCAATTGCGGTGGGTGAATCGATTGAAGAATATCTTGAATCCGAGCATACGGTATAGCAAACACTGCGCTTTCCAGAAATTATAGTGTAGTTGGTTCAATCAAGCTTCACACTTATCGGATTAATAACTGGGAAAGGTGCTGTGTACGTGGAGGAATCCATAGCTGGATTACGCAAGGTAGATCAGAAATTTGAGAGATGGATCGAGAAAAAAAAAATGTAGAAATATTATAAAGAGTTCAAAGTTTATTGATCTACCTTTGGCTCTTTAAATAGAGCTGTACATTTTACATTTACATGCAGCGTGCATGCGTTGATACAAACAGAAAACTTTAACAATCTAACTAATCATAACAGAATGTAACTAACTAACAACTAATTAACAACCAGACTTTACACACGGCACGGCTATTCTATATTCTAATATGGACGGACCAAAATGGCAAAATGTAAAGAAAATTCGTGGACGGAGGGAGTATAATTTTTATCACCATTATTATATTATAATTATTTATTGTTAATGATTACTATTTATTTATTATCATAAATATTACTATTATTAATTTTATAAGATAAAAAATAAATAGAAATAATTTTATTAGAAAAAATAAATAAATTTGGTTAATCTCGTGTTCATGAGAATAACTAATACTATGAGATAGGGGAGAAATGGATAATCTCATGTTCATGAGAATAAACATTCATTCGAGAATATTGATTCCTACTAGGGGTGAGCAAAAACCGAACCGAACCGAACCGAAATGGACGGTTGGTTCGGTTTTGAACAGTAATTCGGTTCGATTCGGTTTCAAATTTTCAAAACCGAAATTAATTCGGTTCGGGTTCGGTTTGGTTAAAAAAAATCGGTTTTTAAACCGAATCGCCTTAATTAATTATTATTATATTTTTTTATTTTTATATATTATATATATATATATATGTGTTATTTATATTATTAATATTTAAATTGGTTAATATTATATATATATAATTATATTTATATATTATATTATATATATTATAATATTTATATTAATTTTAATTTTAATTCGGTTAAAACCGAACCGAACCAAACCGAATATTTCGGTTCGATTTGATTCGGTTTTATCTGATAGTCGGTTCGGTTCATCACGGCCGGTTTGGCTAAACCTTACCGGACCGTGACTCGGGTTCGGGTTAAGTGAATATGAAAAGAATAGAGTTTTCAACTCATTTCATCTACGAAGAAATATAGATGCTTCAAACAGAAACGTGAATCATGATGGAGCAAAATAGTTGATATATATAAAAAGAAGGTTTCAAGGTTTCAACCAACAGTAACTTTTACAAAACTTAATAGAGTAACAAAATATAACAGAGTCCCAAGAGTTTGGCGGTGGAATAAAACGTGTGAGACATGTATGTGAAGATGCATTCTCAAGGTGAACCAAAATACTTCATATGTCTTGACAAAAGTTCCGCTCAACTCCGCTCTGTTTCATCACACGCTCAACTGCACATTTAAAACAAATATGCGGTGAGTACAAAGATGCACTCGGTGGACACATGCAAAACATTTTACTTTACGAAATATTGTCTTGCCTACTTCACGATGAACACAAGGGTTTTGTTTTGAAAAGGGCGCATGCTTACTAAATCATTTTCATTACTTTCTCAAAACATCGCTGACGGACATTTTCTCATCACAACGTATATTCAGTCGGCATATGGATTAACGCGCAGGAGGAGGCCTCCTTCACCCGGACACCTACGACTGACATGAGCAGTTCGGAGGTGAAACAATGACCGTAACTTTCGGTTCGGTAAGTGTACACAACCTAGCTAGGATTCCCTTCACCTCCGACTTAGGATCCAAATTAATAATACTTTTCATGTTGCCCAGACCGGCCGAATTGACATATACAAAACATAAAACATTTTTGGCGAGACAATATCGTATCTCATCATTTGCGAATAAGAAAAGCGATAAGTAACTTTTGTAAAATCATTTTGCAAGAAAGCTCTTTTAAATAAGAAAACCCACCTCGGGAACTTAAAGTTCCTACGTCACTAGCAATTAATTGTCGTCTTCTTTCTCCTCCGAAAGGGACCCTTTTTCAACGTGAGAAACGAGGTTTAGTATATCGCTATACTTTTCGATAATCATCGATCCGAAAACAACGGAGTTACTACATCAATCATTTTAACGTCAAGGATCCTATTTTCATATTTTGACCACTATTATACTTATTGCGTCTCGAAAAGATATAATATCCTATATTTTCATTCCTTCTCAGTTCGAACCATTCAGCGTGACGTATGAATCTTAATTTTATACCTAACGTT
This sequence comes from Salvia rosmarinus, assembly GCA_036937905.1. Taxonomy (NCBI): domain Eukaryota; kingdom Viridiplantae; phylum Streptophyta; class Magnoliopsida; order Lamiales; family Lamiaceae; genus Salvia; species Salvia rosmarinus. The sequence continues at coordinate 74,227,420 of CM072818.1, forward strand.
GTTACGTATTGACTTTACTTCTCAGCCTACATATTTACTTAAATTTTATGTATTCACGGATGTATTTTCCTCGTCTCAACTTTTTACATATCATATCATATGATCCATATATCACGTATCACGAGATGTCATATTCTTTCATTTCCATAATTTTGAAAATTCCATATATATATATATATATATATATATATATATATATATATATATATATATATATATGTATTTTCGGAAAAAAATTACATAATATATTTTATTAATAATATGATATAATATTCATCATATATAACTTGTACATCAATATTTCATGCTTTAGTAAATTTCGAAATTACTATCCCATAATATTCCATATTTTTCCAAGAAATTCCACATAAAATCATAAAATTCTAAATATGAATAACTATTATTTTTTTCATGTTCAAAACAACAATTAAAATTCATGTACACCAACATATTCCTCATGCTTAATTTCGGTCATATCATAATATTTTTAGTACATGCTTAACTTTGTATTAAAATCATAATACATGCTTATAAACGTCATATGAACATATTTAATTCATAACTTCGACACATAACATAATTTTCACGTATTTCACATAATTTTCGAAAGCATGTAACAAAACATATCACATATGATTTTCTAATATTTTTACATAAAATAATAAGAATAGTAAGGTTTCTAACTTTTTATTTGATTTTGGTTGACGTCGTCGACGTTTTCTATCTACGATCGAAGAGAACTTCGGAAAACACTCTCTATTTTTTTCATCTTCTTTTCTCTATTTCTTAGTGATTTTCGGTTATGGTGTGGTATAATGGGGTGGTCTCCTATTTATAGAGTTTATAAAGTGATTTTAATCATTACTTTATAAAATATCTTAATATAAAGTCAAAATTACAACTCATACTTATCTTATAAATTTTCGGTCCTATGAGTTGTCAATGAGTCATTTTGATCTTATCTTATAATTTAATTATTCATCTTATCTTATCTTTTGAAATTATAACATATCTAGTTGTAAATCAAATTTTACAACTCATACTTTATCTTATACCATTTTCGCCACCTCCATAGCCCATGAGACAATTATTTTATTTTATTCTATAGTTTATTATGTTATTTTATTATTTAATTAATATATCTTATATCTATCATAAAATAAATAAATTACCACTTTATAAAATGCTTATGTAATTTTGAGCATCATTAGTACCTTAGGATAAATTTTATTTTTTCCATATCATATACGATAATATTATCATATAATAATATCATTTTGAAAAGTCAAAGTTTTCAACTTTAGGATAAGATATCATTTTCAAAGAGTTTTAAAAATATTTCCAACCTTAATTTAGGTCAAAATTTTCGGCTATTATAAGATAAAACCATAGGTTACTTGTTTAATTTGATAACCATCTCTACTTTACACCTAATATATCTTATCTTTATAATTATGACCCTCATTAATTAAAGCATGATATTTATATTCATTTTACACTAAAATTCAAATATTTCGCCCTTATTAAAATAATGTGCCAAATATTTTATTTTCTCAATTAATAACTATATGACATAATAATAATCTTAGATGATAAAATAAATCATAGGAAAATTAATTAAGGTCATTTCTATGTACTATAGCAAAGTTATCGGCAACTAATTCGAAACTAAGGATAAATTATCAAACTATTATTCTTTTTATAACCAATATTATTTTCATGAGTAATTACATAAATATAATGATATTATATCATAAAATAAATTTTTGGAGCATTTCTAAGCATTTTCCCAATTTTGTTCGAAAATTAGGGTTTCTAGAGTTGATTTTATAAAATCATATTCTTATCCTATTTCATTAATTTGAAATTTTATAAATTCTAGGAGATAAGATTGATCTAGAATCATGATATTTATCAAGTATATAATTAAATAAATTATTTAATTCAATTATCACATAAGTTGTGATTTTCGAAAAATCACATAAAATCATGGCCATATTTTGAAAACTATGAGCTTCTAGAAACAAATATTATCTCCTATGATACTTATCACATTATCACACATTTTATGAGATAAATATTATCTTATGCTTAGTCATAACCTTATCTTATCATTTTATAAAAATATCATAACATTCTTATCTTAAAAATGTCATTTCAAACCTTATCATATACACCTATGATTTTGAAATTCATGCATGATGTACAAGATAATTATCTTATCATATATTATAAGATAAACATGACAACTCATCACATAAAATCAAGTGATCACATATTAAATCACAAATTAATTCTTTATACTCTTAAATTTGAAAATCACCATTAAATAAGGAAAATATTTCTTTTCTTCCTTAGTGTAAATAATATCTCAAATATGCTTAAAACATATTTAAAATTATTTAGTTCAAAAATTTTAGAAATCTCGATTTATTCAAAATCGACAATTACCGACGTTCACTTTCATACTCGTTTCTATCGTCTTGTTCTTTCTTTATTTTGAAATTTTTAAGCCAAAAAATTCGGGGTATTATAGGTTCGGTTTGGGTTTTTTTAAAAATTCGGTTTTTCGGTTTTTCGGGTTCGGTTCGGTTTTGAACCGAACCGCCCGAATGCTCACCCCTAATTCCTACCATAAAAATCTTACAAGCCATAGGATTGAGAATGAATGTAGGAATCATCATTTCATTCTCATTTCATTCCTACCTACCAACCGCCACCTTATCGTACTGAGCTAAAGAGTGATCAGCTAAAAATAAAATACTCGATCAAACATTTGGGAAATGTGGCTTGGGAATCTGTCGAGCACATAAACTGGAAAATAAAAAAAAACAAACTAGCATTAACATTGTTTAAACTATTCGTTGTCCTTTGGGGAAATTATACTTCATATTTACTACAGTTTAGGGTAATACTTGTTCTTTTTAATGCTAATTATTTGTATAATACAAAAACTTGATGCAAATCATTTAAAGGTCAAACAATCAGACACGGTATCTCTATTTGATTTTACTTTACATTGATATTTAACAATAATTACATTGATGTTTAAATTAATTTGGGGTTGAAGCCAAGTACGAGGACCATATCTGTCTAACATAAAACGTTCTGGCAGTAATAGATTAATGATCATCACTCTATATAAATCATGCATATTGATGTAATTTAATGCAAAATTTAAAATCATTTTATAATAATCAAAGTCACTAATCTAACGAGAAAAAATAGATCGAAAATGTAGTATTCGAGTTCATCATAAAACTATGTTACCAGTAAAAAATAGGGATAAATACAGTTTGTATCCTCAATTTATACGAAATTTTAAAAATATCCACAACTTAAATTAATATGTTTAAATATCACCAACTTAAATTAATATGTTGGAAAAATATCCATAATTTTGAAGAGATTCTAAAAAATATCACAATGCAGAGATTACAACGAATGAATGTCGAGTCACCTAGCGGTTTCTTGCATGGATTATAGCTTCAATGAAGTTGAATTTTATTTTCCACCTCATTAGTAAAAATGATATTGTTTCATATGACTAAATTAAAAAAATAAAATACATAAATTAAGTTGAAGATATTTTTTAAAATATCATGAAAATTGAGATTGTAGTTATCCCTAAAAATGGCATAATTTACTATAGAATACAATTCGTCTTTCTTTGTCATGAAAAAACTATCAATACTAAGACTGGAAGCCATTACAACTATTGGAAAGAAGATCAACAACAATAGTAAGTGATTCTCTTAAATCCATATAAATGCTAATCTATTAAGGCTATGTATATCAGCAACCACTTCAACAATCAAATCATCCAATATTTCAAATATTTAATTTATTTATCTATCTTCCACAACAATATTATTATTTCACTCAACCCAGTCACATCTATTTTTTATGGTTTATTAGCGACCACCCAACCATTTAATCACAATATTATTTATAATTATATATTATTTTTAGTCTAAATATAACTAATTGTGTTAAAATTAAATTATTAGTATAGAAAAGTCATAAAAATCCAAAAGTCACAAATTAACAAAAATAAAAATATGACAAATCAAGAACATAAATTACAGCAATTGAAATAAGCAACCGATGCTTCAAACAATAACAAATATAACTATGATAATATTAATAGCTATTGATGGAGAATGAAAAAATAAAAGTTTTGATTTTTTATAAATATAATATACAAAAGATATGATCATTTTATCTTAATATTAAAAAAAATTGAGGATCAATATCTGTGTGACATTAGTCACATTATTATAGAAACTAGCCACCGTGGGTGGTCTGCCCATGATTTATTTTATTTTATTTATTTATTTTGAGTTGTGGTCAACCATTTTTATCAAATGGGCGCCGATATACAGTGAGTCTAAGAGCAGCAATGACCAATTAGGCGAGCTTGGTCATGTCTTTGGCATTCAATTTTTCGGTTCATAAAAGATTGGTAGTTATTACCCATAAATTTGTTTTATACAACAATGGTACAAAATTTGTAATGTAAATATTTTGCAACATATGATATTTGCATCTAATTTTGATTCAATAAAAGATTGAATCAGTTTAACTTATAAACATTCGAGTGTTGCAGCTTCCTTTCTGTAGACAAAAATGTTCAAAATTACACTGTTTTCTTTTCCACAAATCAATAAACGAATAAATTGTCCCTAAAATCAAATGAATGATAAATATTGCTACAGAGTTGGAAACAAAGCAATTAGCCAAGTGAGAGGATCACATTTAGCTACCCACTTGTCATTTTAGAATATAATACTATTTCAAATAATAGTGATTTCTCCAATGAAACTTATGCATTTTAAACTACTATGCATGCTTTATATTTCTTTTCTATCATAATTGTTATTCTCGTTTTCCTTTTGATAGATCCACAATTGTTGTCTCATCTTAAAAGCAATTATTTTACACTAAAAAGTATCTCATTTTAAATACGTTAACTACTTTATACATAAAATACAACCATCTTTAATCCACGACTGATTTTTTTGAAATAACAACTATGGGATGAAGGGAGTAAAACTTTTACATAAATTGAGTATCCAATCAGAACCCATTTGAATATATACTTGTATAAGAAACATATAAAATACAATATAACAAAGAAATGCAATATATTTTAATTTTATAAATAAATTACCTCTAAGTATAACAAAGAAATGCAATATATTTTAATTTTAGAAATAAGTTACCTTTAAGGACATTTTTTATTGATATGATATATTATTGAATATTTTATTTTCATTACTAAAATTTCTCTAATCCTACTTTTGAAATGAGATATGAATCAAGCTAAATTAAATCAAATAATAGAAATTAACATCCAATCAAAATAAATAATGGATTAACTTATATTATTTTTATTTAGAGGTGGTGTTTTGTTTGGATGTTCGTTTTTCTTCAGTGCAAATGATAATTTTCTTCATTGAATTACTTTTGAATTATATCGTAAAAAATAAATGATATTTTTCTTTAACATAAAATATATGTTTCTTTATAATAATTTTCACTTTTGAAGTCTGCACTCATTTTTTTTTGTATTTTATCTAGTTAAATTAATCTTAAAAAATAAACGTTTCGTTAAGAGATTAAGAATTTGGGATGAGATGATGAGGCCTCCAATCTCACTCGGGTTCCATCATATCATAGGATCGAGATGTGTGGATTGGGTGGGTTCGAATCCTGTTCGATTTAAATGAGAAAATCTATAGATAGATGGCATAATCACCATTGTATTTCTTGTAATCCAAGTAAAACTAAATGACATGAAACTGTCTTATAATCATTCAATCAATTTCATAGCATCCCTATAACTGAGATGCATTAATTAGACATATCTTCGCCACTTCCATCACCTCCGCCGCAGCCATGTCAGCAGCATCCACCTCCGATTCCTGCTCCTCCCGACATTTCTCATGGCTGATGAAATCCTGCTTCCCCAACCCCCAGCACCCCTCGGCCTTCTCCCCCACCACCCTCGCCGCCGCCGACTCCACCATTTCCTGCCTCCCCGATGACCTCCTCCTCGAATGCCTCTCCAGAGTCCCTCACTCCACCCTCCCCTCTCTCCCCTCCGTCTGCCGCCGCTGGGCCCACCTCCTCAACTCCCCCGCCTTCCACATCCTCCGCCTCCGCCACCATACCCTCTTCCACACCCTCTTTTCCATCTCCATCTCCAACTCCGCCCTCTTCGCCGCCGCCCTCCGCTTCGACGCCGCCATCGACCCCTCCTGGAAAGTCTCATCCTTCGTCCCCTCCAAAGAGAACGACGGCGGCTCCGCTTTCTCTCTGTTCTCGCATTTCCGATTGGTCTCGATTGGCCGGAAAATATACATAATTGACCGAACTGCGATGCTGCGGTGCGACACGTGGACCGGAACCCTCGTGCCCAAGGCCGGGATGACTTTCCCGAGGAAGAAGTTCGCCGCCGCGGCTGTGGACGGGAGAATACTCGTCGCCGGCGGCTGCGCGAGGACGTCGGTGGTGGAGGCGTACGACCCCGACGAGAACGCATGGCGCGTGCTCTCGGACGCGCCACGACGGAGGTACGGCTGCATTGGGGCGGCCGCCGACGGCGTCTTCTACATCATCGGCGGGCTGAAGATCGGGCACGAGGCGTCGGCGCGTGCGTCACGCACCACCGGTCCGGAGGCGGCGCACGTCTACGCCAGCTCGATGGATTTATACGACGTGGCGTCGCGCGGCTGGCTGAGGAGCCGCGCGGTTCCCGGGGCGGGTGCGTGGTGGCGGCGTGCGCCGCTGGCGGCGACGTGTACATTCTGTCGAGCCACGCGGTGGAGCTGTCGTTCTGGAGATTCAGCGCGTCGAGGAAGAGCGCGGGTTTTGGCGAGTGGTGCAGGATAAGCAGTCCGCCGCTGCCGGCGCATGTTAGGCTGGACAGCACGGTGAGATTCAGCTGCGTGGGGTGGGGAGTAAGGTGGTGCTGGTGCAGGTGGTGGGGTGCATCGATGATCTGCTGCGGAGGAGCGGGCGGATGGAGAGGGGCTGAAGGAGGGTTGGTGTTGGTGTATGATTGCGCCGGCGACGAGTGGAGTAGGGCGGCGGATATGCCGCAGCTGATCCGACGCGCCGCCTGCGTGTGCGTCGAGTGCTAACGTGCGCAGGGATCACGGGGTGGTGTTTCGTGATTCTGTGTGAAGATTATCTTTTTTGACTTTTTGGGGTCTCGAGGCCGAGGGGTATTTCGTCCCGCTTTTGGAGGGCAGTGATGGTAATTCATGTTATTGAGCAATGAGCATTGTGTAAAATTTATTCTTTTATATTTATATTATTATTTGATTATTGATACTCTTAGAACAATTCTTGTGTTCAATTATATAATTTTGTATTTCAAGTTCACATTTAAGTTATTTTACAATTTTAGTGTTATTTGGTAATTCTGACATTATTTTTGAGAATTTTTATTCGTTTAACTATACCAATATCTTGTAGTAACCTTTTATTTGTTAGATTAAATAATTTTTAGGTTGATTTACAATTCATAATGTATTTCGTCGTGTTTAGTTATGCTAAATGTTTTTCTGATTTTATCTCGTAGATAGGAACTTTTTTTTCCAGAAGATAGTTATTGGAAGTTGGAACAGTTTCTATGTGATTTTATATATAATAAATATTTCACAAAAACTCAATGTACCCCGTTCATACCGTGCGGACGGATAAAAGTAATATTTGTTATTAAGAAAAATATCATTTATATTAAAAAAACATATCATTTCTTTTTTTACCTTCTAATTTAGAAATTATCATTTATATTGAAGAAATTATCATTTACATTGAAGAAAAATATCGAAGTCAATATATGCGACGGATGTACGAGATCATCTCTAAATATTTAGTTAGTATCTTGATTTTATTTAACCCTTCTATTCTAATTATAACCTCTTAAGAAGAATAAAAAGAGCTTAGCATCTAATATTTTTTCAAATATTAGTTTTATTGATAATTATTTGTTTGATTTAGTACTTAAATATAGTCTGTAGTAAAATTCTTATGTCGACCAAAAACTAAAAGAAAAACACAAATAAACCTTTTATTGAGAAATATTGTGAAACCCTAATTGATCGGCACATGAGTACACATATACACATAAGACCAGAAATGCTAACTAATTGAATTATTACACCAAATTGCTCCACCCTCTAAAGTTAAACGTAACTTGCAAGATATTTTTGTGTTTCTTTCATATCCTTACAAGAAATTGAAAAACTGGCTGTCATTGTTTCCTCCCTATTTTTGTCACCGATTGCTATATGCAGAATCCATATATATATATATATATATATATATGATTGAGTTATAATAAAAAATATTTTTTAATAAAAATCTAAAAACTAATGCATTTTATATATAAAGTTAATTAATACACCATTGAGTTCTTGTAAAAGACAACAATATTCATTAATATTTCATAATGCAGTAACTTTATACATAAAATGCATTAACTTTGTATGCAAAATATATTAGTTTTTACGAAAAATGAGTTTTTATTTGATCTTTTACCTATATATATTAATTGGTAACGTTCATGGAAGCAATCAACGTACCTGATTTATTTTGTGTTGAAAATCTCGAAATAAGAAAAGGTAGACTTATAAGAGTCCTTTGGAACTTAATTGCAATTTGCATTCATTGATTGGGAATTGTAATAATAAAATCGGATCGGCTAGAGTTGAGATGGAAAAGTTTGAAATCTAAATATGAACATTAGGGAAATACGTCTAGACTTCTAGTGCACTTTACCGTATTTAAAGATATATTTATAGGGCATGTGTTTGTACGCAACTGTGTAAAATAAACATTGGATTTATTAGAATTCAATGGATGTGAAATATATTATATTGTTAATTCGGGAAATTAACGTAACATGTATTTGTGGATGACGTAATTATTGTGATAAGTTCTATAATTGGATTAGGAACAATTGACTTGATGGGTATGGATTTAATTTATAAGTTTTTCTTAATTCCAAGGTACCAATAGGGATGTTTGACAATCTTAATCCTAGGGTCTTTTTTAATAATTTTCACGTAGAAATAAACTAGCATCCATTATTAGAATGATTGGCAAGTTTGGACATTTTCCTTGTATTTAACTTCTTTAATCAAGTATGTCCTCACTCCTCACGTGTTCAATTAAATCACAAGGATACTAATAACATACAATAAATATCTAATAAGACTAATATGGGCTGACTAAAGTGACACCTACGTCGTTCCAAATTTATAACTCTAAATCAATCACAAACAAAGAGAATAAAATATTAATCTGGTCTTAGATTCTAGGGTGATGTTTACTTTACATGATTAGCTTAGATAGATAAAATTAATTCAACATAATCAAGTGTTTACTTTTAAGAATTAATATTTGAGGATATCCCAAAGTCCGGGATTATTTTAATCCTTTGAATTGTTCTTCATTAATTTTAATCCAACCAATATAGGTAGGATTGAAATAATCCTCCAAATAAAGGGAAAATTATTTATCCCAATTTTAATCCTTCACTAATCATTTGTAGTAAACAAAGGACTACAAATGATTGATAGATAAAAATTATCTTATCACATATTTAATCCATCAAATAGTCAATCCTTTAAAATATTAATCATGAAAAGTAAACAAAGATTGGGTTCTCATTGACAAACAAAACTTTATTGTGACAATTTATATTTGTATGATCTCCCCTCGATACGCAGAAGCTTGTAATTTTATGAGTTCACTAAGGGAGTGTTTACTTTGAATGATTAGTATTTGATGGATTGATTATTTGATAGATTAAATATATGATAAGATTATTTTTATCTATCAAACATTTGTTTAATACAAAGGATTAGTGAATGATTAAAATTGAGATAAGTAATTCTCCATTTATTTGTAGGATTATTTCAGTCCTACCTATATTCGTTGGATTATGATTAATAGAGAACAATTCAAATGATTAAAATAATTCCGGGCTTTGAGATATCCTCAAATATTAATCCTTAAATGTAAACACTTGATTATGTTGGATTAATTTTATTTATTCAACCTAATCATGGCAAGTAAACACCCCTAATATTATTGAGTTCGATTCACAAAAGCTTGTAAATTTTTGGGTTCACCTGCAGGGATTGATAAAAATTTATAGATTTTAACTTTTGATGTGATGCTCATATATTAGTGTTAAGTTTTTTTTTCTCTGATTCACCACCCTTCTCCCGCACCTAATTCGGCACATAGGGTTTTGTGAGGTTGACTCGTTTCTTTGATTGATAATTCTTCTTTGAACTTATGTTTTGGTACTTCACGTCTTTTATGACCCCACCTTGTCTTATTTTGGGAGAAGATTGTATCCTCTTGGGCGTCTAGAGTTCGATTTATAACGTGTCTTTCCCGTTTTATGTTATTTAAATGCGTTTGACAAAAAAAAAAAATTGAGCAAAATTGGAAGTTTATTTATTTTGAGAGTAGCCGCTCATGTTTAGTTTACGTTGGCATTACCTTTTCATTGATACATTTATTTTGATTTTAACACAAAAGTTGTTATTCGTGTAATTAATTTAAATCTCGATTATTCATGTTCAAATAAATGATTAAAAGAACAAATCAAGTTTTGATTGTTATGTAATTTGTAAAATTAATTATGCTAATAATAATGTATGAGGAATGGCCATAATAAATATATAAAATAAAAAATAATAACATGGACTAAACATGAGCGGTACTCACGAAATAGGCCCGAGCATTTGTCGGTACCGATCAATTTGAAAACCGACCTTAACCGAGCTAACATAAGAGGTCGGTCGACCGAACTAGCTGAAACTTACCAATTAAGGCTATGTTTGCAATTTGTTCACCTATAAAACCCAAGTGCAAACTACTAAAACAATCAAACATTTCACAATCCAACAAACTAAACAACTATTAAAACAAGACAACAATCATCACAAATCCAAATATAAACCAAAACTATCAATCAACAATTAAACAATATAGATATAAAAAAATAAAGTCAAGTCTGTAATCTTTTGGCTTTTAAGCCTTTAGCTCTTTGTGTCGCCCTCATTGGCACCTCCACTCAGTCCAAAGCTCATCAATGCTACAAAATATAAAGGAATCAAATAATTATAATTTTACAAAATAAACAAAATAAGTAAGATAATAAAGAAATTATTCGTTTGATATTAAAAAATATTATTTTGCTTTTTGAATGGACTCCTTATCATTTTCAGTTGTAATTGGTCACTTTGATATCATCAATCAAGCCCTAGGGGATAACCATTACTTAGAGAAGAGTTAGGGAGAAGTGGCTCGTGCGAGGATAGGACGAAGGCGCGATGGGTCGTTGTAACGATGGTGATACTAGCAAATTTGCGACGACGATAGTGAGATCGTGAGAGACGAGAGCAGTGGTGGTGAGTGAGAGAAGAGTTGGTATAAACTATGCAGATGACACGAAAATCGATGATTGGTTAGTTTTTTTTTTAAACCTTATAAAATATATGGTAAATCTAAATCTAACAAAAATTATGGCTAGTCTGTTTTCGACTTGCTCTAGATCTTAAAAATTCGAAGCCAACTAAAAATTATTTTTTAATTAAAAAAAGTAGCCGAATCAATAACCGAAATGTGTAAAAAACATTGATTTGGTGAAGTACTGCACACTCCTATCGCGAAAGATGAGGACATATCACTCCTATCGAGACTGTTATAATTTTTATTTCCAATCATAAAAAAATTCAGGGGTACCATTTTCTCTATGTAAAAAACAATATAACAGTTTGATTTTTATATTATTCATAATATTAAATATATCATGATTATTTTATTCGATATAAAAAATATCAATTTTTTTAAAGACATTAAATCTAATAATTCTTAATTAACTGAAATAAGTTAACAAAATATTTCTTTTATTATTCAGTCATATAATTATAATCATTCATTTTTATAAAAAATCATTTCTATCAGAGTTACTATCTAATACAGTATCATTTTGCCACTCAAATAACAGCTACGAATTATCCATACCGTCCATAAGGGACACTTAGCGTGGATGCAGCGAGTTTCCAAGCGCTCGATCCTTTGATCCGCCGCCGTCCCCTCCCATCTTTTTACCCCCACTGCCACCACCACCACCTCCCTTTCCACGCTTCAATTGGAGGGTTATCTGTAGTGCCAATAGCAGATTTTATCTCACCGCTGTCCAAGCTGCGTATGTACCGGTTCCCTTCCGATTTTCTAAACCTTGCGGTAAACCCTTCACCTCAATTTCTTAGATTATCTTCAATTTTCAGTTTTTCAAATGTGTAGTTAGCGATTAATTGGTAAACCCTTATGTATATTCATTACATAACAATAATTTGCATTCTATATAAGATTCTACGGGCTTTTCGAATCAAATTGAAAATTTCGCAGTAGTCCTGTGGTCATTGTGTAAAGACTTCAACTTGCAGTAATTATGTTCGTGTTTGCTTTAGATTTTTGACATCACCTAATCATCTCTCTCGCAATTGCTGGTTCAGGCCTTGGTTTCTCTCATTGGAAAACGCACCCAAACACTCATTGTGTGTGGGAGATATATAGGTGATGGATTTCAAGTTGTTGTGTTAGCAGGCGGGTTTTCAAGAACCTAGTGCCACTTGTTTCCAAGGTAATTTCTTTCTTTTCCATCCAATGTTTGTTTGATGAAATTATGATTACGTTTTCATGTCGCGAAATTGATGTGAACTTTGGGGATATGCGCAGGAGGTTCCGAGCGCTTCTTCCAGTTGCAAACCGGCCAGTTATCTTGTATGTTCTGGAACTGCTTGAACAAAACGACCTAAAAAATGCCATTGTTGTAAGTATCTCTTTTGTTTTATTTAACGAAGTTTTTTTTTTTTGTCGGTGGTCTTGGATAACAGGAATTTGAATATGGGACTTCTTTTCTGTTTAGGTTGTTGAAGGAGAAAGCGCGGCTCTTTTGATCAGTTCCTGGATTTCTATCAACTTTGTTGATCGATTAGATGTTGAGGTGAAATCCTGATTGAATCGTGTTTCTGTAAAAGCTCTCTTTTTCTGTTCATATGCGAACAGAAAAATTCATTCGCTTTTTTTTTCAGTTGAAATTGATTTGTCAAAAAAATGAATAGGAAAGCAATAAAATTACAGAAATGATTGTTCAAAACACGAAGATAAAAGAAGCATTCTAGTGGCAAAACTAAGTTATATGCTTTTTATGCTTTAATTGCTTGTCAGAAGAACTATTGTTGAGTTAGGATTAGCATGCTGCTGCTGCTGCTGCTCTTTTGGTAGAGCGGCCGTCATGTGATTATTTGAGGGTGGTGTTAACTGCTCCTTAAGGTTGACAAGAATGATGGTGTTGTAATGTTATTGGTATGGCGGCAGAACTAGGCAATAAAAAATCTCGATTTGATTGAATCTAAGCATTAAGATTACGTAATTGGTCGACTGGTTCTGAGCATGACTTCTATAGAAAGGGTGACGTATTCGCAATCTTTGCATTATTTTTGTTTTATTGCTGTGAAAAAGGGACATGAAGACATATGATTCAATTCTTGGATACCATGTCAGTAAGATGTATAAATTGAATTAGGAATTGGATGAACATATAGCATTATTCAGTTGAAACTTGAAAGGAGACATACAACATAAGTGAGGATAGCAATTCTTAGCATATAGCATTATCCGGTTCCTTGTGATTACTGCAAATTATGTGCTTGACATTTGGGGCAGGATAGTTGTTGAAATGATGAAGAGCTGTTGGAATTGTGGTTTGCAACTGCTCTCAGAGGTCCCTGTTAATTAAGTTGACACCATGGGTTGCTTGATCAGTGTCTTTTACTTTGCTTGGGAAAATCTCCAAAATTTCTACTGGCCAATTATTTGTTTGAAAGTTCCTTCATGGTCCAATTATCTTGATCACATGAACTGGGTGTAACTTAAATTAAATCTGGGACCCCAAGTTTCTGTTGACTCCTGTAAATTTTGAAACTGTACAGGTCTGCACGATTGATGATTGTAAAGATGATGATATCCTTCTGCTGATTCTTTTAAAATATGTAGAGTGTTTGAGGTGATAAGATTGGTTAATTCCAAACAATCAAACCATCTCTGTTTAAGTTTACTTGGTTGATATATAGTAATTGAAGTATTTGAATCCTGTAAAACTATAAAGTCATGCATTAAAACTTGGATTTCCAAAACCACTTATTCGGTTTCTCTGTGTGTTTCTGTGTTTGGTGCTCAAGTATTGGCACCACTTACATAAGCTGAATCTTGTAGGTTATCTCATTAGTCAGCTCATAACTATGTGTAGAATCATGGTATTCAGTTTTGCTGTTGATTAATTTAGATCCCAATATGTAATTTCTGCAGGTGACTGCAGTCCCAGAGGATGTCGGTACAGCTGGTGCTCTTAGAGCTATCGATCACCGCTTGACTGCGAAGGACATCTTGGTTTGAGTTATTCTCTCACAAGATTTTTGAGTTTCTAGACAATGTTCTGCAGCAACCTTAACTTGTATTATTATGAAGGTTGTGAGTGGTGATTTGATAACTGAGATACCACCTGGGGCAGTGGCAGCTACACATAGGCGTCATGATGCGGTAGTTACTGCAATGCTTTGTCCAGTTCCTGTTAGTGGACTGTCAGAATCTGGCTCATCAGGTGCCAAGGACAAATCCAAGAAAGCAAGCCGCTATAATATTGTAAGCCTTGATCCAACGAAGCAGTTTCTATTGCATATAGCAGCTGGTAAGATGTTGAATGTGAGGTTTTCGTCTATGTGATTTTCTATTTTGCTGTCACTGGAAATTTGTGCTATTTTCACAGGAGCTGAAGTTGACAAAGATGTACGAGCTCAAAGAGCATTCTTGAGCAGTTGGCATGGTACGTTATCATGCATTCAGTAATTAGTTCACTGCATTGCCATTGTAAAGCTTAAGACATTCGTGGCATTCTATGTGGCACTTGCGGCAACTATTGGTAGAGGGCAGGGTAATTGTTTATGTAATTTATCATATTCTGGGAGGTGTAGATGCGAGAATATGCGGACCACTATATAGTTACACCAGTGTCCTTTTTTCCGAAATAAGAAATTCTGTTTAAGTTGATGCCGAATGTTCATAAGTTGGCTATTACTAATCAAAACCATTTGTAGTTAGGTCTTGAAATTTTGTATGATGGCCGTGCAAGGCCCATTACAGATAAATACATGAAGGTCCGCTTCATGGCTTTGCAAAAAAAAATTAAAAAATTTATAAGCTTCTAATTTGCTTTTACTAATTTTTTATCCTTACTTTAGTCTCTTATGGTCCTTTTACTTGGGCAGATGGAAATTCGTTCTGATCTAATGGATGTTCACATGTATGCATTCAAGAGGTTCAAGTTTTGCTTTATGCTTCTAGTAAATTATTGCTTCTCATTATAGATTAATCCTTTTCTAAAATTGTAATTTCATGGGATATAAATTCAGATCTGCTCTGCAAGATGTCCTAAATCAGAAAGAAAATTTTCAAGTCTGAGGCGTGAAGTATTGCCTTATCTTGTTAGGAGCCAGCTGGTTAGTTTTCCTACCATGATTCTATATTTGTGTGACATCAAATCAAAATTATATTCAAGTCTGAGATACATGTTCTCAATCACATCTCAGAGATCTGAATTATTATTGTCAAGCGGAGTGCAATCAGGCGAAAATGGCAATGGTCAGAATGGTCCCCAGGACTATAAAATTGTGCTATCTCAACTTCTGGCTAATTCATCTACACCAAATTTCCATGAAATCTATGCGCTGGGTCTGGCTGGGTCTGCTCCTATGAGGAAAACACATAAATGCTGTGTTTATGTTGCAAATAAGAGCAAGTATTGTGCGGATGAATTCAATTCAAGCTTTCAGCGACATAAATCGAGATGTAAGTTTTCATGATTGAAGTTCTTTGCTTGACGCTAAGTTTTTCTTCCTCGTAGAAAGCCTCACTGTCCTTTATACTCTGCCTTCTGATTTATTGCAACAGTTAGTAGGAGATGCAAGTCATCTATCAGGCTATACTTTTTCTGCCCAGAATAACATAATTCATCCATCAGCTGTACTTGGATCTAAGACCACGGTGAGTTACAGTGGCATTGCACATCATATTGGTTCACAAATCATTATCAATTCGGCACTAGCCTTTTATATAGGGGCAGATAATGGAAGATAATTGTTGCCTGATATATGTAGGCTGCATTTTTCAGTTCACTGCCTTTTGTACCTGCTAAGTGTGATATAATTGGGTTTAGGTGGGACCACAATGCATGCTGGGTGAAGGTTCGCAAATGGGTGACAAATGCAGTGTGAAGAAGTCTGTAATTGGTCGCCATTGTCGAATAGGCTCAAATGTGAAGGTATTTGACAAACTTTTGGTAAAATTGCTGAAATCTGAATTTCTTTTATTTATTTTTCCTGGCTGCTATGGAACAACTCTTGAATACGTAACTGACTTGCATTCTCTGAAGAGAATGCCGACCATCTGTCTATAATTTCTTTTACTATAACGTTTACTGGATCTTGTCGTTGCTAACCTTTTTTCTGTTAACTGATTTCCGCAGATTGTGAATTCTGTTGTTTTGAACCATGTCTCCATTGCGGATGGCTGCTCAATTCAAGGCTCTATTATATGCAGCAATGTACAGCTCCAAGAGCGTTCCGTGTTGAAGGATTGCCAGGTAACACACTGTCTAGGCCCGTCTCATTTCCAGTTCTCGTGTGTTGCTTTATTTAACGAGTCGGTCTTGATTCAGGTAGGAGCAGGCTTCGTAGTGAGTGCAGGGGGTGAATATAAGGGGGAGGCCTTGGCGAAGAAAGAAAAACTGTAGTGACTAGTAATTTCCTTGTACAAGCTTCACAGCCCTCTCTAGTGCTGTTGCCACTGCTCTTTTTTCTTGCTCAAGAGTAGGCCAATTTTGTCGGGAATTTGGTTTGGGAATTTTTTTGGAATAAACTAATTGCTCATTGTTGTTTTGGGCGTTTGAGATGTTATTGCATAGTGTGGTTTGGTTGAGTGTGTGCACAGTGATAACATGTGAAATTGTTGGCCTTTTTTTGGTGAAATGCATCTTGTTGTTGAGAATCTTGTGCCATAATTTTCTCAAGTCCTTACATCTTTAACAAATGAGCGGCCATCATTGCATCTTCAAGAATTCTCAACTCTTCACTTTCACATGGGAAATTCTCGGAAATCTAGGGGGGAAAAAGAGAGGAGAGATTCTAGAGACAGTAAGTATAATACTTGATGCTTCATTTTTAATTTGCAGTAAGTGCGTGTAGATAAAGTGTTATTCAGATATAATGTGTAATAATAATAAAGGTGACATGTCTAAGTTGTTTTTGTCTGTGTCGGCTGACATACAAATAGAAAGGGTAAAATCGTGTGGCAGAAAAGAAAGGGTAAATACTGTGGTCAATTATTAACCGACAATTAAATACATTAATATCTACTCCATCAGTCCCTAATTTCCTTCATGTGTATTTTCAATATATTAATATAATATTAAATTAATTAGTGGTAGATCATAGATTGTAAAAGATGTAAAGAAGTAGTGTTGTTGAGGATATAGTGGTGGATCATAAGTTGTAGAAGATATCAATAAAGAATCTTGTTAATGATAATAAATAAAGAGTATTTATTATATGGAATAGTTTTCATAAATGGGATATGAAAAAGTTTGAGGACGTATCAAAAAGAAAAATTAGGAAGGAAATTGAAGGACGGAGAGAGTATAATTTATAAAATCATGCTAGACAATTAAATCATGGGGTAAACGATATAAAAGTCTCATATTAATATTTATAAAATTGGGGAAGTTCCAAAGAGAAAACAGAGAACGTGATAGAAATATCAATTTGGAGTATCGGCTTAATGGTAGAATAGCTACTATTGAGATCAAAAGATCTCATGTTCACGATCTTTAAAATTAATTGTTTATCCATAAAAAAATAAAATAAAAATTATTCACTTGGAAAAATATGTTGGCCTCACAACTATTACGCATGGTCGTCCATTTTTGTCTTCAGATTATTTTCTTGTCAAGTCCAGTTCAAAATCAAAATGAATGAGCCCCGCCACACCAGAGATGACAGAATTAAAAGTAATCTGTTATTTCAATTATTTAGTATTTATTGGGTGGTCTCCTGTGCGCACAGTGAGACCACTCTAATTAATTAATAAGTAATCTTAATTAATTAAATTAATTCTAATTAAAATTAATTATTTTAATAAATTTTAATTATAAATTAATAAATAATAATTTTGAATTAATATATCTTAATTGTGAATTAATAAACTCTAATTGTGAATTAATAAATCATAATCGTGAATTAATAAACCCTAATTTTGAATTAATAAACTCTAATTTTAAATTAATAAGCCCTATTTAGAATTAATAAACCCTAATTGAAAATAATAAACCCTAATTTTGAATAATAAACCCTAATTATGAATTAATAAACCCTAACTTTGAATTAATAAATCCTAATTATGAATTAATAAATCCAAATTATAAATTAATAAATAAAATACAAAATAATAAAATAACACACAACAATATAAAAATGAGAATAGAAGATTCACAAAACTTGTGCGCGTAGCGTGAGCGCGCGCACACAAGTTTTTGTGGTATTTATTTTATCGATTTCCCTACTAAATGAGGTTATTTATGTGGTTTCTTAATAAAAACAATATGTTAGAAAAAATATGATTAGATACAAATTCTTCTGTTAGAATCTGGTTCAGTAATAATATTTTAATATTTAAAGTATTGAAAAGCATATTTATTGTTTGTTTTATTTTAATTACAAAGTTGTATTTGCATATAAGAGAAATACAACACAATAACTTTTAAAAGTAAATGAAATATGATTTTGAAGTCGAGAAATTTATGTCGGCCATACCAAATAAATCAGAAACCTAAATGGGACAAAAAATATTTCGAAATTGAAAAACTGATCAGGCCAAATAATTTAGTCTATTTTAGAGGTCCGAATGGGACAAAAGTTATTCAAAGAAATGAAGAATGAAAACCGACGACACCAAAAAATACAGAAATTTTCTTTTGAATTCTTTATAGAGGACAAATATCCAGAATCTTGTTGCCTAAGTTTCATGCAAATTAACACTTTTTTCCCTTATCTCCGTTCAGGATAACATGATCGATTCTCCAATAGTCCAGTTTGCTATAAATACGACTGCCGCATGCCCACTTTAATTCACTCTCAACACAAACACACACACACACACACACACACGATCCATTTTATCCTTTTCTGATTGTCGGCGAGAATGGCAACCGGAGCAATTCGCGAGCGAGGATCAGCCAACAGCCTTGAAATCGACGCTCTTGCGCGTTTCGCCCTCGATGAACACAACAAGAAACAGGTTTTCCTTTTTCTTTATTTTCGTTTTCATTTCTTCTGTTCTTCCTCGTCTCTCGGAGCGATGCTTTGCGCAGTTCTGTAATTCCGTCTGTTATTTGGTCAATTTAATAATCTAACATCAAAACCTACCATCTCGCTCTATGTTGCCTATAATTGCGAATTTCACATCTAGGGTTTAGATTCACTGTTTGTTATATCTGAAATTTGCTACTGGTACGATCAGTATGTGTGAATTATGATTTTTTTTGCCCTTTCTTTTTCCGCAGCTCAGTAAATTCGTAAAACAATATTGCTGATTTTTCTATCCAGAATTTTCGATTTTGTATACTTAATTTGTGCGTACGGTGTTGATCAAGATCCGAATTTTTTCATTTTGGTGATGGCTTCAGAATTCTCTGTTGGAGTTCAAAAGGTGTCGAATGTGAAGGAGCAAGTTGTCACCGGCACAATGTACTACATAACGCTGGAGGCTGCAGACGGAGGCCAGAACAAAGTCTATGAGGCCAAGGTTTGGGTGAAGCCATGGATGAACTTCAAGGAAGTTCAGGAATTCAAGCACGTCGGCGACGCTTGATTTCAATGCTTGCTGCCCATGACATTGTAAAATAAAGATAACGCAGTGAGGCAGAGGATTGGAAGATTGTTCATCAGTTTTCTTTTTCTTCGATACCTCTCAACTTGAATAATATTGCAAGTCTGTTTGAAGGGCATCTAATTTCAGCAAATTCTGTCTTATTTTTCTAACTTGATGCTACTCTATGATGTAGTTATCGTGATCATAAAGTAGTAAATGTTGATGCAGGGACTCTGCTTCTTTAATATTATACAGGGACTCTGCTTCTTAGTAAATGTTGATGCAGGGACTCTGCTTCTTTAATATTGTACATGTTTGTTTCTCGTTCTCTCTCGATCTTAGCATAAAAATAATGCGTGTGTTCAAGATATGTTAGTTTGTTGTTGATGTTTAAATTCGAAACGGGTACCACTGTATGAATCTTGGACCCTGAAATGGTCTTACATCAAGATTTGAATTCATGAGAACAATCTCAACCCTCTGTAGGCTGAAGTTGAAGCTTATCTATTGCGCTGTTTAATCGTACTCCACCATTTTGCACCGTTGGTTTGCTGAAAGATATTTCAGAGCTGCTGTTCTGTTCTTCCATTCAACCGGGGATTGAATTTAATTTCATTGACGTTTAGAGTTATCTATTGCTGATTGAATTTCATTGATGGGTGAGAATTCATGAAAATATATCGACTTCAATTTCCCATGACATTTATTGATGCTGATGCATATGCACCTTAAACATGTGGCGTGACCACTTGGGCCTTTTTTTTTCTTTGTTCTTTTACTGTGGATCTACAAATAAACATAGATTAGTGTTTACAATTACATTAATCCCAAATAATCTTCAGCAAAGTGCTATGCATAGCAACTGGAAGAATGGTGGATCAAATTCTAAATATGTAATTCAAACAAACAAAGGACAAGGACAAAATATGCGCGCGCATACGCAATAAGAACAACTTAGAAAAAGAAAATTAAAACTCAAATGTTGTAATCTTGGTCACAAGAAATTCAAGATTTAGCGACAAATTAGCGATGGATAATTTGATGTTGAAGACGAGTTCTTTCATCACCAAGTATCCAAGTTAGAGATTACGTCTCTAAACTAATATCTAATTCCCGTTTCATTTTTTTTAACTATTACTTGACAACTGAATAACAATGTAGTTTTCCATTTGGAAATATCTACAATATGTCCAAAAATAAATAAATTATAATGAGTGTGAAGTGAATATAGATGACAAATGAATATATTAATGGATAACGAAAATAAAGGTGGGTCATAGAGATAATAAATGAATATATTACTCCTTCCGGCACCCAAGATGAATTGTTTTTCTTTTTGAGATGTCCCACCCAAGATGATCTGTTTCTTTTTAAAGAAATAATTATCTCTTTATTTAAAAGTTGTGGGACTTATCTACCTTTTATCATTTTAATCACTTTATATCATTATCTTAAATAACCGCGCCGAAAAGAAATAGGCTGTCTTGGGTGTGACGGAGGGAGTAATAGATAGTGAGAGTAAAAATGCGAGTCATATCCGATTTTTGTTGTAAATAAGTGGAAAGACTAAAGGTACAAATTCTTGAATTGATGTTTCTAAAAATAAAAAATATAAACTTTTGATGAATAGATAAAAAAAGAATTAAATACAAACTTTTGGTAGATTGGAGAGTATATGCTTTGGGTCTCTTCCGACTAGGGGTGAGTATTCGGTTATTCGGTCGGTTTGGACGAAAAATAACCGAACCGAATTAACCAATTTTCAAAAAATAACCGAACCGAACGAATTTTATTCGATAACCGAACGAAATAACGAAATATATTTCGGTTATTTGATTAAACCAATTTTAACAAAAAATTTATATTTTCAAATAAATAATATTATATATTGATATAATATATATAAAATACATTTTATATGTTATATATATATAATATTCTGTAAAAATAATCAATGGTATTATATAATGAATAAATAATACAAAATAATCAATAGTATTATATAATAAATAAATAATATTATATTTTGTAAATATTATATATTGATATAATAGGAGAAAGAGAGAAATAAATAGGATTAAGGATATTGATATATTAAAATTATAATTTTAAACAAATAAATAAATAATATTATATATATATAATTCGGTTTTGGTTATTCGGTTAAAAATTATGAACCAATCGAAAACCGATTATCAATTTAATTTGGTTTTAATCAATTAATCGAATAATCAATTAACCGAACCAAATTTGATTTTTCGGTTTGGTTGGTTCGATTATCGGTTTTCGGATATTTCTTCCCCTACTTGACAAAGCAATGGGCCTTATCTTATTATACTCCTTGTGGACCTTATTGACCCCAGTCCAATAAAATCTAACATACTTTGGTCCATGTATCACTATCAAACTTTAGTACTAAACGTTATTCAACTTCTTGCTTTCTTTCAATCATTTTTAGATCAAAAACATCAAATAAAATTGTTACTTTCTTTAAATTATTCTATCGCTGGTGGTTCGATCGATTAGTGGTTTGTTTTGGTGTTTAAATTTGTCTTTGTTAAGTTTGGAGTCGAACAATTGTTATCATACAAAATGCTCTATTTCTAAAAGATATATGACCTAATCTTAGTTCAAGTGTAAATGTATGCTATCTGAATTTTGATAGTTCTATTTATTTTTGCTAATCCTTTTTTTGTTTGTGTGTCCACCAAGTGGCAGAAGCTCGAAACTAATTTATAATTTTATTTTGGTTTTTTAATTAATAACATAATTTCA
This sequence comes from Salvia rosmarinus, assembly GCA_036937905.1. Classification (NCBI taxonomy): domain Eukaryota; kingdom Viridiplantae; phylum Streptophyta; class Magnoliopsida; order Lamiales; family Lamiaceae; genus Salvia; species Salvia rosmarinus. Next base: position 74,250,214 of record CM072818.1, read on the forward strand.
ATAATTTGACGCGAGGGGTAAAGAAATAGATCGAAATTCTCTCACACGTTAACTCAATAATTAATAATCCATTGCTATTAATTATCAATACCAATATATTGCACCATTGTATTGTTTATCAACAAAGTCAAGTATTAGAAAAACCATAGAGAAATTATTTAACAAAGTAAGCAATCGACTAATAATAGATGTTAGTGAGTTATATTTGAAAATATAATTTTTTTTTTTAAAATGATAAAGAAATTAGTCCAAGGTGAACAAAGAAAGAAAACGAAAAGGGAACAAGGCTTTCCTCTTTACAAAATTACTATTATACTGCTCATAGATTTGCGAAACATCTGAAGATGTTTTTATAATGTATGTTTGGGACGAACCTCCGATGTTTGTGGAGGGTCTTCTTCATTTACCATGCATTTGCAATCTATAATAAAAGTCGTTTTTATCAAAAAAAGAAAAGAAAAGAAGGCGTGTCACATAATTACTTTGTTAATTGTTGTCCACACCTTAAGTCAACCCCAATTTTAACCTCATGAAAATTAACAACTGAGGTATATATTATTAATGACATCTTAATTTTAGTCAGAATTAGTTTAATATCTGATTGTGACCGTAGTATGAGCAATTGTGTATTTATTGCTGTGATTTCATTTTCTTTTTCATTCATATTGAGGATAAAATTGATTTGAGTATTCTTGTTCGATTTATCATGTGTTCTGTTCGATTTTCGGCTAGTTATACTAGTTACGAGAGCAACCTTATAGCTCATAGATAAGCAAGAATGTCTAAGGACTTTCTTTCTTCATATGTTTTGTGATGAACTTTCGACAGTTGTGGAGGATCTTCTCATTATACCATGCGTTTGCGAATAAATCAAAGTCTCATCATTTAAATCATGTTAACTTGTGTCCAGTTGATAATTTATATTTTTAGTTTAAAATTCATTTGCAACCTAAAGTTTTATGTTTAAGATTACTATTTTAAAATCATAAGCCTTGTAGCTTGATTGATCCATCAAAATAAAATTGAATTTAATTGGCCTAATGAACCAGCTTGCTCCTCGTTACAATCATATTTTTACTTTAATAATTCTAATGATTACACTTACAAGATCAGACTTGTAATTGCTATATTTTTTAAATATATTTTATTATATCTATGGTTGGTATATAGTTGTATCGTGTGGTTGTTATACATTTGCAATAAAAAGTAAATAATGTAATTTATAATGTCCTGTGTGTAGAGAGCAGTATATAGAGAATACGCCGACAACAAATTTCTTTTAATATCGTGTAGACAAAAATCAAGTATTTGTAGTTGGATTAATCTATTAGATTTATAATCAATTATTATGCGATTATAATTGGTTTGTATCGAAACATAGAGTTTTATTTCTTAATTATAACTAGTTTCCATGCAATTCTACTTTTTCCTTTTCCTTTTTTTTATGTGTTTCTTATTTATATTTACGTCAGTTTTCCGTTACTTCACTTTCGGTTCTATTTCTTACAATTTCATTTCACAGCCGCCAAGTGGGCTCCCTTTAATTCACGTACAGTACAACATCTCCTATGTCGAGACTCGGTAATCGAAGCCGTCACTGATTGTACCTTCTTAACCAGGGGTACAAATGTAAGAAATGTATAAATAAAAGCGGGCTTTCTGGAGAGTGCAGCCACACTCGAAAACTTCCACAAACATAATGTGTACGTGGCAGTGGATGTTTTCTTATTATGTTTTTCTTACAAGAGAAAGGAAAAAGAAAACCCTAATCCCGGCTTGATTCAGTTTCGTTTTTCAGCCTCGCATTACCTATCTCTCTCCTCTCCTCTCTCTCTCTCTCTCTCTCCAGACACACACACACATATATATATATATATTATATCCATTTCTCAACTCTGTATTTTCTCTCTCCAAATTTATTTCTCGCGATTTCTCCGATTCTCCATTTCTGAGCGACAACGATTTGAATTGACAAGGTCCGCTGTCTCCGTCGGTCGATCCGTTAGAGGTGAGGCGTTGCTGCGGTGTTCTATGTATTTGTGATACAAATGGCTAGGGTTGGGAGGGGCATAGCATTTCTTCTCCTTTTTTTCTATTTTTTAAGCTTTTCGATACGATTTTTCTTCATAGCAAGGGCTCTGAATGGGAGGAATCTCTGGGGGCGTTGGATTTTGTTGATTTCTCTTCGGGGCGGGTTTTGGTAGCTCGATAGTTTTTTCCCCTGGCAATTGATGCATTGGATTTTTGGATTGATTGATCTGCACGTGGCCTTGGGAGTGGATGCAGGTCATGTTTGCAGATTTGTTGTGCCCTCTTGTGATTGTTATTTGTGGTTTGCTGTGGCCACTGCTGTTGCTTGGACGTGCCTTTTGTCTCCTTCTAGAATTTGTTATGGTGGACAATTTGAATCATGTTTATTTGTTGTTGTTTCTTGAAGATTAGATTGTTATATTGAATGAATTACATGTTCCTGGGATTTCCTGTTGCTTAATGTTGGCTGTCGGCCATGAAATTGATTTGTGCTTGTTTAGGTACATTTTTTTAGATCAGAAAGTGCGAGTATAATGCTTTGTGGTTGAGTTAAGATGGGAATATAATTTATTTGTTCATTGTTTTTTAACTTTGGGTTCCAGCATTTAGGATGAACGTAGGTTAACTAATTGAAAAAAAGAAGATGAAAAGGAAGTGAATATGGATATCAAGAACAAGAAATCTGTGGCTTGAGGCTTTCTTAAGTGTGTGGTCAAGAGAGATAGAAATGTTGTATTTAATTGAGGCACATAATTGAATATGAAAGGTTCAAGTTTGCAACTCTTTAGTACATAAATCATAAATGTTGAATTATGATGAATATGTGTGTTTGTTGAGACATTTCATGTCTGGTATATATGTGTTCTTCTCAGCAGCGAAAATATGGGAAGAAATATGATTGAATTCTTGATGCCGAGTAGCATATTGTGAAAATTAGAGAGGCCTGACAGCATAATCTGATCTAGAATAGACAAGCATGATATCATTATCCTTGTCATTGTGTTTTATCCTCCTACTGAATGTTATGTGTAAATGCCATTAAGATGATTGTGCAAGTGACAAAATTCCATAAATAACGTCTTTAACTTTACTACTTGAATTATGCATCTTCATTTATGTGATAATGGCACGTGCTTGTTCTATGCTGTTTGACGTCCTTTCATGGCTATGTGGATTTGTTTTTTTTTGGTCAATTTAATATTGAAATTTAAAGGCGCGTCACGGTGGACTCGAATCCGAGACCTTTGGCCTCGGGCATTAACCACTCTACCACTAGGCCAACACACACACACGGCTATGTGGATTTGTTATTCCTTAATATTGTCATCTAGTAATTAGAAGATTCCTGAATCTTGGTATTTTCATATCCATAATGAGATGAATTGGGGTCCCATTTTTATTTTGATTTTTCTGTTGAGGTTAGTGTGGTGGCCTGCAAAATATCCTGAACTGATGTCGTATTATTCCTTTTATAGACTTTTTGAGCAAAATTGTCAAAGAGATTTTAGCTTTCCTTATGCATATCCTATCATTACATAGAGGATAACTTGTTTGCAAGATAAAATGCACATTTATATTGTTTATGGAGGTATAGTGATCTTAAGAGGAAGATTGGATGGTGTCTGATATTAGTCATGTTTCTTAAGAGTTTCACTGTCATGTTAGTAACCTTATTCTTGTTAAAACAATTGCCATGAAAGTTCATTGGTTTCCACTTTTGATCTGTTTCTACTTTTAAGCTTCAGATACACATGCTGATACTTTATGTATGATTGGTTTCATTCTCAGTTTCTACTTAGATCTACTTATCATACTCGATGTACGGTTAGTTTCATTTGTTCCTAGAGGTCATGGTGGAGACACTTATTATTCTGCCACACTGACCTCCTTATTAATATTCTTGAATTAGTATGAATAGAGACATTTTGAGTTTCTCGCTGTCTTTCATTTATTTACTAATTTGTTATAAATCCAGGATCAGATATAAGTTTAGTGGGACTCCTTTTCTCATTTTGTGGAATTTATGTAGATTTTAGTCTTCGCTCTTTCCTTTTATGCTGTCACTGTACCTGTTACAGTTGCGCTTCTGGAATGAACATCACATTTTCCAATTTGAAGATAGTGGTTTATTTACTCTATGGGAAGATAATTTATTCCCACTGTACCATTGTACTTAAATTGTTGTGTGTGTTTTGTGGTTGGTCCTTAATGGAGCTCTTGTCCTTGTTGCTATTAGAATTTGAAGTTGAGCCATGTCTCCTGCATCTAGATCCAAGTCCAAAGACAAAAAGGCTGGCAAGGAGCCTCCGAAGGGTCCTTCAAAGCCTTCAGGTCATGTCAGCACCAGCGGCGGGATTTCCTCAAGTGGTTACAATCCTCTATTGGGAACATTCCATACATTTGAGGCTCCACCAGTGCCTTCTGTCAGTCCACTTCATGTTAATGGCCGTTTTCGTAACATAGATGATACAGATGATCAGAACGGGAATACATTTGGTACTGGCATCGAGTATGACTCTGTTTCCAATAATGGCAGCTGGTCTGGTGAGTCAGAAGACCATAAAGACAAGACATCTCAGCCCACATCACGGCAGGACTCAGTACCTGGAGCTGACAATGAAAAAAGAGAAAAAATACGCCAGAAAAATGAGAGGAAACATCAGCGGCAAAAGGAGAGGCGAGCTCAAGAACTGCATGAGCGGTGCAGTGGCTATCTCATGTCGAGAAAGCTTGAAGCACTTGCTCAACAGCTTGTTTCCATGGGTTTCTCTCAAGATCGGGCTACAATGGCTCTCATACTAAATGAAGGTAGAGTAGAAGAATCAGTAGCATGGCTTTTTGATGGAGGTGAAGAAGACAAACGGATGGAACAAAATCTTGATGGTGGGGGGAATTTAAAAATTGACATATCAGAAGAGCTTGCACGAATTACTGACATGGAATTAAGGCATAAGGCATCAAAGCAGGAGGTCGAAAGAGCTATTGTAACTTTTGAGGGCGACCTTGATAAAGCTGAAGAAATGTTGAAGACGCAGAAACAGGATATTCCTGCTGTCCCTTCCAAGCCCGAAGAAACTGGTGATCCTCCAACTATAGCCAATGGCAAGCTAGCTATTGCAATGAATCACAATGCAATGAGAGTACAAGCCAAACCGACTTCATCTTCTACCATACAACAAAAAAGGGATGAAAAAGAGTTCAATTATACCAAAGTTCCAGTGACAGTAGGGCCTCTTGCTATGGATCCTGGGACGAAAAGTATGCAGGTGTTGAAGAAGATTCCACCTAAAATGGATTGGTCCAAGCCACAGCAGATTGCAGGGCCTGCAGATAAAAGGTGTCCTGGTTCAGGATCCAATCCTTGGTCTCTTGTTCATCGGCGCCTCCTTTGCAGGCATCGTCACCTCAGCCAAGATGGAAGCGTTATCTTGCTGTGGGAAATGAGTTGAAGAATCTGCAGCTTGGGTCAGTGAGAGAACCGGTCATTGTTATGCAACGCCCCAGTCCGTCAACTCAAGGCAGGCTCCCACCTCAAGTGCCAGCTCTTCTCCTCCTGGAACGGCTATGGGCTGGTATCCTAACAATGTTGACGTGGGTAAGCCCAATGGATTGGTACCAACTAGAAGCATTAGTCCTGGTGGTGTTGGATCAAATCTAATATACAACCCAGTGCATTACCAGTCACAGATGCAGTTTAGCTCGATGGATCCCCAGGCGAGCACGAGGGAAATGGTTTGTGGAGCAGAGGAGGTGCATCACCAACACTCTCGGCTGCTTCATCCCTTGGGCTCTTCTCGGGCTGGGCACAAGTGGCTCATCGGGTTCTTCATCTCCTGTGGACTGGAGCACGGGCAGCTCGATGTTACAATTTGATTATACCAACATAGACTGGAGTCTGGATCTTGGCTCCCGGCCCAATGGGTTGTGGAATGGTACAAATTACTCTTTACAGAACAATACTACACGTATATTCGATACATTTGGTTACGGAATGGGCGAAGTCTGCGATCAGACCGGTTGTATCGGGTGGGAATGGTGCGTCGATGCAGGAGGCGACGGAACTGAACGCAGCTGGTTCTCGGGAATGGACTTCTCCGTTTGAGGAGAAGGACCTTTTCAGTTTGCCCAGACAGTTTGTTTCTTCCCCTTCGCTGTAAACATGAATGGGGGAGGACGACTAAAGAATAAACAATCAAAGACAGGGGATGAATATGCTTCTCTTATTGTGTATTGCCAATCTTAGTGGAAAAAGAAAAGGCATCTGAAATTCCATTGCTTTTAATGGCATCTTCTATTTCTTTTATTCTTCCCCCAAATCCATATATATATTTATATATCAGATTTGTGTTGTTTGCTATGGACTCTGACTACTATAACTAATACAACAATATAATGAAAATGTAGCAAGTAAGGAGCAATCAACCATCAAATCTTAAATGTGGTTGTCACTTTTTGAGGTAAAATGTTTATTCCATTCCACAAACTAGGAAAGGGTGTATGACTGATGAATTTGTATATTCTAAGAGAAGGAAAGGGAAGAATACATGATATATTGGTATTATGTGTAGACTGCTTCGCCTAGCAGCACGGCACTTGTATAGCTCTCCTACAACCCCATTTTCAGACTATTCAACATCTTTAGAAAAGGATGTTGATTCATCAATTGAAAGTGGCTCCGAGTACCATTCATCAGCTGACCGTGTAATAAATTTGGCCTCTGCATTTAAATAACACCAATCATTCAATAACACAGAGTACAAGCAAACTAAAACACAACTCTCCTTGAATCGATGGTATTACTAAGTGGTAACACAACTGATGGACTTTATCATCAACTATTCAAGCAAGATTCTCAGCTTTTAATCTCTTGGGATAGCCAATAGAAACAAGCTAAGCAATCGAGATTTCCAATGATAAAAAGTGCCAATGACAAATTCCAACATGATATTAAGTTACTAAGATATAGTTATAAAGTATAACATGACCAAATGCCATTTTTCTGCTCAAAATTCTTACATTATATTAAAAACTTCATTCTACCTCAATATTATTTTATTTTTTTGTTTGTTGGGCGATTTTAATTCTCCATAAACTCTCACCCCAAACCAACCAGAAGTAATGCTTTTGGAACACAGTGTGGTCTTTAGTCATTAAACACATACCTTCTTCAATGAGCATGGAGATTTTTGTGTAGGGAAGTAAGAATATACTGCTTCAATGGATGTAGTGACCATGTCATTAATGAATTACCTGATAAGAAGACATTTTGTACTCATCATCATCGTAAACAAACTGAGGCGGATCGGGAGAGCCCACACCCACAATAGTACTCCGCTGAATCAAAGGAAGTGAGATGTTAGTACAAAACAGAGTGGAAAATATAATAACACAATAGTAACAATTTGTCTCATACAGATAAGAGTATATATGTTTTACTTATTTATTTTTAAGATAAGAGACAAAGACATTTTATCAGATTAAAAGAAAAGAGATACATATAATGGACAAGAAGAATACACATTGTTAATTATAGAAGATCTGAAGCTGAAGCCAGTGATCAATTAAAACAGAAAAATTGTGGCATGCATTGAGAAACCATCATCCCGACCTAATTCATGAACATTTCTCCCATTCCTATATTGAAAGAGGATCTGAAAATTGACATCGTTTAACTATTCTAGGCAGGTACACACACATACAAATTGCACCCCAGAACGAAGTACCATGACTTGAATATATATGCTGAATAGCTTATCCAAAACCTAAAGCATTTATCTTGGCCGATAGCAAATAGCTGTTCTTTTTGGAAACAGCATGAGAGTCCTCTAGTTATGTTCCTAGAGACTAACTTCCTATGCCAGCCAAGAATTATATATAGACTATGTTTTACTCAACAGAGTCGTAGTTATCAAACAGACAAAATGTAACTATTCGAGGTAAGTACACACTAGTAGCGTAGCTATAGGCTACCAATTCTTATGCCAGATATTTATTCGGCAACAGTTAGATAAAGATTTTATGTTTCTCTCACGACAGATTTAATTTGTAGTTACTAAAAGGGGGAAATGCAAAATGAGGAGAGGCTCAGGGTCATCAATACTATGATTTCGAGTAACTCCTGACTAAGTAATCTTGATTAGTTGTATATCTGAATGTAAAATGAAACATACCTCCCAGACATGAAGACTGCATCATACTGTCCTCGACCTGCTGCAGCTATGCGCTGTTTCAGTCTTTTTAGTGACGGAACGACTTCAAAAGCAGGAGGCTCTACAAAACATGAACAAATGAAGCAGTCTCATCAAGACATAAGCTACGCTACCCGAAAACCAAAAGCTACAAACAAGACATTAAGATGAGGCCAATTTTTACTCTACTAATATAGCAACTTGAAATGCCTTTGCCATGACCCTAGATACTTTATTAATCTAATGACAAAGAACTATTTTAATATTCTTAGGGGGTGTTTACTTTACATGATTAGGCTGGATAGATAAAATTAATCCAGCCTAATCCAACGATTACTTTTAAGGATTAACATTTGAGGATATTTCAAAGTCCGGGATTATTTTAATAATTTATGTTGCTCCTCATTGATTTTAATCCAACCAATATAAGTGGGATTGGAGTAATCCTCCAAACAAAGAGAAAGTTATTTATCCCAATTTTAATCTTCCACTAATCCCTTGTAGTAAATAAAGGATTGATAAATAAGAATTATCTATCATACATTTAATCCATCAAATACTCAATCCTCCAAAATGCGAATCATGAAAAGTAAACGCTCCCTTATATGGAACTTATTTTGTTCCAGATCAAAAGTCCTGAGCCTCTCCATGAAAATTTTCTTGACTTGCACTTGCTAAAGAAAAAATAAGACAAAACAGCCATGATAAAGTGTTTCCTAATTCATACCAAGATCATTAACACAAACATCCTGAGAGATTCCAGCCTTCGATATCTTCTCTAGCAACACCAAAGGATCGATTTGGCTTGTGTGATCCATCCGAAGACGCTGAGATGAGATTTAGAAAACATCATAATATGAGTACTATGTTAGTTCAGTCCATTGCCAGTTTAACTTTATCCAGTCAATTTAATGATTGATAGTACCTTGTAAACTTCACCAGTGGGGCATGCCTCTTGCGGCTTAATGAGAACCATAGGAAGATCGAGAGGTACAGGTGGAGGAATATCTTCAACAACCTAATCAATTCAAAGTTAACTGATATATTTCATTCAAATTTTAAGAACTAACTTATATAGCTGGAATAACCAGAGTCAGATGTCTAAGTATGTGACTTGTCATATAACGTTTTGTGCTTAGCCGACATATATAAACAATGATATGGAAAGTTGAAAGACACAAACAAGGATGACGGGATGAATTCATCCAAACTTAAGACTTACCTCTCCTCTACCCGTACAATATGCAGCACCGTGAGAGAAAAAGAAGGGGATATCGGAGCCAATCTCACCCGACCACTCTTGGAGATCCTTTTCACTAGCAACACAACCACTAAACTGATTTGCTGCCCACAAAGCAGTCGCAGCATTGCTGCTGCCGCCACCAAGGCCAGCTCCCGTTGGCACCTTCTTATCAAGATGAATCTAGATATGCAACATGCTCAAACTAAGTCAATTACACTCCATTAAGAAATCAACAGGCTTAAATTATATATAAAAAGATACCCAAAAGTAGTTGTCGATTCCTGTCTTTTTCCTGAAGAGATTGAGAGCCTTTATTATCTGCAGAATGGAAAAATATGAATTGAACATACCTCATTACATAAAATGAATGGCAAAGGAAGAAAAAAGATCTCAGTATACCAAATTTCTATCATCAAGAGGAACTCCGGTACATTGGTTGACAAACGGTCCGTTGATTTTGATGGGGACAATGAGAACTTTATCTTATCTCCTAGGCTGATAACCTTAAAAAAGAAGTGCTTCTTTCATATAACCTTAAAATGATAATCTTTTAAAACGAGAAAACAATTGGTTGATTAAATGAAGGAGCTTACATGAAAAAGAGACGCCAAATCATGGAATCCATCTGCTCTTTTGCCAGTTATTCTTAGGAAAACATTAATCTATGCATAAAAAAGCGAAATTTGACAAAGTTCAATAAAATCCTTCAATAACCCAATGAAGATTTGGGCTCTATCTAAGACAACTACTTGGACTAAAATTTTATTATCTTACCTTGCAAGGCGAAAAAGAGTGAGTCTTGAAATCCCAGCATCCCTATCCACTTCATCAGCCAACTTATTTAACTTATTCTCAAGATCATATACCACCTAACAGCACACAGTTACAAACATAATAAAATTCTCAATTTCATTTTATTTTTCAAATTCAGACAAGCAAAATATGAATTATACATTTACCCCTTAGAAAGCAGAAACCAGAATCAAATGGCGTATAAATTAGTTCAAATTAAAATTGAGTTCTAATTCAAGAATTTGATACCTCTAGTTGTTTTCTGCCGGTAGTGGAATCAGAAGCCGTCGCTCTGATTCTTAAAGACTGAATCTTTTTGCGGGAAGACGACGACCCATGTGGCTTAAACGAAGAAAATTGAGGAAGAGTGGCGTTCGTGAAAGAATTGAAATGTGTTTTAGGATTGTAGGAAGCGTGAGTGCAGAGGAAATGGGAGGAGGAAGCCATTGAATTTGGAGGAGAAGCAAGTAGCCCACCGGTGAACTGACTGCTACACTACAATTTTGGTAAATGCGGAATAAATAGAATTCAATTTTCGAAGGCAGATCAAAGATTCCGCAATTCAACTTATTCAACTAACATAAATTTTGCAGCTCCTATGTTTAGACCAGAGAGAGAGTGTCCTCGCCCTCCATTGGTCAGCGATTTTGCTGATTGCAGTTGCACCATTATTCTTCTAAGGCGTGCGTTTTATTTATTTATTTATTTAATGTGCCATCTATGACTATATATATTATATGAGACAATTATATCAAGAAAACGATGACTATATATTTTTTAATTTGCTTTGTTGATTATTGAGTATGATTATATTAATTATGGAGCACCTAAATTATTTTTCGCACACCTTTTACATTTTGTTTTTCGGTAAAATAAATAAAATTAATGTTTAGTGTGAGTATTGGAGTTGGAGAAATATTTGGTATTAAATTTATATCATTTTGGTGTCAAAATCATGCCATAATGGCGTAATATATAATGAATGCGACTCTATTCTACAAGTGCGTCTCGAAAAAAAATTCAGATTCTAAAGGAAAATCATATTTTAATGGTGAAAATAATAAAGGAGCGGGACTCCCTAATTCTAGATATAGTGCCTAAATGCATAATCATGTAAACTCAATTAGTTTACTTCTAACTTTGAAGTCGAACTGTTGAAACAAAGAAATGTTACTTTGTCGACTTTTATGTCTCAACTAACTGATAAGTCAAACTCAATAATTTCATTTTTCATGAAAGGTTAAGCGACAAAGTAAAAGAAATGCTGACAAATAACTTACCAGAAAATAGAATCTAAAATCAACTATAAATTAATTTAAAACAGAATATCCAAAAAACTAATCGATGTTTTGAGTCAACCAGAAGTTCTAGTACCAAATTTGTTAATGAAGTTTAGTGTAAAGAAAAGTGATTTTGAATTTTGAAGTACGTGCGTGAGTTGGGTGGTAATGGGACTTTGCAAAATTTTATCTTTTTAGTGGGTTGAAGATTTTAATTGCGTTAAACCATTTCAAATGTAGCAAGAAAATGTGGTTATGAAATTGTGCAGTTTCTTTTTGGCTTTTCAGAGTAGGAAAAGTTGATCTTAGTTTGATAAGTGCAGCTGAAGTGATAGTGTTTGTGCTGGATTAAACTAAAATGTGCTTTCTTAAGTAGCTTAGGATGCAGTGCTCATGAGTTTGATGTTGAGAAGTAATTTTTCCAATTATTATCTACTTACAGTGAAAATGTGCTAATTTTATTCCCTCTTGTGAAGATGTTACTAAATATTAATAACATTTCAAATTCATAGTTCATTTACTATACAGAGTAATCAAAATACTCCAACAGACTTCTTTGGTGTGTTCATCTTTTGCCTTGAAATGGTCTCATCTCTTATGGTTGACGAATGCTCTTTCTATATTCCCAGGAAGCCTAAGCAGTTCAATTTTCCTCGTTGCTGGCACCACTGTGTGTTTCTTCGACTCTCTTGCACCAATTTTTTTTAGTAATGATAAAGTTTCAATTTTCTTTTGCTGAATGTTTCTCCATGCATGAAGGATGTAACTGCCAAGTATCATCTAGACATGGTCTGACTGTCGTAATTAAGTAACTGTATAACGTCTCCTTAGCGACCAGCTCATTCAGTCAGATCAATTTTATATGATAGCAATTGCTAAGTGTGCTCTGTCACTTGTTCATTTATCATCTTCTATCTTGCCTTCTCGATTTTGAGCATGTAAGAAGAAAAAGATTTGAGTTTCCCGTATGAATTTGAGAGAGCAGCATTGTTTTGTTAAATTTCCATACTCACAATATGCCATGACGTAATCTCATTGTGGCTTCCCATTTATTGATCAATAGTAGTTATATTTAACCTTGTTAGTTATTTTGGAAGATGCGGTTCTATGAAGTCTGTATGTGTGTGTTTGCAAAAACCTTTTGAGTAAGGTCCTTTAATTGCTTCCTCAATTGCATATGAATATGCTGGAGATATATTTTACTATTTATGTTTATTACGAAACTAAAATGCAATATTAGAGCCTTACGACTCCCACCAATCTTCAGTTTTATGTAAAAACATACCATTCCTGATTGCATTACACATGCAGAATAGCAATCCTGTTCTTGAGGATCCATACATTGATAAATAAATATGGACAAGAATTTGTTGTAAAATAAGCTGAAAAAAAATCCATATGGAGGTTTCATTTCTACAACTTAGAAGAATTATGGTTTAATGATCTCGATGGAGGCTTCAAATTTTTTTTCATGCATAAACTTTTCAGTTTCTTCAACTATCTCTTCTTGTTGTAATCGATTTCGGTGTTCTCCAAATACATAGGTGCAGTAATACTTGTCATTCCTGCTGTGACACAAGAATCTGGATTCGTGGCATCTGCAGTAACCTGCATCTTATGCTGGATATTTATGGTAATGATTATTTTACTAATCTTGTCAGTAGTCCTCTCGAGATGGATAGTTGAATAGGGGAACTTTGTGACATCAAATTCTGGTCCAAGTTTGCTATAAGATAAAAGCAAGAAAGTTTGATTATCACGTCGAACATGAATACTGAAATATCAATTGAAGTGCTCTTAAGTCACAGTTCATTTGGATCGTGTTGCACTCTACTTTCGAAACTGAGTAAGAGGGTTAGTAAAAATAAAATTTTCCCAAGCAGTGTTATAAGCTTTCAAACATCTCAGATGCCCGGACACTCATCAACTATATTTCACTATGTTTGCTTCTAATCCTGCGTGTTCTAGGGGAAAATTTTTGGACAGAAGACTTTTCCTGTAATGTATTTGAAAGTTTGTTATATTAGCAAGATTATGCATCGGAAAATGTCTATTCATGGTTGTGTTTTGGAAGATTGAATGAGAAGTAATATCCACAACCGAACACTGCAAATTTAAATTAAATGCCAAAGCAAATAATTAATAGGAACTGTCTCTTTCTTGGAGCATACCTTCCAAAGATAAAACTAATACTTATCTTAACTTGATGTAACCAACGAGTAAGTTAACCTTGAAAATCTTCTCATAATGAACAGTCAAGCTCCAATGGATTTACTTCTTGATAATTTCCCTAAAACGATATAATTAAATGATATCAATTTACTTCTTGATAATTTACTTTTCCAAAATTGCAAATTAACAGAAATTTTCAAACCATTAAAACATTTTCCCAATTTTTGCGTTGATGTTTTCTCGGTTCTTGCCATTGCCACCTCTTACATTGGGTTCGTTCTAGGCCTCTCCGACTTCCTTGCTGACTGTAAGTGGTTTGTTTCTCCACTTCAATCAAACATGTAATGATATGTGTTTGGATATAGGGATATCCCTTTTATTAAAATATTACATACTTATATATAGCTCAAGTGTTTTCATTTTCTAGTTTTATTTCTTGGATTCATCCGCTAACATAAAAACAGGATTCCATTCTTTTAAGAACTTATCAGTGATTCTATAATAATGCTAACATAGTTTGTGTGTGAAAATATCACGATTCTGCAGTGCTGAAACCCCAGTGGTGAGAATAGGCGCTGCCGTGTGTTCTAACTCTAGTTCCTCCGTTGATATTATATTTGCTGGATCCAGGGATATTTTTCAAAGCATTGGATTTCGCTGGGACTAATGGAGGTAATGTTTTCTTCATTTTTGGCATATAGAATGTCATTTGATGTGATAACTGATGCTGTACATTGATTATTGGTGTAGCGTGTTGGTGCTGTTTGAGTCCTTCCTGCCGCAATGTCGTGGTCGGATAGATATTCAGCATCTCCGGAATCCTTGAAGATTCCCCAGCTGGTTCCTGGAGGAAAACTGACGCTCTCACTGGTACTGGCGGGATCTGGCCTTGTCATTCTTACTGAAGTTCTCGAGAATTTCGGCCGTGCATAATCATCTCCGCAGTTTTATCAGATATGACTGCCCTGTTAGAACACGGAATGATAGAGTCGAGGCCAGCCAGCCCTTGTGGCAAGGCCGGGTAGATAATATGGCTTGTTGCATATAAACATATATTTGGTTATGTGTATATTGGACAACAATGAGATTGTTCTCCCTTAAATCTTGGGGATTCACTGATCAGGATTCCTGAATGCATTTTGCCATCTAGTTAGCATGAATTTTATCATGTTTATGGTGTGAAGTTATATGTAATAGCTTCTACTACATATAATTGTCTATGTTGATCTCAGTGTGTTGATGACATAAAACCAAACAGAGTGAAACGACACATTGTGAGCAGATTTTGTGGTATTGCGATTGCAGCATTGCATCATCAATATGATTCCTGTAGCTGGAAATTAAAGAAAAGGTTACCACAATCTGCACACACTAGTTAAGTTAACTATGACTTGTTCTCTGTTTTGAATCTTTTGATGATAACTGCATTTACACAAGTAAACATATCATAATAAAAGTGGCCTCCTTCACTGTTAAGATTTTGGAAATTAAAAGAAGATTGCAATTCCAGCACCAGAGATTAAAATCAGTTCCATGGAGCATACTGCCTTAGATTATTTACTTCGAACTTCTGCCTAATATTGCACATGAGCCTTCATGTTCCAATAGAACAAGAACATATAGTCTCAAATTGGCTGTCAAAGTTGTATATTATATAAATGACAACAAACACCGAAAGAAAAGGTTTAGCTGTAAGCTAAATATTCCCCAGGCCTGATGCTAACTGCCATCTAATCAAGAACCATAGCTTCAGGACCCCCAGTAGCATCCTCCAGTCCAGTCCTAGGCTCATCAATTGCCGTTCTCATTTCCTCCATTAAACTCCGTTGTTCCTCCTCGATCGTGTCCTGTAGTTCATCCACCTGTAATCGAGTGTAGCAACAACCACAGAGTGAGTTCAGTAATTCCTCAAAGCACCACAATATTGTAACGTTCCAAAGCGATCCATAGTAATTCGACTGGATTTGACAAGATTGAGGACTAAATAGCATGATTAATCCTATGGACAAGATTACTCCAAAGAACAGTGATGATCTCCATTTCCCAACCATTAAGTCTACATTTCATGATAGCTCATACAAAGGAACAGCATAATCATCACAGTCCACATACTAAAAAAAGGAACAAAAAAACAACTTGACATGAAGAGCTTTTTTTTACTGCACTCAAAAGAGTTGATAAAAGAAACAGAAAGATCATTCTTAATAGGATGGTCCAATCCATCAACTAGTCCATTCGTGACTATTAGCAAGAAACGTGACAAAATAAAGTGGACTTGAGAGGAGAATGATATGACTGGAGGGCAAAAAGGCATGATGCATAGGAGACCATAAAGTTAAGAAATGAGCATAAAAGGAGCACAAAAGGAAAACAAAAACAGGGATCGCACTGATCCCAAGAGAGTTCCCATGTTGGGTTGTTAATTGCTTGACCCCACAATGAGGTTCTCGCTTACTGAACACTAGAAAATCGTGATGTAAGGAAACCTAATTATAAGACTAGCCTTTCTTACAGGTATATCTGACTTAACCGCATTCAAAGTTCAGAACTTTTTCACCAAGAACAAACAGGAAAGAAGAGCTGGAGCAGACAATAAGCCTTAAGTTCTTTCAAAAACAGTTCCATACAAATTGCCGATATAAATAAATTCCTGCACTTGGTTTTTAACTTAGAGGGAGTGAAAGCTGGAATTTCAGGGTAATGAAATGGTTGGTCAGATGAAACTCAACAGATAGCCAAGACTTATGCACAACTACCTTCATGATAGACTCGTCAATCTTAACCAATAGAAATTCAATATGTTGATGCTTATGCAATACATGGCTTCAGCAATGGAATAGTAACTCCTACTTCCTACAATAATCCTTTACACAAAAACATGCCATGCATTCTGGATGCGGAGAAACATTGCAGAACCTGTTCTCCAACTAAGATTCAAAAACCATATATCTATGCAAAATACAAGACAATCTCCCTAAGAACAGATATAAAACAAAAATCATGCATATAAATGATAGTATCGCACCACATGCAACAGCAGTGAAAATTGCTTTTATGGAGTTCTAGTGTCCTTGACCCAGCAGTGTTTTCTGATTCCAGGGATGCAATCTCCTGTTCAAGTTCTTTATGGTTTTCTGTGTTGCTGATCTTGGTGGCTGCATAGCAATTAACTTCCTAATAGCTTCGCACTCCTCCTTGTGCTGCCTCTCAATCTTGCTCTCGTCCAGCTGTTTCTTCAAATCTTCTATATCATCCTGTGCTAGCAAAATCTGTTGATTTATCTCATCTTTTAGCTCGTTAAAGTTCTCCTTCTCTCTAACATGGGCATCGATTATTGCTTTACTCTTGAGCAGAGGAATTTCAAAAGTGTTCAGCTCCTGCAAGAAAGCTTTGGCAAGTCTTTCACAGTCACCATAATTTTCTGCGTCTTTTTCTACCTCCACTGCAAAGGCTGTAAACTTCTTCTGAAGTTTCTTTAACGGCGGTTCGCCTCTCGTTGTAGTCGTGCGGGTCAGAAGCCTATGCTTGATTATAATGTCATCCTCAAGGGGGCCAAAAGCGTAGTGTGTGGCCACAGTCTCTCCCCTACCAGCAGTTTTTCTCCCTTTCAACATTTAAATTGTTCGATTTCTTAACTCAGCAAGCAAAAGAATTCATCTACATTTGATCAACAATTTAACAAGATCAAACAACAGCTACAGGAGAACGCATCAGATAAAGAGACTAAACGATTATAACAAAATCAGACACACAAGTGCATCTAGAAAATGGGGCGGGCATCTGGTAAAATTTGAGCACAAAACCGATGTCTCTATAAAACGAATTTCAGACACCTCCAGATAACAAACTGAACAAAGAAAGTATGTAACTTCAATCTGGTACCGGTATTGCCGATATCGGAAAAAAAGAACTAAGTATCTACTATGCTAAACCAAAATCTCACTTCTCACTAGCTCAATAACCAAACAGCGAAAACGGAAACAATGCCCAGAGCAAAAGCAATCGGTGGGAAAATAATTAAGAATAAAAGAAAAATGAGCGCCAAGAACTTATAGGAACAAGATGATATCAAAACTCAAACCAAATTACCGATTTCAACTTACCTACTGCTTCTCTGGACTTCTAATTGGAGTTCTGGAGAGAGGGATTTTGAGTTTAAAATATAACTAAAAGACAGAGAGGAAGTCGGTGGTGGAAGAATGCTGCTAGTCTAGGAATGGATATTAGTGAATTCCTATTCGTTGCTTGAAAATATGACGATATATTGAAGCAACCGTTGGCCGACAATCGAGGGCGATAGGGATGGTGGTGGTGGTGGTGGCGCCGTGGCGGTGGTGGTCTGGGCAGCGAGCCGGAACAAAATTTGGGTAGAAGTGCGAGAAATGGCCTCGAAAGAAACTACATCCAAATTGGTAAGAGTGAGAGCAAATTAAAATCCAGAGTCGAATATTTTTCGGTAGCAATGTCTTGTTTTTGGTCAATCTTATTTTGGTTTGAGTTGTTTTTTCGTTCAATCGAGAGTTTTTTCGTTCAATCGAGATAGTCTTTATATATATATATATAGACCGGATCTAATGAGAACTCACGCACTTAGAAGTTGATGAAATTAAAATATAGTTCTCATTTTATTAACTTTATATATATAGAGGTTGGTTATAGATAGAACAACATCTTAAATATGAACTAATAACCAATAACCATCATTAGATTAAATAAGATTGTACGACTTATAATTATTTAATGATACAAATAGTCAAATTCCTAAATTTTCGTTATTTATATTTCACATTCTATTCTAAGTTGTTCATGTAATTCATGTTGTTGTTCATGTAATCGTAATTCTTATGCATGTTATCTATTCCAATTCATTTTTATGTTCATATAATTCATGATATTATGCATGTAATCGTAGTAATTATGCATATAAAAATAATTACGAAAATCAATATACAAAATCCCTTGATTTTATGGCTAAACGGTTATCATTAAAATATGAGGATAATAAACTATTTATAATTAATCTTGACCGTTAGATTATAAAAATGAATGGACCAGATTAGTTCTTAATTCTCAAAAAAATTGAAATTCTCATTTGATCCACTCTCTATATATATAGATAAAATTGTTGATTCCAATCTTAAAATTTCGATCTTCACACTAGCTTATTCGGCTATAAATTTATAATTTTTTGTAGATAAATATAGTTTGTATTCTTAATCCTCATGATATTTAAAAAAAAAAAAATGTTTTTAATTTTGACTAGATCTGAAAAATATTTCCATATGGAGATTTTGATAGTATAACTTAAATGAGGTGGATTTTTTTTTTTCAGTTTACTAAATGACATCGCTTTACATGAGACTAAATTAATAAATTATATATAAAGAATTAATCGTATACTACCCAAGCTTCAGATAAAATATAGTACTAAATTTCATTCATTTATCTTATAAGTCATATTGTGGATGTTTGTTCGTATTTTTAAGTTGATTTTTATTGATTTCACTATAGTAGGGGTATAACAATAATTTAATTTACTATATGATACATAAAAATAAAACATGCATATGATTGAACAAAATCATACATACGGTTTAACACAAACATTTATATGAGTTTATGCTTTAAAGTATGGTGGTGCATCTGCCCAGTCCCGGTTGGCATATATGCAGTTTTTCGTTTTATTGTATGCATTTTTTCTATTTGTCATATGCATGTTTTGATTCGTGACACGTCGGAACACAACTCATGTTGGAACGAGCGCTCACGCTTTCCCAACACGGGTCCGTTGGCACTCAGCGTCTTATTGACCAATATGCAATTTTATGTTATATTATATGCATGTTTTTATTTCGTTGTGGCATCGCACTCGCGAATGCTCATACCAAAGTCCATGGACTCCCTATCCAACAGCATGTGGGTGCCCTTCCCATCCTACTCGTGCATAATTAAAAAAATTTAAAAAATGGATTATTATGTGTCAAATTCTAATGCGTCCATATAATCAAAATATATATCAAATTAATATTATATATTATATAATAACATGATACTATTAAAACTCAATCATATATATATATATAGACGCTAATGCTACATAGTTCAGCAGCGGAAAAAAATTCCAAATAATACTTCCAAATAATTCGCTTTTGTTTTCAAGAATTTTAGCCCAAATTTTGTAAAATTGAAGAACACCCATTTTTTCCGGAGATCTAACTTTCGTTTGAGTTGTCTTCTCCCCTACAAACAAATCTCGCTCGTCTTCTTCCCGAAATCAACTTCTCTCGCCATGATCATGTCTAAATAATCAAGCTACGTTCCAACGACTCTATTTATTCAAATCGGAGATCAATTGTGCAGTTGTTTCCTCTTAAACTATGAATAATCTCGGAGGAATATTTGCGGAAGAAGGATTTTTTGGATGTTCTTTGATTTTGCAAATTTTGGGGTTGAAATTCTTGAAAACAAGAGTGAATTATTTGAAATGAATTGTTTCGAGTTATTCTTCTCATGGCAAATGATGTTGTTTAGTGGTGAGGTGAGAATTTTTTTAACTCATTTAAGCTATAATTCATGCGAGGTGACTAAACATTCTGATGTCGAAATTTTCATGTTGTGCAAAATTTTCAAATGTTGTAAAAGTTTGGGACATGCAGATAGTAAATTCAAGTTGATGACATGTTTCAAAATATCGTGAAAGTTGAGAACACAAATTATACTTATCCTAGTATATATAAATTTCTCCAATAAACATATTCATTTAAATGCAAAAATAAATCCATCTTTTAAAATGAGTGCTTTTATATATTCCCACTTCTTATATACTGTGTGTTAATCGAACCGAGCCGAACACCATCATGTTTAAGTTTGGTTTGTTTAGTATCGAGTTGAGTCCTGAGCTTTATTTATCGAATATTTTGAACTCACGAGCTTATTCGAACTTAATCTTATCCAAACAAACTTTTCGAATTTAGATATATGTTTATAATATTAATTATTTTATTTTTAAAAAATACTTTATACTACATAATATCACAATATATTTATTGATTTCTTACAACAAATAAAAGTAGTTAGAGATTTAACACAATAATTACTAATTACAAAAAGAAAATAATTGTATCTATTTAATGATTTTATATCTCCAAGCTAAATCAGTTAACGAACTTGTTCACGAGCTAAAAATCCGAATATTACCATGCTCAAGCTTGGTTTGTTTAGCTAACAAGCATCACTAAACAATCTCGAACGAACTTTTATCGAGTCGAACTCCAAATAGCTCACAAATAGTTTGACTCATTTGCAGCCCTATATATGTATAAGTTATCTCTGCACTATGAAAATGACTATATCTAATTTTTATTTTATTTATTTTTTGTATCATGGGAATAATGCATCGCTACTTCTACACAAGGTGACTTTGGATAAACTCTATTTTTCCATGCAATAACGCAGAAACCATGTGATATGCTTAAACCACACTTCTATGCAACTATATCTAATTTTCACTATATATAAAGTACGATATGATATAAGTATAATGTATTAAATAACTAAAAATTATCGACACACTCTCGTGGACAATCAATCTTTTCTACATTTAGTTATATTTCATCAATTGTGTAA
This sequence comes from Salvia rosmarinus, assembly GCA_036937905.1. Taxonomy (NCBI): domain Eukaryota; kingdom Viridiplantae; phylum Streptophyta; class Magnoliopsida; order Lamiales; family Lamiaceae; genus Salvia; species Salvia rosmarinus. Next base: position 74,271,546 of record CM072818.1, read on the forward strand.
AATTTGGTAAGACAATGTCCGGAAAGTAGCATCAAAATTTAACCATATTTCACAGGATTTCAAGTCCAAGTGAAATTAAATTAATTTGAAATTATTCGAAATTGAATTAACATGAGATTAATAAAAAATATTTTTATCTTAGGAGGAGCTCAAGATTCATAAATCAAAACTAAATTAATTTGAGATTATTCGAGATTGAATTGACATAAGACTCTCAAAGATTAATGAGGTGGTCTTTTGTGCGGATATTGATATTTTTCTTCAATGCAAATGATTCTTTTATTCAATGTAAATGATACTTACTAATTATATAGTAGAAAACAAATTATGCTTTTATTCAATATAAATGATATTTTTCTTCATAACAAATAGTACTTTTATTTATCTACACGGTGCAGATGGATGTACATGAGTTTTGTGAAGGTTAATTTTGTATTATGAGAGGCCAATACTCATAAGTCACAACTAATTCTATGTGACATTATAGATGTATACGAATCAAATAATTTTGGCTCGATGCAGTGTTCGATTTGAACTTTCGAGAGTCAAATTCAAAATTTTATGATTTAAATACAAACACAAATAATTTTTTTATTCAATTAGTTATCAAATATAAATTCTAAATTATGATATACGATTCGCAATTCGCAAATATTCGTTTATATATTATATTAACTTTAATAATCATAAATGCTCAATTATACATTTATAAAAAGATAAAGAAAAAATAAATATAGAGAATAAATGAATATTTTATTCCACAAATTGTCGCATTATGATCAGGGTATAAATGAGCAAAGTTACTCACAAACTATTTAAGGCTTGACTATAGAGCATTGACTATGTATATGTTACAATCTATATATTAATATACTATAATGTATTGACAATGTCATTTTTATTAATAAATTATTATATTATATAAATAATTTTCAAATAATCACCTATTTATATTATGTAAACTTTTGAATTTGTGGCTTGTATTATGATTTGGGAGTTGAAAAAGTGAAATCGTCATTTTACATCTATTATCAAGTATTTACAGCTCTATATTATTTAAAGGATAAATATCAATTTAAACCCTAAATTATACATGTTTTATCAAAAATATCCTGAACTTTCAAAAATGTCAATTTAAACCCCAAACTATCATATTTGTATCAATTTAAACCCCAAACTATCCTGAATACATGGGCATTTTTTGATACAAATATGATAGTTTGGGGTTTAAATTGATATTTTTGAAAGTATATGATATTTTTGATAAAACATGTATAGTTTAGGGTTTAAATTGATATTTACCTTTATTTAAAACATGATTTTAGATTTGTTCTCATTTAAAATTACGAATCGAATAGTCTAAACATACATTTCAACAAAATTGAAACAAATATTCATGAAATTTAACATGAATGGAACAAACCGAAAAATGTTCAAGAGAGGTTCGAACACGATTCGATTATGTAGTTACTTTTTCAAATTCGATTCGTTTATATTGATATTCAATTCGATTCTTTTATATTTCTGTATGACACTATCCCAATACCAAATTACAAATCAAATCCATCCAACCGATCACAATGTTATAATCTTATATATTTCGGAAGCGGTTATTATATAAACTACAAACTCTTGAAATCGTGAATTCATCGTGTAAGTATATGAATTCATAAAAATAAAAATCCGTTACCCATAGGATTCGAATTTAGATGTTTTAATCAATCAAAATAAAATGATAAATTCATCATAAATATTCACAAATCAAAAACTGAAAATAATTCATATTTTACATTTTAAAATTTATTTATATTTGATCCCATTACATATATTCCACGCAGAAAAAACGTCCCGAATGGTACTAAACTAATTGGGGTAATATACTCTATCGAATATTCGGAAAAGGCGCTACTAGTCTGTAGCGACTTCGTCAATTCTGACATCTATCAACCACCCAAAAAAAGACCTCTTTTTCCCCCAAAATCCATTTTTGTGTTGCTGAAATCCTAACCACCCCGAAACAAAACCCTAACCCCTTCCCTAATTTCTATGGCCCGTAAACGGAAAACCCGCGCTGCTGAACTCCCTCAGGAGCCCGAAATCGTGCAGCCGGCTGAGCCCGATCCCCAGCCGGAGCCCGGGCCGGAGCCTGAGGTCAAGGCCGAGGTTGAGCCCGAAGAGACCGAGCAAATAGTAGGAGAAGGAGATGGAGAAGAGGAAGGGGAAGGAGGAGAAGAAGAAGTGGTCGAAGAGGAAGAGGAGGAAGAGGAGCTGGAGAAGCAGCCGGATAACATGGAGGAGCTGAAGGAGGAGGATATTCCGGAGAGGAACCAATCTAGAGGCGAAACTCAAAATAAAATTAAAGAGGAGCCCTCCGAGAACACTGTTTCCGAGAATGGAAGTGGTGGTTGTGCTGAAGGGGAGGACGAGGAAGGAGAAGAAGAATTTGAGGAAGAGCCGGTAGAGAAGCTCCTGGAACCCTTTTCTAAGGACCAGCTTACTCTTCTAATCAAGGAAGCTCTTGGAAAGCACCCAGATCTAGCTGAGATTGTGCACAGGATGGCCGACTCCGACCCTGCCCACTGCAAGATATTTGTTCACGGCCTCGGCTGGGATGCCAATGCGGAGACAATTACGTCCGTGTTTGGAAAGTATGGTGAGATTGAGGATTGTAAGGTGGTCAGAGACAAGAACACCGGGAAATCGAAGGGATACGGTTTCATTCTCTTCAAGCACCGTGATGGGGCTCGTCGCGCCCTGAAGGAGCCTCAGAAGTTGATTGAAGGCCGCATGACTTCTTGCCAGCTGGCCTCGTCTGGGCCCGTTCAGACTCCTGCCCAGACTCAAGCAGCAACGGTTTCTGTACCACCTGCATCAGAGTACACGCAGAGGAAGATTTACGTTAGCAATGTGTCTGCAGAGCTTGAGCCGAAGAAGCTTTTGGAGTACTTCTCCAAATTTGGAGAGATTGAGGAAGGGCCTTTAGGGTTGGATAAACAGACTGGGAAGCCTAGAGGTTTCTGTTTGTTTGTTTATAAGAGTATTGAGAGTGCCAGAAAAGCGCTGGATGAGCCGCACAAGCATTTTGAGGGTCAGATACTGCACTGCCAGAAGGCAGTAGATGGCCCTAAACATAGCAAGGGTTACTTCAACCAGCAGCATGGTCAGCCTCAGCAGCAGCAGCCACAGCAACAGCAGCAACATCATCACCAGGGCACCAAGGGTATTATCAACATCCTGCTAAGAAGGGAGGTATGCGGTAGTGGCGGTGTGGGGCATACAGGTGGACACTTGATGGCTCCTAGCGCTGGACCAGCTGTTCCTTCTGTGGGTTTAATCCAGCAGTTGCCCCAGCTGCCCTAGGACAGGCTGTGGCAGCTCTGTTGGCCACTCAGGGCGCTGGAATGGGTATTGGCAATTTGCTTGGAGGGATGAATCCACAAGGAGTACCACCTATAATGAACAATGCAGGTTACGGAGGTCAGGGTGCTGGCGGTGGCTATGGAGGTCAACCTGGTATGCAGGGAGGTTATGGTGGCCGCCACAGATGGGTCAGGGTGGCGTCCGGCCACATCAGGGCGGGCACCTATATGGGTCATGGTCACTAGGTAAGCAGAGGTACGTGGATACTTTCTATATCATTACTCCTGTTTTTAAATTTAAGTGATCTTACTTGTGATGCCTGAATATATCAATTGGTTCCAAATTACATATGGATTCTAGAGTGTCTCACACAGTAGTTGCTTTCAGTAATTATAAAGTACATTGATACATGACATAGTATAATTTATGTTTTGTCTCACTAGAGTTATGGGCATGTAGCTTTGGACGTATGGTATCTTATGAATCCTTTAATAGGAATTTCAATTATGTGCCAGAACATGATAATTTCAGCCTTACAGTTAGGTCATTGCTCGGTTTTAAGGAAATCCCTGAATCGGTGCCATATTTTGGCTATTTTATTGTCAAACAATTCATGATGAACTCTTTAAATACAGTTGTTTGTCAGATCATTAAACTCACTATATTGTTGGAGTGTCGCTTTTGCTGAAGTTGCAAAAGGATGGTACTTGCTGTATGCATCCGCGATGTGGGGGCCCAAAAGATGATGTACAAACAACTATCTGTTATTTAATCATTCTGTTAATTAACTGATGAAGTAAAAATTATAACGTATTGCTAACAGGAGTCCTATGGTGTATTAGTGTCATTTACTGTTGATTAATGGAAGCAGATAAAGATAAGTTTTTAGTTTAAAAAATGGAGTAGTCAAACTTTTAGTAGGGATCTATATCCTGCCCACCACCTAGGAGCGAACATAAACACTAGTTAATCTTGCCACATGGAGAAGATAAGGGCAAACTTGGCCTGCGAGTTATCGTTTTTCTGTTTCAGTGTACTCAATGGTTATAATGAAACATGTCCAGAACATATTTATCTTCAATCAGGGTCTTTAGTTATCTTGGCGGATGAAAACATGAAGCCTGGGAAGAACCGATCTTCACTTAAATTGTGAATAATTGCTTTCTCAGTCATAGGAAGAGGTCAGCTGCCGTATCCATAATATGATTTGGAGCTATGTGGCCTAACATTTAAGTTGATTGACTGATCATATTCATGTTATGAAGAGATCTTTGATCTGGTGGACCGTGGAGTCAACAAATAGCAAAGAAAAAATTGCTTGGGCTAAACCTTATCGGAACTTCTTCTCCGTTGGAGATCACTTCGATGATGGAAGTGGAAGTTTACATATGTTTATGTTCAATAAATGTTTGTTATGGTGATGATTATAGTGAAAAGAAAAAGCAAACTTGAGTGTATCTATCGATGTCCTTCCATTCTATGTCACAAAATTAAGCAATCTATAAAAAGATTAATTATCTATGTAAGCATTTTTTATTAGAACACCTGCTGTGATTATATGGCTGGCAAGTTATATTTGTTTTCTTTATCCAGGTGATATCACATTTTAGTTACTTCCCAGATTTCAGAATTTTATGCTGTTGAGTTTCATTCTTCATGTTTTTATGAGTAAACTGAGTTCCTTTTTTGGTTAAACTTTTTAATATGACTCAGCTTCAGTGTTATTGTTTCTTATGAGCAAAAATTGGTTTAGCTTTTCAAATTAGTCTTTTTTTTATGTTTTCTTCATTGTGCAGATTCTTCATAAATGCATCAAACTTTTAGTTTTGGACTCTGGTGATTCTTCTGAAGTTCGGGCAATCATGCAAATGAAGTCTTTCCTTGTAGCAAAAAGTTTCCATTTTGCCTAAAGACTAGAATCTAAATATGTACCGTATTTCTCTTTTTATTTACTTCTGTCTGTCGAATATTTTCTAAAATATGTCTTATTTCGGTCTAATTAACTTTTCAAAAGGGTTGAGAACCAGTGGCTTGATTCTTACTTCTGTGTCTCTGAGATTTGAGGGTGTCAATTAAGCATCTTTCGTTACTTCCAATTTTAGCATTCACTTAATGTTTCTTCTGTTTGATTTATTTGATAATTCAGCCTTCGAGCTACCTTTTTTATATGCATCTAATCCTTGTTTGGTTTCTAACATAACTTTTTGTGATCGTCTGGATATGGCATTCATGTTAATGGATTGAAGGCAAATACATCTTCAGTGCCTTGATTTTTACTAACTTTCGTCATAGTGCGATCTCATAACAGCTTTATTTCAAGAACTTATAGTGCAGCGCAAGTCATAGCATATCAGTGCAAGTGCTTATTCTTTGCCTTGTGCTGTGATCTCATAACAGCTTTATTTCAAGAACTTATAGTGCAGCGCAAGTCATAGCATATCAGTGCAAGTGCTTATTCTTTGCCTTGTGCTGTTTATTCATTGCACATGAGTTGTTGACAAATACTGTCTAGGTTGCACATAGACATGCATTTGTTTGACCCCCCCCCCCCAGCCTCTCCAGCATAATTATCTGTTTATTGAATTGGATTTACATAAAGATATGGTTTGATGTTTGAATTATGAGTATGCTCTTGGATCCAAAAAGTTATAGGCTTCATAAAAAACAGTGAAGTAATTCTTGTGGTGTGTGACTTTCTCAGCTGACTCCTTGAGCTTCATATGGTCTCATCTTATTTTAGTTGAAAATTGTGGATATGATAAGTATCAAGCTTTCCTTGAGCTGATTTCACAAAATTTTACTCCTGTCTTCCGTATTTTGTGTTCAAGAGCACGGTGTTCTCTTTCGGCAAGCCTAAGAGTCTAAAATCTGTATTTCGGCATTGTACTCCAATTCCTCTTATGCTTAAATTCTGGTGCAAATCCATTGCCTTTTAATTTGGTGGGCGTTGCAATTTTTGGAGGCTTGATGCTGGAAATTGATGCTGGAAGAGCTTGCTGCAAATCTTGCGACTGAGAGCAGGTAATTGCCCCTTGTTACCCCATGAAGGCCTCAATGTAAATCATTAAGCAACTTGACCCTTGTGATGAAATTATTCCCCACAAGGCCATGAAACATTGTTGGATCTGGCAAATATATATGTATATATTCATTTTGGATGATGATCAGATTTGGGTTTACCAGGAAACATAGTAGTGTATGTGGAACTTATCGTCGTGGTTGGTGCAGTGTCTGAGACTGATATGGGCCCGTGAGGTTCCTAGGTATTGAAACTGAGTTAAAGATAAACTTTCGAGAAAACATAGTAATTCTGCAAATTGACAAGAGAAGCGATGAAGGTTTGTATCTTCCTCGAGTTGGTTGACAATACTATGTTATGTTGGTAAAACTGTATTGTCTTTAAGGGGGTGTTTGGATCATATTATAAGCTCTTAAAAAACTCAGTTCCGTTTTGACTGATATCCTATCAACAACTTGAGTTGCAAATGTTGGGATGAGAAGCCAATGTACGAATTACGTAAAACCATTGGCTATTGCGTAACTGTGCTTATATTTGCTAACTCGTCTCCAGCACATTCGCCTTGTCCCAGTAACATCTTCAATACATACATAACGTGTGCAATGTTATGCAAAAATAAATAAATAAGAACAATAATATCCTTCGCGCCTACTCATGTTAGAATTTAGAACATGCATAAATTGTACGTTCATATGGCTTTAATACATGGAAGAGTAGTGGCTTATCCGAAGTGAATTGTTCCTATGATTGATTTCACCTAAATATGTAACTTTAATGCTATTTTTTTAAGTTGTTCATCTTTAATTTGTTTTCCATGAATCTTTAATGCTATTCTATGCATCGGACTTTGTGCAGATTTAAACTTTTTTTCATCATTTGGATAAGAAATAGGGAGCCATGTGTGAGTGAAATAGAGATGGGATCCGTAAAAACCTTAACATTCGAGGAATCTAATAATTGTTCCGAACATATACTCACAACATTCTAACTAGTGAAGTCTATCAATGGAATGTTCGAGAGAAAAACTCGTGGATGGACCCGTATCTTAAGTTGGGTTGAGATGTGAAGGAAGAATGGGATATGTCGAGCTTCTCAATTCCTTGAATACCATCGTATTTTTCGTGTATTTCATCCTGTCTTTTCTTACATATGATAATGGAACTGTTGTTTTCCAGTTCTTCAATAAACTTTTGGCTGCTACCATCTGCAAGTGGAAACTTAATGCTGCTTTCCTCCATCAAAATTTCCTACCAAACTAGATATAGACGTTAATTATACGAATGCTATGTTTTCTCGGATAGCATCAAATTGGATTTACTCATGGCTGAAGTTTGATGTAAGTTTTCTTTAAAATTGCTTGGTGAAATACGCTTCCTTGTGGGTTTTGCCTTTTTGGATCTTCTGTTATCCTAGCTGGTACTAACGATGGAAGCATCTCGAAGTTCACTATGATACTTGGCTCTTCCTAAGAATGAGACATGAAAGCTTCCTTTGAGCGACCACAGCTTGAGGCGAGAATTCGGTCTCGTAAATCTATACTGAATGAAGAATATTGTCCGACTCCGAGCAGAGGCCCATTGGGAATCCTATCCTTGTCTTATATGAGGTCAATAGGCTTCATGTGATTTTTCAGGCTTGTTAATAATTAATCTCAATAGTTATGTAATTTTTCAGGCATGTTGATAGTTACAACGCTGAGGAGGTGAGTTCCACTAAATTCACTTCGGTCTACATCATACTGCATCTACTTTTCCATATGGCTAGTTAATAGTTATACTTATTTCAATGATATTGGAAATTAACTATTTGAAGTAATATTCCTTATTTTTGTTAATAAGAATTTATTGAACATCAACAGACTTCCGTGCAATCAGTCTTCTCAGACATCAACATTCACTCTACGAACCATTGATACTCTTCAGTCTTCATCATCATCATCATCATCATCATCATCATCATCATCATCATCATCATTATTATTATTATTATTATTATTATCTAAAAGCACCACCTTGATATAAAGACTATTTGATTTAGGGACGTTGCTAGGTTTTATAAAATGGAAAATTATTTTGTTATTCATACCATTTAATATTATTGTCTGCTCTATAACATTTGGTTTCATTTAGATAGATAACCCGTTGATTATTAAAGTAATTTATATTTGATTATTTAGATATTTTATAAATTTGAACGAGTTTAAAACATAAATTGAAAGAACGAATACAAAACCCAAAATTAGTTTCTTGCCAAAAAATAAAATAAAAAATAAGCTATTAAAAAGAACGAATCAACTCATTACATATAATACCAAAACAAAGTGAAAATCATGCATGACACATAAAAGTTACAGTCCCTGAATTAAGGACTACAACAATTTTGGTTCCAAGCATAATATAGCACTCTTAAGTTTCATAATCCAAAACAAGCCACACTCCTTAAATTCAACTCTCTTATTTGCCTAAAAATTGATAAAGGAATATAGAATGTAAGCATACATAAATATTATTCAAATGAGAATACATGTTAATGGCTATCATCTTTGGTCCCTGGGTTGAGCAGACTCTTTGTACTCACACTAATAAGTGTGATGAGTTTTTTCAGAATTAGGGATTGGTAGGTCCATTCCCCCACTCTCAATACGCTTTAGTTCTAGCATGTCCATATTTGCATCGGCATATATGACTGAGCTCCACACTTTTTTATGAAGATATGTGGACAGATAATCAAGAATTGAAGGTGAAAAAGGTTTGTAATGGAAGTAGGGATTTCCCCATTGCAAGTTAAAGTTAGGCCAAGGTATTGTAGATAAACTAGCTTCAAAATTTCAATTGGAAAACTGGAAAATCGAATTTTAGAAGCATACAGTACCTTGAGCAACTTGAAACCCATGGCATGTAACGGTATTGGATATTGATGATAAGGACCAAAACAAAGGAGCACGATCACTTTTAATTGAATCACACACTTGTTTGACTGTTGCTATGGGCACACAATCGGCGCTGGTCTTTTATAACATCATCACAACTTTGTAAAACATGCAGAAACCTCATCATACTAGCTTCTTCCTTACACAAGTGCTGCCACGTGATACTCTGGGTCATCGAGAACAAGATGACACCACAGAGCAAGCTTTTCCAAGCATGCCATGAGAAAATCTTCAAAAGTTTGTTCTCCAGTCGGTTCAAAAAATCCCTCAGCACTCAACAGAGAGGAGATCGATTATGGGTTGATCATAGAGTATCGAGGTAAGCTCCAAGATAGAGAAAAAGCATTTTAAAATGTTGAGGTAAGTAGTCATAGCTTGGGAAAAGTACCTAACGGATTTGATAATATGCATCCACGAAGAGTGAAGTACGTTGTTTGGCTACCTGTTTCCAGTATTCGGGTCTTCTCGGCTTCTGGTAGAAGGTCAGCAACAGTGACTATCATAAGAGGAAGGCATCACAATTCTTGGCAATCTTCTCTCCCAATTTCTCGAGCTGAGGGAAACTCTCATCACCAAAAACCTTTTGACAAAGTAATTTCTTACTTTCTTCTTCATTCAACAAGCCTACTCTTTCGTACGCAGCCATCGTGTATACGATGCATTGTCTACTTGTAAGAATATTACTTTTCTGTTAGCCTCCAATATTTCTCGACAAAAGGAGTTTATACATCATCCAACACAATGAGACATTTCTTACCCTTCAATCTTTCTTCCAAGAAATCAACTAATTCGCCGTCATCTTCTCCTTGGCCTTGGGTAAGCATTTTGTAAGTTTTGGGATCCAGTTGAGCTAGAACCCTCGTAATATTTCACTAGATTCGCATTTTCTGCCCACTTTGACTCATGCTCGAAACTCGAAATGACTATGAATTGAGGGATCTTCAAAGATTTGCTTAACTAGAGTAGTCTTTCCCACGCCTGCCATCCCAATAAGTGAATATCACTGATTCTCTTTATTTTCTTCCATGAGATAATCTCTCGCCTTTTCAAATTGATCGGAGAATCCAACCATCTTTGACTGATTCCGCCAAAATCAATTCTTGAGGAAATAGTTTCTCCTTCTTCTTCGGGCATATTCTTCATCTCATCAATGACTCCTCCATCATCTTCACCATCTCGATGAAGCAATCAACATGGTTTCGCAGATCTAGGGAGAGTGCCAGGTGATCTCTCTCACTCTCAAGTTGTGGAAGAGTTTGATGCGAGAGATGGGATTCTAGTAAATCTTCGAATTCCCATACTGCCTCATTTCTGAGTTCATCTAAACCATTCACCTTCGACCTGATCTTGCTGTAGCTGGTCCCGTCCAAATCCAGCAGAAAGCTCTGCAAGCGAAACAGCTCATCGTAGACAGCTTGTAAGATTTTTGGAAAGGGGGAAACCAACGAAATGCGACATGATTGTAGAATACGTTGATTCGTATTCTTGAGAGAAGTCGGCAGAATGCTCTGCAAGCTAACCAGCTCGTCGTACACAGGATGATGAATTAGAGAGAGAGAGAGAATGATTGAGTTGGAGCAAGTCTTGAGATAAGGTGTTGCGGCTTTGCCGTGTAAATGACTTGGAAAAAATGTGTTCAGATTTCCACTCTGTGTGTTCTGTGGTGCAGTGAAGCTGCATGGTCCACAAGCCTACTACATTCGACCAAATCTTGTGGTGAATATTGTGAAGTTATGCTGCAATAAAAGAGAGTAAATAAAAAATAAATTCGATCATTTTCTTGACTTTCTTTTCCCTGTGGAAAGGTTGGGTATAATGGAAAAAGAGGCCGGCAGTCCGCAGTAGTGGGGCTAGTAGTTAAGTATAGACAAACTATTCTTCTCTCAAATTCTAGGTTTGTTTTGAGGGTGGGACAGGCTATATAGGTAGTTTTTTTTTCAAATGATAGATCAACGATATTCCGTTTGCCATTTCTTAGTACCTTTTGTGAAACTATTGACATTTATTTCATGTCAATATTATCTTTTATTTGAATACCTCATGAATTATTATCAAGATTATTAAATTTACAAATCATATAAAAATTAATACATGACTTATATGAGGACCGACCATTTGTGAACAAAATTCTGTGATTGTCAATGATGTTTAGTTCACAAAATTAATACATGATTTATATGAGAACTGACCATTTGTGAGTAAAATTCTGTAATTGCCGATGATGTTAGTCCACATCGATATTTTTCTTTTTTTAATTACTGTATTTTTATTCTAAGACCTACCACATTATTACGGGGATTAACAAATTATATGAATTACATAAAAATCAAA